>VZSF01003121.1:923822-963432 GCA_013398295.1 Chionis minor | reverse complement strand
CGGGCCCGCTCCCCCGGCGGGCGGCAGGGCCGGGTCGCGCCGCGGGCAGGGCGGCTGGTCCCGGGGAGCGGGCAGGCACCGCCGGCAGGGCCCGGGACGCGGCCGGGGTTCCAGTGAAAGGTGGGAAAGCGAACTCTTGGGAAAGATCCCGACGGAAGTTCCTCTCCGGAAAGTTACCTCGGAGCCGCGGGGCCAGGCAGGCAGCGCGTTGACTGCCATCTTAAATTCACACCTTGGTCGCCCGAGAAGGGATCTCTCTCGCAGAGAAAATCCCGGGAATTTCGTCAGCCCCGTGGCGAAAATCTTCTCGCATGAGTCCGAAGGGCACTGTTAAGGCTTTTGACTCTGCCTCTGGTATATTCTATGGGTAGAGATTTTTTGTATTTAATCTTTAGCAGTGCAATTTCAGTCTGTTCAGTCAAGCCAGCTTTATGTTTCCCAGATGTAATGAGAAGTAATTAATTTTCCGAGTCAAGCTGACTGCATGTGACACCAGTGCACCCCGTTTCTGAAAGTGCCGTGAATGGGAATTTAACAGCCGCTTCCACTGACATTTGAGGAACCACGAAGCTGGCTCACTCCCCTTTTACTCTGCTGGAGCTTCAGGATTATCAGGAACAAGAAATAATGGACTTCTTTTAATTAAACCAAAGAGGACTAATCCTTGAGCACTCCAGGATTTCTCCTGCAGGATAATTTTTCTGATGAGATTTTTCTCTAACTTTAGGGAGTTGTCTAAAGAGCATTCCTCATAGAAGAACAAACTGTAGGTTGGGCAACCTGAGTGAAATGCTCTTCGTAGGCAGTGATACTAAGAACCCTTAGATCCTGAACTCTGCAAAAATCTGGCAGCAATCTGCCTCTCCTGCCTCAAAAATACATAAACTTGTTTTTAAGGCTCTTCTCCAAACTTCTTGGCCTTTATTTGTATTTTCCCATCTGCCTGCTTGTGAGGATATTTCTAATGTAGAGTGCGTTTTGCTTAAATCCCTTACTCCTCTCTCCTCGTCGATAACCTTGTTATAGTCTTGGTATTTGGGATGAGTTATGAGAGCTACTTTCAGCCATAATTAAAACACAGATGGGGTCCGTTAGACGCCCGGTAGAATTTGGCTGTCCCTGCGCTGCACACTCGTGGTGTGTTTTGAAGCAAACGACTGGGCTGAAGCGGTTGGCGCTGAATCGCCTGTTGTGAGGAGTGGGGACGGGGTGTTTTGGCGCAGGATGCCAAGTTGCTCGCCGCCTTCGTCGCCGCTCAGTAGCGACTCGGTGAGATGAATGCTACCGCCTAGTTTTTACACCCACCTTGGGGCACGAACTGGGCCCCTTCTGTAAGCGATGAGCACCCAGGAGTGGTGCTGAAAGGGGTAGATCTGACAGTCTGGTTGTGTAAAATACAGCTGGTGGCAAAAACGGGAGAGAAAACCGCTGCAGACCTCTGGGGCATGTTAACTGAAGAAGTGCATTCGCATCATAAAGCTTCTTGTTTAAATATACATGGCTTTGATAACTAGTACAACGTGGAGACACTGAGAAGGTTAATTTTGTTTATAGATACATTTGAAAGTTTTCTGTTATAAAACGTAGTTTCGGTTCAGTTCCTTTTAGTGTGATTAGATGTTTCACAATCTGTTTGCAGCACAATGTATAACGTATAGGATGGACCAAGTGATCTTGTCGATACAAGACGTGGTCTGATTCAATTTTTCCACCTTTCGTTCCTTACGTTTGCTAGCTTTTAATTCAAATACCATTGCTAATAGCTTTCTTCTTAGAATGTTGCCTTGTTAAGGAGAATTTACGCAACGAGAAAACAAAAAGCACAAGGTAAAATGCTGGAGCTTATAATTTTCTGTGTGATAAGTCATTTCTGTTTGAAGATTTGCCTGTCCAAACACATTTTCCACGTGCAAAACACGTATGGTAAAAAGAAAGAGAGTACTGAATAAATACATTTAAAAAAAAAAAAAGGCAGGCAAGCAGTATTTCAATAATTCCTTTGGCCAAGCAGCCTGAACTCACTTTGGAGACTGAGAGTTGTAAATGCAGGAGGGTGAATCACTGCTAGATGGTAATCACAACCTAAACTGAGCGCTTAGTGTTAACGTTTCGCACGGATGTCTCAACCTGGGATTTGTGTATCCACATAGCTGATGATCTGGGTGCTCTGATCCAGCTGCAGTTGAAGGAATTTAAACGTATTTTGGCTGTTGAGGACACATTGAATAAATACAATGTGCTTATCGTTATGCTTATTCACAGCACAAATACGCTTTACTCTCTCATATCTTAAAAAGAAAAGACATTGACCTCGTTCGTGTCAAACTGTTGCTTTATCTGCCTTTCCCCTGTAGACTTATTGATTGTGCTGATAAATCGTGTCTGGACTTCCTCTTCAGTTTAGCTTTCTTCCATTGAGATCAACTGGAATCTCTCAGGGTACTTCTGGTTATGGATTTGACTGGGAAGGACTGTGCCTGTATCTTCATAGTTGTCAGCTGCTTTTGACCTATTTGACCATTCTCTTCAGTTAAGCTTGTTTTCCTTAGGTTTATCGACACTGACTTCACTTTAGTCCTCACTCTTGTTTCTTGAGTGTCTTGTTCTTGCCTTGCTTTTTCATTGTTACAGTGGGCTTTGTTTATTAATCCACTGCTGCTGCCTCCGACCTTATCTCTGTGCGAATTCATACCCAATGTATGAATTCAATGCATTCAAACATATGAATTTCTCTACATCATTGAAAACTTTCTCTCTCTGTGGCGTTGTATAGATGTCTATCTCTAGTTCATGCTCAACAAGTTTGAGAGAGACCTCTTGCTAGTGTCTGCTTTTGGGTGGTTCTTACGAAGGTGTTTGCAGCAGCTGTTGGCCGTGCTGCTATTCTGTGCGTCTGTCAGACCTGTAATCCAAGTGTCTTTATGACTGTAACCTCTCTTCGGATCTTTGCATCCACACAATGTCTAAATTTTTCTGATTTTTCTTATCATATCTTTTTTCTTAGCATGTCTTTTGTACAAGCCTTTTGTTCTTGGCACCTAACTTTTTCCTTGTTTCCATCATCAAGCTTGTTACTTGGGTTACTAGTTAAGATCCATTCAGGACACAGGCCATCTTATCGCCATAATGGAGATTACTGCTGCAAACATAATCTTTCATGTTTCTCTTTCCTTTCTATTCCTTTGCCATTCCCCCCTCCCCCCTTTTTTTTTTCTTTTTAATCAAATAGAAAGTTCTTCTCTTTATTTAAAATCTTTCCTGACGTACCCCACTGTGAATAATAACTTCCATGGGATTGAATAAACGTGTCATTGTTCTGTCTGCAGTTAGCCTCTGGTGCCGGTTTCTCTACTGCCTGTTTATTTACCTTTCAAACAAGCGACTTTAGGGTATTTCCCCATGTGCTTTCCTGGGTGTTTGGAAGACACTGTGTAAATCCATCAAAACGCTTAACCGTTCATTTTCAAAAGCTTTAATTTCTCCGTAGTCTTGAAAAAGACACTAACAGTTAGGCGGTAGCAAAGCTGAGAGTAGTCCATATGTGCATGGCATTTGCAAAAGCTTGAAAAGAAGAGGGGAAAATAATGTCCTGTTTCATTAGGCTAATGGGTGTTGAGTTCTTCGAGTGCTGCACAAAAATCTTACTAGTGGATCAGTGTTTAGTACCATACTTGTCTTTCAGACGCTCCATGATTTTACATCCTGTGTCTTTACTGTCTTTCAGAGTGTTTCTTTGCTGCTCTCTAGGTGAGATGACAGACCGGAGGAATGTTGAGTGGAAGCAGTAACTGATAACTAAAAGGACTGAGTAAGATATTAAACTAATATTAGAAATTATGGTAGATAAAAATGTCTCCAGCTCTTGTAAAAGCGCTTTTGGCTTGTGTCTAACAGTTAAGATTTTGTAACAAGTAAGATGCTTAGGAAACTGTTCCCATAGTATTTAAATCGGATCTATCCAGAGGAGGTTAAGTTTGTGTGTTTCTATTTCACTAGTCACTTCTTTTCCCTTACGAGGTCTGGGTATAGAGCAGTACTCGCTCATAGGCTCCTGGAGAGTTGCTGTTTTGACACGAATACTTAGAAAAACTCAGCTTTGATTCAGGTTAGTTTCTGCTGCATAGACAGGTTTCTGCGTTGCACAGAGAACTAGCTGGCTTTTGTCAGAAGTCTGCTTTTTAACTGGCTTTTGTCAGAACCCTGGAAATGGAACTACTCTCTCGTTTCTGAAACAAGACTCCTGAGGACGACCGGGCTGTTCTCTGAAGGCTGTAGCAGTTGCTGTCCTTGCCCAGATGGAATTAGGCTTTTAAGCATTGAACTGCCTAAGAGAAGATTCCTTTTCTCTCGTTCTCGTAGGCAATCTTTATTTCTTTCCTGGACTTGTTACTTTGATTTAGGGATAGAGGAATAGTTCATATTGTTTGCAAAATAACCTGGAACCTCATAGCTCCTTGAAGGTGATTTTCATAACTGTAAATGTCTGCAACATGTTTAAAAAAATGGTAGCATGTATAGTATCGCACCCTGGAGTTGGCAGCATCCCTTCAAAGAAGCTCTTGAATAGACACAACTCTCTTTGCGAGACCTTAACTGCTAGAGAAACAGGTCTGCAGTGCTCTCGTGATAGAAACTTAAATAGTATGCAAAGCTACCAAACTATACTGAGGCCAGTTTTAGTGAAGTTGTTTTTAAAGTGTCTAATTTCCTGAATAGAATTAAGACTTGGTTCCTGTTTCCTTCTCTCGCTGTGGACTTCTGTCACCACCTAATTCTCTTACTAGGAGCATGTTCCGGAAAGGGATTGGGCATCTGCTACTCCCATTATTTGAAAACTACTGAAAAACTTAAAGAAAATGGCAAATTGTTTTCAATAAAAGACTTCGAAATATCCTTTGCCTTGTTTTTTTATCAGGAGGGTTTTTCTAAAGAGTTGACCAAAAAGCCTTGTATCACTGCCTTTGAAATTTAGGACAGAGCTAGATAGTGCTAAATCATGAGTTAGCCATCAGTTTGGTGGAGCTGCATCATCCGATCAGACACATTTTTATCTCTTTCCAACTGAATTTTCACTCTGTTAGAGGAATTTGTGTGACAGGTTCAGTAATCAACAGTCTGGGGAGAAGTAAAGTATAAATAAATAAATATTTTAAACTCCAAGAAAACAAAAAGCAGGAAAGAAGCCAAGCGTCAAGATCTAAGGGATCAAAGTGGAATTCTTCAGTCAACACTCGGTTCCAAATCTTTGCTTTGAATTGGGAAGTGTGGCCAAACGTGATATAAAGAAATATTTAATGAAGACAAAGTTAGTAAAATAAGAATCTTAAGATCTTGCTTTCTGAAACCTCTTGCCCACGTGTACTGCTTTAAATGAAAGAGTTAGCTGGTTTTATAAGTCTGGTTAAAATATTATTCCTGAGCAAGAGCTGATTCTGACAGGGAGGGAGAATGCATGTTTTTATCCGCAAGAGCTCTACTTAGTTCTTTCAATTATGTCTCTTCTTGAACAGTTCCATGGAAACAAGACTGGATTTAATTCTTTATTGAAAAAATATTTTTGCAACTTAAAAATACTTTAAAAATCCCTTCTCATGTTCTAAAATCTTTGATTTGTTTTAAAGTCTTTGACATTATTTAGGAAGAAGGAGGGAGGATAGTGAGGTTTATTATTTATAGTGCAAAGTCAAGGAAATTGCTTCCCAAACATATGCTTGTTGTTAAGTCTCTATACATGTGTTTGAGATTTCTGTAGTTGCCACTACCTTTTTTTTTTTCTTAAGATCACACTGTAAAGTAAGTTACAGTAAACAGTTCTTATGACAGAACAGCATGCTAGTTTTGTGGGGAAAAAAACAACGGAATTGTTAGCAGTCCTGGGTTTTTCTCTCTTTCTCCATTTGTTTTCTTAACAGTTCTGTCTATGCTGTTGCCTTCTTATTTAGAAACACATATAAGTTGTTGGCCTTTTAACAAAAGCATCTTGACAACGTGTTACTCCCTTCCTTTCCCTTTTATGTCTTTTGGAGCTTCATATTGGAACTTTTTTTTTTTAGTTTTGGAGCCATTCATGTGAAACTTTGAGAGGTTTATGTAAGCTGTAATGCGTTTTTATATTTTATTTTTTTTATGGCAGAGTCTGTTGCATGGTATAGTGCTGAAACGTGTGGCTTTACGTGATGGGGTTAATTTTTCATGTACAGGAATAATGTGTTGTAGGGGGGGTAAAACAGGGAAAAGCAGCTGCTGAGGTGTGATTATGATTATACAAGTTACATTTTTCTGTCTGTGTCGTTATATATACGCAGGCCCAGTGTTTGACTGTATGCTCACGAGTAAGGAAATGTCTTAATGGTTTATAAGTATTGAACCATTCCGCTTTGGGCATAGGAGAGTGTGGGGGACAAGTTTATTGAACACTGTGGATCTAAAGCAGTCTTCCGCTGATGTAGGTAGTTGGGCCAGCTGTCATCCTTGCCTCAGATGAATTGCGTTTTTGGATATTGCCTCAAGTCGCTATTTATGGGCATGGAAGGCCAACATGTGGGAGGCAAAAACACAACATATAGCAGATAACCCTCTTGCAAGACACATGAGCAATGGTCATCAGCTTCAGTCAAGGACCTGAGAATCTGGTCTTCTGGTTTGTTTTGTAGTAGTGGTGGGAAAACTGATTCCAGTGTTTCCTTGTTTTCCGTAATGACTTGGTTTTAACAAATCCTGGGGTGCTATAAGACGAAAAGAACAGCAGAAACCTGAATTTTTGATTCTTACTGCTGTCGTGCTCTTGTTGTTTATTCCATCTGTAAAACCTGCTGTGCGTATGCTACGAACAAGTGGCGTACCACCTACTGCGGTGCGGTAAGGACTCTGGGAGTTCGCTCTTTGAAACTTGGACTCTGAATTTTCCAGGATCCAGAGAGGAATGGAGACTCCATTGGACGTTTTGTCGAGAGCAGCGTCTCTAGTACATGCTGATGATGAGAAACGTAAGTCTGAAATTTAGTTCTCTGCTTTGTTGGATCCAGATGCTTGATGCTTGTGCTATATATCAGCCTGGACACAGGCTTTATCGATCTTTGCATTTTACTGAGTTTAAGATGTGTAGAAAAATGTCTCCAGAAGCCCTTCAAAGGCCATCTTCCTCAGGCACAAAACCAATGCATTGGATTTAAATTGGTTGATATGTAGGAGAGAATCATTCCTGAATCATTCCAGTTGTTCTGAGAAGGTACTTAGCAATTCATAGAAAGGTGCCCCTCTTTTCCCAGTTGCATTTGTGTTGGTAGTAGACACAAAGTTGTAATGGAACTGCTGTCAGACTGAGGATTGATTTGAGAACTTGCACTATCTAGTAAGATCGGTTAGACCTGTTCCCAGTTAAGAGCACGTAACTGGGTAGGCAGGAGTGGGTTGCAGAGACTCCTATTCTGTTCATAAGAAACGAAGAGGTAGACTGTTGTCGTTTGTAACGAGCGCTCCATTTTTCTTGCACTGCTGCTAAGAGGTGAATACAGGACGTTAACATGGCGAATGACCTCAGTTGCAGCTACAGAGGCTCATGTCGCCAATCATTTGGGTAATATTTAGGTTTTTTAACATTCACAATAAGTGTTTAAGATGGATTGGCTAATGTTAGAGTAGTATTTTCAGTTTGGTCAAATTGCAGTGCTGCTTTGTAGATCAGATTGTTACCTGCATGCTTAATTATAAATGTTTCTGTCAGGTTTTTTTCCGAGTAGCGTAAGCACTCAGGAAGCCTATGCATTTTGGGTATCAATCTGAATAGACGCTAACTAGAAAAATGGTATTTGGGATTTCAAACTGCTTTTGTGCATGGCTTCTGTGCATAAAATCACCCTTTAAGATTAATTCAGCTTTTCTTCTTTTTGGTCTCTCTGTCTTTCTTTAGTATATATTTTTTGAAAAGTAATTGCCTTGAATGTTGAATAAAAGAGTTGATTTACTGCTATTGCTAATCAACTTACTAAAGTAATTGCAAAATAAACACGGTGTATTTGGACAAGTCTCAGAAATTTTGTGTATATTCAGATAGTCAAGGTAACAACAGTAGATTGCCCTTTCAGAAGTTTGTAAAATGAAGGTTTCATACTCTGACGAGCTGCTCTGTATTACCGACTCTTAGCTTTGTAACAAATGTTGGTTTTGCTGTTCTTTTTGTGTTCACCTTCCTGCTGGATAAGTGCCGGGTTTTTCCTGATCCCACTGCAACAGGAAGGTTTGGTTGACTCCTGCACTTAGTCACTATTACTCGTAAAACGAAAAGCGGTGGAAGCCCTTGAGGAAACAATTCCAACCGTGCTTTTGGCTTGGCCGATTTCTCTTGTCAACTAGCTTACATGTTTGTAGAAAAGGCAAAAGCTTAACCTATTTTCTTTTGACTGCGTTTTTAATATATATTTTGAATACGTATTCTCAATTTTCTTAAGCTTAAATGCATCCTTTTTGGTTAACTATTGCCTAGGACTCTGGCTTGATTTTGAGTTCCACAGGGTAGGAATGCTGGGCTGGATTTAGAGAATCCAGAGGAAGTCTGATTCAGTGCAACTTGCATGTGAGGAAGCTGATATGTATCTGGTTCTAATTTACATTCCTTTAGTCTTACCACTTAGATTTAATTAGATTTATGCCACTCCGCAGCTTCTAACTTATGCTCTGAGTTTGTCCTGTTGTTTTATCCTGTTTTCGAATGGAAAGCAAAGGAAATCTAACTATATGCTATCCTGACATGGCAATGCTAGCAAGTAACCAGTGGTTAGATTCCACTAGTGAAGCAATAAATCTGCTTGTTAAGATGATTCAGCTCACCTCAGATTGTCTCATCTAAGCTACAAGCCACGTAAGAGTTGAAAACTGCTGATCTGCTACTTTTTAAAGATCATTTTAAGCAATTAAGGTATTCATTTTTTAACTTTAATATCTCAAAATTATTATTCTTCAGAGTAGTTTTCTATTACAATTCTTATGAGAAAAATAAAGGTAGTCTTAATACTTCTCTGTCATCTAGTGTGTGAAGTATATGCAGAATGCATATAAAATATTATTGAAGTTAAACTGTGCCGCTACACAAGGTACAAAGCTAGCTGGAGTTGCTAGTGGTCTCTTCATATGTATTGATAATTTTCACTACTTCTTTTCTTGAAAGTGTTAGTACTATTTGTACTCAAACTTATGGTCCTCTTGCAGACATGTTAAATGGCAAACTTTCACACCCTGTTACGCTTTAATCCCACCTAAATCTCAACCTCAAACTAGTTTATATAAATCAGCAGCCTTCAAGTGCCTTTACTGAATCCAAGCAGTGCAAGTACAGGTTCTTGCTGAAAGCCAAGGTTTATTTCCTGAAGCTGCTAGGTATTTAATTTTATTCTTGTTTGTCTAGGCGTGTTCAGAGGAGGAATATTACCAGTATTTATGAATTTAATTCTTTTTCACATGAAGGACCCTGTTATCTCTGTGGGCACTCACTGTGGTGCCAAGTAATGTGTATATGCAAATCGCACTCAGTTTAAAACTAATACCTTTAAACTTACCAGCACTTAGAGAAATGAATGGGCTGTATGGCTATCTAGATTTCCCAGAATGGTTATTGATTTCTTAGACAAATATGACCTTCAGTTATTTTGGTTTGGTTTTTTTGCAGCTGCACCTGTGTCAATAAGGGTGACCTTCAGTGATAAGTTTGCACTATACGTTGCTTTCAATCGCATCTCTCTCGTATTTCCTGAACTATAGGATATTCTATATTTCAACAGCTCCCAGTTTAAATCATTCTGCGCTTGTTATCGAAGAAAATTTATGAAACGCATTCGGTTAACTGCTGTGTGGTGGAAGTGATTAATTATGGAAAAGAAACAATTACTGTAATTTTGTATTTGTAATGATTACCACTGTGATGTAAGCGATTATTTAACCTTATGGTATAATGGATCTGTATGTAAGAAAAACCAATAAAACAAACCAAAAAAAAAGCTGAACAAAAGACAGACACTCCTTTAGAGGTGGTAGCAGTTAAAGGAGAGAATATTAATGGAGTTCATTGTTTACTTATTGTCCAAACTTGCTCTTTCATTTCGGTGGAAGGAGAACTTAGAATGATGTAGTTATTAGCCAGTCATCTTGAAGGCTTATCGCTAATTGCTTGCTTGTCTGTTGAGAAGGGAAAGGATATAGGAAGCCTGTGCTGTTGATGAGCAGCTGTTCAGTGCCAGGGTAGGTAAAGTGCAACTATTTTATCTGTAAGTGGCATCTGTAAGGCTTTGCTGGGTTTGGTTTTTTTTTTTTTCCCAGTGCTTCAGAAGTGGGCTCTGGATGAAGTGAGCATCTCTAAGACCTGCGTATTATGCTGTCTTTTTCATGTTATTGTGGCTGAAAACCTCATCAAATAGGGGTTATTGTACAGTTGGCAAAAATCAAGTTTATAATGAGATGCTCGATACTACTCATTACTCTTCCTCTTCTTTCCCTGTAGTGTTCTTACTGGGGTCATACTGATTTCTCGTACGTTCAGGACTTTAGTTGGCTATTTTTAGAGGATTAGTAGAAGCTGGTAGTATTTAAGTAAAGACAAAGAATTACTGAAAGTACAGTTTTTCTTCCCATAATTGAGTTGAACAGCAAGTCTTCAAATATTAAGGAGGATTATCATTTTTTATTTATCTCATATAAAAATAAGGTCTTTGGGAACTGGTCTTTCAGTTACAAACTGTTTTAAGAGCATAATCTTGTTATTGAGAAAATAGTGAGGGGAAAATGCTAATAAGGACTGGCGGTGCAGAATGTGATGACAGCACTGTGCGCTCAGCCTGTGCTGATTTTACAGTAACACTTTACTTACGCTTCCCACTAATGTGTGAGTCTAGTTTAAGAATATGGGAATGAATGAGAAAAAACACGTTGCTTCTTACTCTCTCACGATAATACAGTGAAAAGTCTGTTGCTGGCAAACCAAAGAAAGTATACTTCCACGAGGAAATGAAAGGTTTGGAAACAGCTAATAAATGGCACAATAAAGTCCTAGGTAATAGCTTTGCATTCTAATACGTTGAACCAAATCCATACCTGTTGAGTCTTGATTGATGTTTTGAAAAACTGATACAGGACTAGATTTAAAAATTTTAGAAAGTGGTCTTTGATCAAGCCATGCTTCTTGCACATGTACCATCAGTCGCATGCGTCATCCTTGTGTGCATGGATGCCTGGAAGGGCTACTCCACACTTCTCGCCTGTGAACACTCTTATTGTTTGGCAACAGTTTCTTTTATGTGGTTTAGTTTAATCCACTTCAGATAATTAAGCTAGACCGTGCAGTTGATATTTCCAGTACAGAGGCATTATTGTGCTTTAAAATCCCTGCCCCAATCCACTTTGTAATAAAATCCTAATGTGGACAAGTCTTACAAATCAGTTTTTAGTGATTCGCTCATATCCATCAGTTCAGTTAGGAGAACAAATTTGGTGGTGCCTGCCATCTCATAATTAATAAATATGTAAACTGAGTGGTTTGGATAGCTGACCCTAAAAAAGATACTACTTTATGGCTGAGTTGAGAACAATTTATTATTTTTTAACACTCTTGAAGAGGATGATGGCTCTGTAAGCTTATTGTCTTTAAACACAAAGCAAGCGCAAGTCATTGTAGAATTAGACTTGAACGTTGCAATTTGTGCTGAAGATGTTAATGATGAAATAATTCTTGCATCACCAGGGCACTTCACCTACGCTACTGTTTGTTTGGTAAATTTCTAGTGAATTCATAGCAGTGAGCCTGAGGCAGGGTTTAATATCAATGTTTGCAGAAGTTTAAATAGCTACCATGCTACTGTGTGGATGCTTAAATTGACTCTGAGAATCCTGAAGATCCTGAAGGTTTTTTGGCTCACTAGAAGCAAGGAATTGCATGGAACGTGCTATAGGAATGAAATTAGTACAAAGCCAGTCTCAAGGATCAGTTTCATTTGAGGTTTGCTTGGGGGGTGGTTGGGGTTTTCTTAGTGTAAGTGTCTGGGTTTTTTGTTTTAGTTTGGTTTTTTCCCCCTAGAAATTCATCTGCTTTAGAAAAATGGGAAACAGTGATAGCATTTTTACACAGAAGTGAAGTAGCAGTATCATGTCGCAGTCCTTGTTTATTTTCTGTTCACAAGTTTGCCCCATTCTGGGTACAACTGGGAGAAATAATGCATGCTTGTAGTAAGGGTGACAGATAGTACATGCCAAAGTATTACTTAAAAGAAAATGAAAAATTTCCAGTAGACTTCATGGGACTTGCCCACTGTATTTTGATTTGCACATATATGTCCAAAATAGCAAATCTCGTAACGTAGAGATAAATGGCAAAAGTCTTAGCTGCATGATGCGGTTAAAAGATGTTTCAGTGTTAGTTCTTATTTATGGAACATTTGTTTTAGAGGTGGAAGGGAATCCAATTGGTTCAATGAGGGCAGCCTGGAGCCTGGTTAGAGTTCTTTTGAAATCTAAATGTGTTTGTGTACTGACCCTTAATTCTCAGACTGATTGGATGGTAAGCTATTTTCCCGTCATGCTAAAATTCTTCATTTTGTGTCCCCAATAAAAAGTATAACACTTTTTATTGCTTAACAGTTAATAAGCTTAACAGTTTAGGACACCACCAATTCTCTGTTCTGCATTTATTGTTTTGCCATTATTTCTGTAGTTTGTGATTATGTTTTTCACCGTAACGATGTTGAGGGCCGCTATTGTGATATGGGGCTGCCTCCGACCAGCCAGTGAGTCAGAAGCGGAGATGGAAGCTCGCGATTCCCGATTCCTTGTAGCAGCACCTTGTTCACCACACTGCTAATGCCGTAACCCCTTTGGAACCCCGAGCTCTTTTGGTGTGCAAAGCAACCTGGCAAAAAAATCCTGGTAAAGTTTGATTCTGTGAACACTGTTGCTGGCGTGGAAGTGGAATTTGGTGGGTAGGCTTGATCACTTTTGGAATACTCGGGAAATAAATCGGTTATTGTCTTTTACAGTAGCTCATAGCTGCACCATAAAGTCGCTCAGAGGGAAACTATCCTCAAGGAGTTCTTTGCTTTGAAGAGTGTGGTGCTGGTTTCTGTGCCTGCACCTGGGCAAGCTGCAGTGGTTGTAGATAACAGTAAGATAGTTGCCAGCAGGGCTCACTAAATCACTCTCCTGGTTTTTCCCAACTTAGGCGAGATGAAAATCTCCCTTACAATGAAAAGGTTTTATGTGATGCTTCTACTAAAAATCTTGGTTCCTATGACCTTCGGGACACCTCCAATACACAGAGGAGTCAGTTTTGATCTTAACCGCCTACTTTTTGTTTTGTAGGACAACACTTGGTGAAATCCTACTTGGCTAGGTTGAGGGCAACACAACCCTATTAACCCAGGTTTTTCTTTTGCATTCTGTAAATAAATTTAATAGTATTTTGTATGCGTGTTGTTCTTTAGCGCTTTCAAAGTTAGGGGATTTTTAGTCCGGGTTTGTCAGCTCTTGGATGTCTCTTGTTAACCGACCCAGTGCAACCTTTCATTTAGAGCTTGGCTACTTCTCCAGAAGACTTTTCCCTTACTGTGTTGAAAGGAGGGTAAGAAGTGCTTCATGATCGTTTCTTGTATGAAAATAAGTGGACTCTCCATATGAATGTTTGTTTCTGCTTATGTGGTAAATTAAAATATGGATTTGGTTGCCTTTCTGCCAGGTTGGTGATTGGATGAATGTGTCTGTTGGTTCAGCGAAGAGGCAGGTATTTGATGTAGGCAAAGAGTAATGTCTTGAAAATTAGAGACTTTGGCGTTCTGCAACTCAGTTTAATATCCTGAGTTCTTTAATTGCAGAAATTAATGTGCAATTAAGTAATCGAGTAGCTTCTATGAATTAGCAACTGTGCTTGTGGTCAGAGCTCATCTGTGATGTCTAGCAAAAGAGAAATTTAACTTTTCTGGAGGAAAAGCTAAATTCTAAGAAGCAGTATCAGAAAAAATCTATGTTTGTAATCCCTCAACAGCCTTGGAGAGATGTTAAAAATAGATTTGTCAGCTGGTCATTTACATAGTGTTTAATCGATGGTAGGGGAGGAGGGGGGTCCTGTTCATTTTGGAGTGGAATTTGTGGCTTAAGTCATCTTTTTTTACTGAAAGGGGGACAAGTATGGAAGCGTGATGTTTCGGTTTAGTAATAATGTGATGGAAAAACATATGATCATTGAGATGCAGCCTGAATCACCTGTTGTTGCTGTATGAATACCAAAAGGTATAGAATAAAACTCTGAGTAATAACATGCATAATATTCTGCTTTTAAATTTATGAACCATACAGACCAGAAAACACTAATATCTTCTCTGTTTTAAATATCAGTTGATCTGTTTTTGAGTAAAATACGGGAATGGCTGAATTCCTGGCCTCCTGCTTTTTTGTCTTTTGAAAGCTGTTTGCATTTCTCAGTATTTCACAGGGTAGCTTCCTGTAAATGGTGTCAGGGCTGTTTCACCATTTTTAGGGTTTTCTTGAAAGTAGGAGTCTTAAATTGGATAACTGGTTGTTTGGGTTGTTTTGGTTTGTTTTTCTTAAATAAAAAATTATTCCTACCTTCCAGAAAGCTTTGCCCTTTTTTCCCCAAAGTTTATTGTGGCAAGGAGATAAAGAATGAGCAGAGTTATGTTTTCAACTTGTTAAATAGGCTGGAAAATGGGGCAATTGTCTGCTTGGCGCCTAGATGTATTTTAATAGCAGTAGAACGCCATTAGCATAATCAGTGGAGTGATGGTAATGCCTGCAGGAACAAAAGTGTCTGAACATTTTTTTCGAATTAATTTTAAAAAAAGCCCTCTACCATTTGCAAGAGGTTCAGCTGCCTACAGTTTGTAAACACGTCGTAGCATCCTTCAGCATACCAGATGTTTCTGTCCAAGCTCCACCAGTTGGGAACGGGCTGCTCGGAGTTCCTGGCCAACGTCAGCCAGACAATATGTCTTTTCTTTCCGAGTCCTTTTTAGCTAGTTGATGATAAAATATTTGCAGTCACTGGTGGCATTACCTCCAAGTAAATGATGTTTACGGAAACACTATCTCTTTAAATGTTGTTTGGCAAATGGAAGGGAAGGAATCTTCTTACTAGAATGGAATTTGTTATCGGATACCAACCATTGCTCTGCAAATCACAGCTGACTCAATACCATATTGTTAAGTGTGCTAGCACATCCATAACCCTATGGAACTTGTCACTGCGTGTGCTGCTAAAGGATTGTAGTTTCTGGAACGCTATACTTGGAAATTTGTGCTCAATTTGTATATTTTTACAATAATATATATTTATTATGTCCTGAGTTTTGAAACAACGCAGGGAAATTTTTCAGTCGTTAGGTTTTGTCTGTTATGTTTTCTGGCAGTGACTGGAACTACATAAATGGATGTATTTTTTTTACAGCTAGGCAGAATACACTAACATGTGAAAATCTGGCCATTCTTCATGTGGTAAATATTTGGCTTATTTCATTAAAATTTAAAAAAAAAGTTCTTCTTGAACTAGAAGCACTGCAGGCTGACTTGTGAAATGCAGGGTGCTTTCCCAGGATGGGCTTTCCACATCTTCTAGGGGCTCAGCATCGGGACAAGCTTGGGAATGTCAGTGTCACACATGAAAAGCTAGTGTTCATTTGGGGCAGAAATAGTAAGAGGAAAGGAACTAAAATATTTTGGAAGTAGTTTGGGTGTGGTATATTTACTATTGTTCGTGTACTTTTCCTTACTTAATTCTTTTTGCAGGTACCAATTTCAAGGTTGTACCCCTGTGCCTGGGAGGGAGTGCTTGACAGCTTCCTTCTCGCCTCTTCCCCTTGCCCGGGCTCTGCCCACCCGATGCCACGCATTCCGCAGTGACCGCCGTTCCTTTTCCAGATGGCAAAGCAGGGAGTTTTGGGAAAGAGCATGTCTTTGGTGCAATGCAGCAGTTCTTAGTTTTGTTTATGCAGGCAGGCGAATCTGCAGCTACCTCTTTCCCTAGGCAAATGAAAAGATCGTGTTTAAGAAAGGAGCACTGAGTAAACTTTGTGTTGAGTTAGGGTTTTAAAAACCCTATGCTGAAAAAAAGATGATTTTAGTTCAATACATAATTTAGTTAAATAAATAAACACATTATACACACAGAATATGTTAAAATGGTATTGATGTTGTAAAGTCTATTCTTTCAGAAGTGGTGCACTGTTAAAATCAAGGTGGTCCTATACAGTCTTTACTGTCTTTATACGGTCCTTAATGGAATGATGATAGAATATTTACAGCTCTGTTGTAAATAGAAATATGCA
This sequence comes from Chionis minor, assembly GCA_013398295.1. Taxonomy (NCBI): domain Eukaryota; kingdom Metazoa; phylum Chordata; class Aves; order Charadriiformes; family Chionidae; genus Chionis; species Chionis minor. The sequence goes on along the minus strand of VZSF01003121.1, from coordinate 947,122 downwards.
AGTCCTTAGTGAATGGGTGTATGTTTGGTATTTTCTTTTCCCTTCTGGGAACCTGAGCTTTATTTATGCTATGCCAGTCAAATTTTGACCTGGAGGAGAAAGGATCTGAGCATAGGTTTTCCAGTCCAAGATGAGTGTCCCAATTAATGGCTTATGAATAAAAGGAGGATACAGTCAATTATCACACCCTATTTTACTAACTCATGGTGTTTGTTCTGTTGCTTAAAAAAAGAAAAAAAAAAAAGGCAGCAATACTTTGTTTCAGGCGAAAGAGAACATATTTCTCCCCCAAGAAGCAAACACCAAAATTACTTGCTTTGAATTTTTCCTCTCTTTTGCTGCTGAATCAAAAATCAATTACTTGTGTAAGCATAATTCTGGCTACAATCTGCCATGCAGCTATAAACAATGTCACTACAGAAACTTCTGTCATCCATAAACTTACGAGGCAAAATGCTTCTTATTGAGCAAATTGAAGAGTGAAGAGTGATTTATTACTCTCTTCTGATTTTTTTTTCCCTTCTGTTCTGATTTTAAAGTTAATGACACATTCATTAAAAAGACCCCCAAAACGCTACGCCAGAGTATTTTTGTCCATCCGCTACAACAGTACTGTATTAGGCGATAATATTTTCCTAATACTGGAATTAAGTGTGCTTTGGATGTATTTTTATTGCTTTGTAAGAGAGAGAAATTATGAACAGTAGTTGGACAGAAATAGTCTTTTGTGTGTTCTTGTTTTAATTCAAATAATTTGAGTCCACGTATTAGGCTTAATTTTCCTGAAACTGTGGCAATAGCAGTAACTGTTTTTATTTTCTGGGTCATGCCCATGTTGTCAGTTTGGTTTGTGTGAAAACATCTGTATATTACAGTTGTAACTTTATTACTATAAATCTCTGGCCTCTGTTTGCTTTCTTTAGAGCCGGATATATCAGACTCATAATAGCAGAAGAGGGACGGTTCGTCTGTGGCTCCATCTGTCTCTCTCTCCAGTTTTTGTATTTTAATACACCTCTTGCTTAGGCTGCCCTGGAAAGCATTTGATTTATATAAACATGCAAAAGTGCTCTTTTCCCCTCTGAACTCACCTCCAGATTATGAGATAAATTAAGGACCTCTTTCAGTAGTTTTTATCCTGAGAGTTATCTCATCAGTAGACCATATAGTGGTTTTCAAATAGTTTCACATACAGTAAAGTTCAGCAGTGTCGGCCGCTGATTGAAATCTGTGATCTTAGTAAGCAGGGCCCTCAGTCTTTGGGAGAATTTCAGAATAAATTTATTGCATAATGCTGGCACTTACTGTAATTATATTGGTTTACGTGTTCTCATATTTACCTCACTGAACTATTCTTTTATTTTGAAACAGTAAGCTCTAGTTTTGGAAGTATAGTTGCATAGTTACTTAACTTTAATTGTATTAACATTTATAGTAGTCCTTAATAAAACTGTTACAAATCGATAATACTATTGTTCTCTTAAATATGGGAGAAACTTAGGATTTTTCAATGTTTGAATATGAAGGAAAGACAGAAGAAACAGCGTCTTTTTCAGTGGGTGGGAAAAGCAATTCAGAAATTTTCAGTCTGTCCTTTTTACAAAAGTCTAGATCGGTGTGTTTTGTTTGGGTTTTTTTTTTTTTTTCAGGAGAATAATAGGTAACTAATCTCAGTGGAAAACCCCTGAGCTGTCTGGCTCTTCTTGACTGAAATACTTGGTGGACTTCATCGGCGTTAATGGCAATAACCAGTTCCGTGAGTGTCTCGTGGTTCCACAGGGCAGTGGGTCAGCTGCCCTCCTCCGTTTGACGGAACTTCTCATGGCTCCCGACAGATGTTTTGCCTTTAAAGGGCAGTTTATCTTTCTGACCAGACTAGCTCCTTGCTTCCCAGGGCATGCCAACATAGTTAAGAACTGGAATGCAGTTAGACATCAGGAATGAAATTTCATGAATTTCTTTTTCACTTCCCTAGTTATTCAACCAAATCTCATGATAACCATTTTCCTAACAACTGGCAGGGTGTATTTTAAAAGGATAGTACAAAGTCAGGAGAAAAAGATTATACGAAGAATTTAGTTGTGTTGTATTCTGAATAGTTTAAGGCAGAACCACTGACATTCTAAGTAGTGTATTTTAGTAATGTTTGCTTGTATTACAATAGCATACAGAAGCATGGTTGTGTTAGGCATTGAAAAATATGCATAACTTCCATTCCAAATTTCCATCCAGAATGCATGGTATGCATACCTGTGACGCCAAAAACAGCCACGGAAGATTGGCCAGTTAATGGAATCAAACGTCATTCCTGACAATGGAAGCAGCAAGAAGAATTTGCCCCTCGGAAAAGCTGAGCGGGGCGTGCAGTTTCAGCAGATTGCGAGCTCTCAGCAGGAAACCGTTAGCTCTGAAAATGAGAAACATTTGTGTCGTAATGTATTTTCAGGGAGAGGCAGAATCTGCTTCTGCCTTGGAATAGGAGATGTGTTTGACCCCAGCAGAACCGCCTCTGGTGACTGGCCCAAGTCCGCGGTAGATATTTCCAAGGAAGATTTGTGTTTCCAAGGGTGGGGTGTGATACGGGTGGTGGGTGCCTCTCTGCTGGGATTCCTGCAGGTCCCTTGCGACGTCGTTTCGTAGACTGATGATGGCGGGTCATGTGAAAGAACAGGGAGTAGCCTTGCACACGTGAGTTACTACTGTGCTTGTTTTGGTGCTCGACAGCACGAGTACTCACTCTGTGATGTAATTTACAACGTCGTTTGCCATATGTGGATACGTTTTGACAGTCTACTGTATGAAAATGTCAGTATTTTATCACCACTGATAAAATAACTGTTGTTAATAAAATAATCCTGCACAATATTGGCTTCTCAACCGGCAGCTTTGCGGAAGGGTTCAAAAACTCTGTTGCATTCAGGAGAGGGAAAAATTCATTTAATTCTCCCTTCAAAACTTAGTATCTCCATTTCTGAGGAGGAGCAAACAAATTGGTACACCCACATGACAGCTATAGTGTCATGCTGAAATAACAACTTCAATCTTATTTAGCGGCCTTTGTTCTTATTTGCTTCCAGCATAGATCTCCCTAACCGGGCTATTTTTATTTTTTTTTGTGGTGATCTGTCCATATTTGTATGCATGTGTCTGCCTGATCTTTTGATAATCTGGCAGGCATATTTTTTCTTTTATTATTTTTATTATTTCTTTTCATAATTACTTTTCTTTTTACATCTCAGAAATAGGACACGGTGGTATTACAAGCTGTTCTACTGACCTTAATGCAAACACATTAATGCTACTGTCTTTCTGCTTTCAATTGTACCCAGATATTAATTAGTTAATGAGAGGAAGGCTGTGGCAATAGAAGACTGTAGGTCTTCACAACTACTCCTGGCTATTCGCTCCTGATGAATCACCGATCTGTTCAAACATGTGCCCTTCTGCTCTCCTTACTTTCCCCAGTTATTAATAACAGTAGGCTTGTGCTTTCTGGTAGCACTCATGCCATTTCAAGTCGCTTTTAAAACAGGATAGGTGCACGCTCGCTGCCTTGCAGTATTGGGCTAGAAAGAAAATTTTGAGAGCAAGGGTGCAGCGTGGGATGCCCGTTACAAGCCAGAAGAGTTTTGCATGGAGTGGTGGAGATGGGCGTTGTGGTAGCAGAGAGCAGTGATCCCTCGGGTGGTCTCTAGCAGAGTGTAACCCTGGTGGGGCCAGCCTGGGGAAACGTCTGCGTGCGGCTCGCAGGTGGAGGTCCAGGCTAGGTCTTTTGGCTGAAACGTGAGGCGAGATGTCCTGGGGCTTATGCTGGACTTTATAACGGTTATAAAACGCTGAAAGGTGATGTGCCAGCAAGACAGGCGGTAGTGGAGGGTAGACTGCAGCGTGGAGCCTGCTGAACACTGTAGTAGACTTCCCTTCCTCTGTGGTGTATGGGATTCCACGCGTCTTTTATGACTGTAATGAACACGTGTAAAGTAATAAAGAAAGATGTTAGCGGAAGACCCTTCATGTATTTCTCAGTTTGGATTCTAAATGTATTTTTATGTACTCCAATTCCTTTTCCTCCTCTTTGGATCCCTGTTCTCCGTTCAGTGGGAAAGAGGTTATCATTTTCATTTTATGGCTGAAATTGCATGTTCGTTGAAGTAAGTGGAAAATGCTTACGCAAATGATGCCATTTTGTGACTTCTTTGACTGTTACTACGCAAAAAAGATAATTAATTTCTCCAGTAGTTGTAGAATAGTTGTTGTTTCCAATGAGAAATAGAAGCTATGGTGTAAAAATGAATCTTTATTAAAAGTGTTTTTCATTTACTTGCTAATTTTTAGTACCTGTTGCAAGCTGCAGATACGGATTGTTAATTTTATCTGTGAGAATTCAGTGATATGTGGCCTCGATTTGTTCTGTGGCTGGTACTATCTTTCAAGTGCTGTGGTTACCAGCTGCTTAGGACCAGGCTATTACAGTAGTTGTCTGGGCTTGAAATGCTCCATGCAATGCCTTGATAACTGCTTGGGATTTCTACCAGAGTAGAAATAGCCATTAAGTACCTTTCTGCCAAAACAATAAATCCTTTTTATCTTTTTCTGAAAAAGTCTAGTAATTTCCTTTGTGTTTGTACCTGTAGCTCACCCAGTCACTCATTCTCGACTGTCCAAAAAAAAGGGTAAGATTATATCACTGGTGTCCTTTCCTTCTTGGTCACTTATCATCATGGGAGTTACTGCACGATGAGCCAAAACTCCAGTAGAGCTGTGTCGTCTTTTAAAGAAACTTTGGATTCTCTCTGTCTCCCATATTGGACGAAACAACTTGGTTGATTTTTTACTGCATTCTTGTAAAACACGGCATCTCAACAATTGAAGGCAAATGTATCTAACCCAAATTTAGAATAAAAATCATATTTCCTTGGAGAGCGCGCTCTCATGGATATGCAAGTTTCCCCTCCATAATCTAATGATGTATTTTGTTTTTTTTTTTTCCCCTCTTTCTCTAACCCAGAACTGCAATTTCTCTGTTGGAATCCTCTCACGGTGAAGGTCACTGCTAGCGGACAGGCTGGGTACTTGCTTGGTGTTCCATGTGTAATTCTGGCAAAACTCACTGTTCTGTTTTCGTAGCACTGTAAAAATGGATGAATCTACACCATACACTTTGTTTTAAGCATGGTGATTGTTAAATGGTCATTCTAAACAACTGCGTTAGGAGAAGGTGGAGGTGATTTTCAATTATTTTCTGGTGTGGCTGTAAAGAATGATTACAAATGATTTAAAAGGGATTTGAAAAAAACACCCAGAAAGTATCTCTGAATTCTGTCACTGCAAGAAGCGAAGCCATCTATAACTGTCGTGGTTTGGCCTCAGCCGGCACAAAGAACCACGCGGCCGCTCACCCAAACCTCGCAGCAGCGAGGGAAAATTGGAATAAAAAGGCAAAAACTCGTGGGTTGAGATAAAAAGCAATTTAACAGAACAACAAAGAAAAATTGACAAAACAACAATAGTACTGGCAGAGGAATGTATAAATGGGGGTACCGTACTGACGCGCACCGACCGGACCCGGACCGTCCCCGCCTGCTCCCAAACTGGGCACTCCCCTCCCCGGCTAGCTCCCCCTAAATACTGGGAATGGCGTCACGTGGTGTGGAATACCTGTGCTGGGCCAGATATTAACCCTGTCCCTGCCGGAACCAGGACAATAACCTTGTGAAGTATCAAATTTTATTTTGGTCTGTGAAAACAAACGGGCTATCTTTTGATTAGCATCAGTTTCTTCCATTTCTCTCCCCAAGTTACCTGTGTGTCTTTTAACAAGCCCAGCTTGTATGAATGATTTCCTACTGCCCAGCATCTGGGAAGAGCTAGAGGAGTGCTGGAAATTCTGTTTGGCATTTGGGGAGGGGGCTGGCTAGGAACGTAAAATGCTCCCCGGCTTCTTCGGTTCGGTGACAGTTTGCCTCCCCCATCCCTTCTCTTTGCATCGTTCCCTGTTCTAGGAGTTTGTATTTTTCAATGATACTAGCAAGATTTCAAAGAAGTTTACTTAATTTTTTTTTCTTCAGGCTTTTTCTTACAATTCTCTCAAGCACTATTTTATGAAAAGATGTGGCAGATGTGGGAGCTTCAGAGAGAGTGTATGCTAATCTCTATTTTGTAATGTTTTTTTTTTTTTCTTAGATTAGTTATGTCTGAGTTTTGGTCTTGACTGGTAGTTCAAAGTTTAATGAGCTTTCTGTATCTATTCTGTATTATGCTTATGTTACTGAGAGTAGAATTTTGGTTTGAGGTGTGCTTTATTTTTTGTGTATTCAAAGCCAATGCTTAAATACAACCATATGAAGGAAAATATTTGCACACCTGTATTCATTAAAAAAGAAAAAGAAAAGATAGGCAAAAAAGATTTGTTACTTACAGTGGCCCAGGGACAGCTTTTTGAGGGTTCCTATTTGTCTGTGTAAAAGTGTGATAGGCAAATATGCCTACGTGGTCCGACTGAGACTGTGGAAAAAATAATCATCGAATTCTCATATTTAGGGGCCACTGCCAGCTGTTTCTAAACAAGAATTGTTGCAAATCCAGAAAAAAATGAGTGAATATTGATAAATGGCTTATAACAGTTTTAATCCTGGGAGGGACTGGGGACACGTGTGGCGGCGTATGTATATAATCGCCAAACGGATCCCAGTCTGGACAGCAGCAGAGCTGCTGATAACCCTCTGTGCCGGCAGCTGCAGAAGGCAGCCACGTGTTAAAGGTTGCACGCATTTTGGTATTTTTTGCGTAATTCTTCACATGAGGTGTGCATGTGTGAGAGCGCTGCATTCAGCCGTAATCCCTCTGACAATTGTTTTATGCCCTGCCGAACATGAAAATAAGCTCTGGTATTTGCGATAAGCTTATCGTGTCTTTTTTCGGAATTAGTCCTCTGTGTGCTCGGAGGTCTTTCTCTTAATTTTCTTTCTACCTGCCATGGTGGAGGCAGTATTGTGTGGTTATTCTCCTACCCTTTGTGTGTGTGGGTAATAGATTGCAGGCTGAAAACAAATGTGCGACTTGTCGTTGGAATTGAGTTCCGTGGGCTAAGTATTTAATTAAATGTTCAATGAGAATTGGTGTCCTTACATTTTTGGTGTTTGTATGGCTGTAAGGAAATCCACTTAATGTCATTTGTAAAGCAGCTGAGATTATTTTAATTTCAAGAAGTTGCATTGAAATTAATTGTATTCATGTAATGAAAGATTTAAAATATTTAATGCTTTTACCCAATAATTAAGTCATATTGCAAGTCTTCTTTATTATTTTTTTTATGTGAATTTCTTCTGCGTTTTGCTGAAATAGCAAGAAATAATTTGAGGATATTTTGTTTCAGTTGAGAATATATTCCTAGAACAGCGGAACAGAGATTTGTGTCCTCAGTTTTAACTGAAACGTACCTCACTGCAATATGACAGTTGCTCTTTTAAAGGTATGTTGCTAACAGGGAGTGAAAGATGTAGTGAGAATTGTAATAACACGAAGGTGAAGGAATTGCAAGATAGGCTGCCCTGTGTCAGTACCTTCCTGGCACATTTAGCACGATTTCTTTGTGGGTGTGTGAATTGTTAAGGGGCTGTTTTAGCCTATAATTCATAAGAGTTTAGGTATATAAATATTTTTATAAGACATAATACCCGGGCCATTTTGAAGTAAATGCACGAGAAGACAACTGGAAAAGTATAGGGGATTCTTTGGGGAATTAAGGTGGAGGTTGGGTGGCATGGGGAGAAAGGAATTGATGACTTAAAGATCCTTTAAGAGCTGCAAGGTTATTTCTTAAGGTCTGCTACAGTCATATTTTAGCCGATAAGGATTTTTTCCAACTGTAGGGTTTGGTTTTGTCCCTACACTGTGAAGTAGGTATTGAATCTGTTACGATCTAAATCAATGACAACACTCTCTAACTTTTCTGGTGCAATGTGAGGCAAGCACGAGGAACAAAATTAACACAATGCAATATGGGGACCGTTCAGTTCCTGCTGAATTTGAGATATCGATGGCAATTTCCTTGCTTGTGGTGGGTTGGGTGCCCACCAAAGCCGCTCTTACCACTCCCCTCCCTAGCTGGATGGGGGAGAGAAAATACGATGAAAGACTCAAGGGTCGCGATGAGGACAGGGCGATCACTCGCCAATTACCATCATGGGCAAAATAGACTCTACTCTGGGAAATCAGCTTAATTTATTACCAATCAAATCAGAGTAGGATAAGGAGAAATAAAACAAAGTCTTAAAACACCTTCCCCCCACCCCTCCCTTCCTCCCGGGCTCAACTTCACTCCTCATTTCTCTCCCTCCTCCCACCCAGCGGTGCAGGGGGACAAGGAATGGGAGTTGCAGTCAGTTCATCACACCTTGCCTCTGCCGTTCCTTCCTCCTCCTCACGCTCTTCCCTTGCTCCAATGTGGTGTCCCTCCCATGGGATACGGTCCTCCACCAACTTCTCCAACGTGGGTCCCTCCCACGGGCTGCAGTCCTTCAGGAACAGACNACAGCAGCAGAGCTGCTGATAACCCTCTGTGCCGGCAGCTGCAGAAGGCAGCCACGTGTTAAAGGTTGCACGCATTTTGGTATTTTTTGCGTAATTCTTCACATGAGGTGTGCATGTGTGAGAGCGCTGCATTCAGCCGTAATCCCTCTGACAATTGTTTTATGCCCTGCCGAACATGAAAATAAGCTCTGGTATTTGCGATAAGCTTATCGTGTCTTTTTTCGGAATTAGTCCTCTGTGTGCTCGGAGGTCTTTCTCTTAATTTTCTTTCTACCTGCCATGGTGGAGGCAGTATTGTGTGGTTATTCTCCTACCCTTTGTGTGTGTGGGTAATAGATTGCAGGCTGAAAACAAATGTGCGACTTGTCGTTGGAATTGAGTTCCGTGGGCTAAGTATTTAATTAAATGTTCAATGAGAATTGGTGTCCTTACATTTTTGGTGTTTGTATGGCTGTAAGGAAATCCACTTAATGTCATTTGTAAAGCAGCTGAGATTATTTTAATTTCAAGAAGTTGCATTGAAATTAATTGTATTCATGTAATGAAAGATTTAAAATATTTAATGCTTTTACCCAATAATTAAGTCATATTGCAAGTCTTCTTTATTATTTTTTTTATGTGAATTTCTTCTGCGTTTTGCTGAAATAGCAAGAAATAATTTGAGGATATTTTGTTTCAGTTGAGAATATATTCCTAGAACAGCGGAACAGAGATTTGTGTCCTCAGTTTTAACTGAAACGTACCTCACTGCAATATGACAGTTGCTCTTTTAAAGGTATGTTGCTAACAGGGAGTGAAAGATGTAGTGAGAATTGTAATAACACGAAGGTGAAGGAATTGCAAGATAGGCTGCCCTGTGTCAGTACCTTCCTGGCACATTTAGCACGATTTCTTTGTGGGTGTGTGAATTGTTAAGGGGCTGTTTTAGCCTATAATTCATAAGAGTTTAGGTATATAAATATTTTTATAAGACATAATACCCGGGCCATTTTGAAGTAAATGCACGAGAAGACAACTGGAAAAGTATAGGGGATTCTTTGGGGAATTAAGGTGGAGGTTGGGTGGCATGGGGAGAAAGGAATTGATGACTTAAAGATCCTTTAAGAGCTGCAAGGTTATTTCTTAAGGTCTGCTACAGTCATATTTTAGCCGATAAGGATTTTTTCCAACTGTAGGGTTTGGTTTTGTCCCTACACTGTGAAGTAGGTATTGAATCTGTTACGATCTAAATCAATGACAACACTCTCTAACTTTTCTGGTGCAATGTGAGGCAAGCACGAGGAACAAAATTAACACAATGCAATATGGGGACCGTTCAGTTCCTGCTGAATTTGAGATATCGATGGCAATTTCCTTGCTTGTGGTGGGTTGGGTGCCCACCAAAGCCGCTCTTACCACTCCCCTCCCCAGCTGGATGGGGGAGAGAAAATACGATGAAAGACTCAAGGGTCGCGATGAGGACAGGGCGATCACTCGCCAATTACCATCATGGGCAAAATAGACTCTACTCTGGGAAATCAGCTTAATTTATTACCAATCAAATCAGAGTAGGATAAGGAGAAATAAAACAAAGTCTTAAAACACCTTCCCCCCACCCCTCCCTTCCTCCCGGGCTCAACTTCACTCCTCATTTCTCTCCCTCCTCCCACCCAGCGGTGCAGGGGGACAAGGAATGGGAGTTGCAGTCAGTTCATCACACCTTGCCTCTGCCGTTCCTTCCTCCTCCTCACGCTCTTCCCTTGCTCCAATGTGGTGTCCCTCCCATGGGATACGGTCCTCCACCAACTTCTCCAACGTGGGTCCCTCCCACGGGCTGCAGTCCTTCAGGAACAGACTGCTCCAGTGTGGATCCCCTGTGAGGTCACGAGTCCTGCCAGCAAACCTGCTGCAGCGTGGGCTTCTCGCCACGGCTCCTGCTCCAGCATGGGCTCTCCATGGGGTCACAGCCTCCCTCGGCTCCCTCGCACAGCTCCTGCTCCAGCGTGGGGCTGCAGGTGAGTATCTGTTCCACTGTGGACCTCCATGAGCTGCAGGGGCGCGGCCTGCCTCACGTTGCTGTGAGGAAATCTCTGCTCCTGGAGAACCTCCTCCCCTCCACTGACCTTGGCTGTTGTTCTCGCATCTTCTAAGTCCTCTCTCCAGCTGCTGTTGCCGAGCAGTTTTTCCTCCTCATAACTATGTTATCCCAGAGGTGCTACCGCCATCGCAGATGGACTCAGCCTTGGCTAGAGGCGGGTCCCTCTTGGAGTCAGCTGGCATTGGCTCTATCTGGCATGGGGGAAGCTTCTCGCAGCTTCGCACATAAGCCACCTCTGGAGCCCCCCTGCTACCAAAACCTTGCCACGCAAACCAATACGTTGCTTTACAGATTGCCAGACTACAGATAGTTCTGAGCTGATCACTAACTGTGCTTAAGAACTGACAGTGTTTTCTTGAAGGTATTTTACTCTGTGTATGTAGTGCAAATGTAACGAGAACATCAAGCTTCTTTACTAACTTAGTTTGCAACTGTGCAGAAAAACTCTTAACTAAAGTATAATCACACTTTTAACAAGAATTGTCCGAGTGGCCACAGGCTTTAGGCGGAACTTCAAATAAGTGTTAGTCAGGATCTTTGGAAGATCTTTAGAAGATGTTTCAGCAGTGAACCTGCCCCCGCTTTTTCTGCAGAGGCTCTGGGTGATGCTCAGTGGGCCAGGTCGTTCTGTCCCCGCTGTAAGCGGTTCCTGCTGGGCTCCGAAATCGGCGGGTGCCCGACGGTGGGGTCCCGTTGACGTGCTGTGCCTCACCCCTGCGGGGGGGAGCGCGTTGCTGCCTTGCACAAGGGTCGGTTCAGCCCTTCCCCAAGCCTGGGGCAGAGATAACTCACCTTCCAAAAACAACCAGGTGCTTTTCCGCGATTTGCTCTCTGAGGCCAAGTCAGCACTTGGGCTGAGGCTGTTATTTTATTCTGATTCCTTTGCACCGTGCACACCGAGTAAAGCGGGATTCCCCAAAACTGCAAAGGAATCAGAATTAATTTATTTGTTTAAACAGTCAGCTATTGGTGTTGTACTCCGTCCCAGTTTGTTCTCAGTTTTAGGCTGTGTACAGATGGGTTACCCGCTTTACTTGGAAACCAGTACAGGAAGACAAGGTTGTGGAAATGGTGCAGACCCTTTCGATGACAAAGCCATATCATTTCAGAGTTCACTCATACCAGTAACACGCGACGTCCGTCCACAACCATTTTAATTGACTCAAGTCTTCACAGGGCTGACTGCAGTTGAAACAAATCGGATCAAGAATAACCTTTTTAATTGGAATATTAGAGGGGTATACATGTAAGTGTGGGAAGACAAGAACTTGGTGTTTCTATTAGATTTTTTTTATGTGCTTATTTCATTTGGGAGGTCTCACCGTCATCTACTGACAGTCTGCAGTTAGAGCTGTTTATCTAGAATCGCTGTCTTGCTGAGTTTGTGGTAAACAGTATTACACAAGTTTTCACACTGGCATCCAAAGATACAGAACTGATTTTGAATGTTTGTTATGCAACACAGTTAACCGAGTTGTATCACTTCTTTTTTTTTTTTAAATAGTAAATTTTTTTCCTCAAAACTTTGCAAGTTGTCAGATCTATAAGAACCGCTGGCAGTGCTCAGATAGCATTTGTGATATTTAACTGCAAGCCAACTGCTGTGCAGGCTGGTGGGGCTAATTGGTTTCTTTGGGATTGTCTTCACTGCACAGACATTCCTGACACAAGTTCCATCTTCGGGCAAGCAAAGGAAACCTAAATCGAGTAGGCTTTGGTTGGTTGGCTTGCCTTTATTTATTCTAATAAAGCCTAAATTAGCACAGCTCCTGTGATACAGAAACTGTGTTGGCTCCAATATTGTTCTGCAACGTGATGGCTGTCTGCTGTGTTAGTCTAACTGGGGGAAGTTTCAACCAGCATGCACAGCTCCTCAGCTCTTCTGAAGCCATAGAAGGTTTGAGTGTTCCATCTTTGTTAAGTACAGGGAAAAGCTCAGGAGAAAGCGGTGTATAAGAATGAAGCTATCGCTGCCTGTCAGTGAACAAGAATGAAAATAATCACCACGGTGGAAGTACAGTGTAACTACTAGTTTGTGAAAACTGTTCTAAACTTTGAAGCTTTGTTCTCCACGTGTACATGTTTGTGTTCAGAGAAGAATGGAGGAATGCAGAGAAGGTATATAGCTCGTCAGAGATGGATTTTCTTGGTGGCATCAAACTTAATAGAAATAAAAGTCAGACAGTTTTAAGAGGGACTGATGTGTTAATCTGTTGTTCTACGCAGGCAGCTCAGTTGGTCTGCTATTTCTTAGTATTAGTGACGTGAATTTACTTGTTGCATATCTGCTGCAGCCTGACAAAATATAAAGTGCTTATTGGCTTTGGAGTTGGGAGGGTTAGTCATTTAGGAAAATCGGCAGGCATGGCTTCAGCACCCTGTTTATGTTCTTCAGGCAACCCCAGGAAGGTCCTTTTCCCTAAGGAAGTGATGTGTACACATGGAGAGCTGTGTTGGTATGGGTATGTGATATAACTCCCGTGGTATGTTTCCCTTTGTAGCTGAATCCTGCTGCTGCTAAGTCGGTAAGGTGAACTTTGATCTTGGGATCATCTGTACTGCAGATTTTTTACTGAGGCTGCAATTTTGCCAATGCTTATTCCCATGAACAGTATTGCGAAATTCTAATTAATGTGATGTATGTGGATATGGAGTCCTCATTTTGAGTAGCTTTTTTATATTTGATCTTGGCGGAGTCAGACGTATCCCAGTTTAAATGCAAAGGAAGTGTGAAAGGACATCTTTTGGAGACGTCAGGCTACGGTTTTTCTAGTTAAAGTTTTAAGAAACAGATTATGCTCACCGGGATTTGTAGAGGTTCACAAGAAGAATCTGAGAATGTCAGGAGATGTGCAATTCCAGCAGCTTCCCAAGGGCTGTCCACAGCAGCATTTTCCTCGGTGCCAGCGCTAGGCTTGCAGATCAGGATTTACAGGCAAGAATTAGCTGCTTTCACTCACTTTTGTGAGTCTAGTTGACTTTGCAGAGGGTAAACGTGTGCTGCGCTTACTTCTGAGGAGATCAAACCTTCTCCCTTGTGGTCCCTTGAAGAGTCCAAACTCCACCATTATTTTTAGGGGGAGTTTCTAACGCTTTGCAGTTTCTTTTTATACATTTCATTCTCCCTTGATCAGAGCAAGAGGCAGGCTGAGAGAGTTGGGGTTGTTCAGCCTGGAGAAGAAAAGGCTCCAGGGAGACCTTAGAGCCCCTGCCAGTATCTGAAAGGGGCTCCAGGAAAGCTGGGGAGGGACTCTGGATCAGGGAGTGGAGCCATAGGATGAGGGGGAAGAGTTTTAAACTGGCAGAGGGGAGATTTAGGTAAGATATTGGGAAGAAATTCCTGCCTGTGAGGGTGGTGAGCCCCTGGCCGGGGTTGCCTGGAGAAGCTGTGGCTGCCCCATCCCTGGAGGTTCAAGGCCAGGCTGGACGGGGCTTGGAGCAACCTGGTCTAGTGGGAGGTGTCCCTGCCCAGGCAGGGGGGGGGGACTGGGTGGTCTTCAAGGTCCCTTCCAACCCAAGCCACTTTATGATTCTATGAGGAATAATACGGTCCTGTGTACGGTCCTACAGTCCTGTGTTTGTTTCATAATGACTGAATTAATTTCTTTGTCTTCCTGTTAAGCCATGTTTAGAGAAGGCATTCCCTTCTCTAGGGAATGTGAACAGAGCAAGAATCTGGAACAATTTATATCCCACATCATGTAAAACTAAAGAGGGTGGTATGTAGAATGATCACAGTCTGGAGTAAGGCAAAAGAGTTGGTATTCTGCAAGAAACATGTAGTACCAGGATTCTTTTAATAAAAGTTCTCCCCCGGCTGTCTGTCTTGTGACTTTTTAAATACATTGTCAGTAAATTAACAGGTCGGACAGGTTTTGCCTGAAAAGACTATACAGACCAAGGATTCTTTTATTTTTAATTACTAGAGTGGATGAAAGCAAGGTGTGGTCTCTGGCTCAGCGCAGGGAGTCAGGACCTGACTAGCTTCTGTGCCTTTAGGTAAATCTCATCATCCTGCCTCGGTTTCTCCAGCTGCGATATAGGTGCGATGCTTGCCTCGGGAGGAAACTGCATATATTCACATTTGCGAGGTTCCTTGGAGATAGAAATTCTATGCACACAGTATTTCTTAATACGTTGTCAGTACTAGATGTTAGAAAATTAACCTTTTAAATAAACATTTTAAAATAAAAATACTGATCACATGGCTTGAGTTTAGCTTAGTTGCGTTCGTTCTTCTCTTTGCAGAAAGTAGATGGGAAATGCCCTCTTAGGACCTCTGTCATAAATATTTCCATATGCTAATTTTGTCAATTTGGTGTTATGGGTGTCCGAATAGCTGACTTCAGAGAAAGCTTGGGATAGCAAAGTTGTCCTGAGATAGAAGATATCTAAATGATGGAATGCATTTGATGAACCAGACACCTGAGAAGAAAAGGTATGTTAACAGAATTTAGCCATCTGTACTGCTTTTAAAGTTTTTCTGTTTTACCAAACCCAAACATTGTGGCGCTTCAAGATTGGCCTTCAAAATTGTTCAATTAAAAAGTTTTCACTGCTTTCTAGTTTTGAGATTTTGGACTCGCTTTGAGGCATAATTTACATGATTCTTTGTTTATCTGTTAGAATTAAAAGCTTAAAAAATAGAAATAAATTGTGTGCAATGTCTTCAGATGCCCTTGGGAGAAATGGGGCTTTAAGAAAAACATCAGTATTGCAAAATGTTGCAATACTATGGAGTTGCAACATAAAGAATGTGGGGGGAAAAAAGGGGCAAGGTCACTGCTAGGATTTAGTTTTTCAGCAGTGGAGTCTCCTTATTTCAGTCACGATATGTCTGTTGTTACATTTGGCAATATGGAGCAGTGTTTAAGTTTCAGGCACATCAGGATGTTGGTCTGTTGACCCCAGCACTGTCGTATCTCTGCTATACTTGAATTTTCTTAAGACGTATGTATGAAATACTTGGAAATCTTCGGTTCCAGTGCCAGGGGTTTAAATTGTTAAGTTATTCATCCACGTATCTTGTGATTTGCATTTCGTGTGTGTGCAAGTGTGGACAGGAGCATGTGATATCACCGGAGCAGTGAAGGGCTGAGCTGCTTTCTCCGGCTGTGGAGGCGCTCGCCCTGCCCGGGAGCGGCGTTCCGGGGCGCACGCCGTCGATCTGCCTCGGCACAGCAACACACGCCAAGGAAAACGTGTCAGGAGTTGAAGCTGGGGCCGGTCAGGCAGCTCCGCGGAGGACAGCTGGAACACAGTTTGTGTAGGGAGCTCTTCTTTGGATTGCTTTTTTGTTTTCCCCTCGAGATACAGCTTCACCGCTTTGACGTCTAAATCCGTCACCCAAATGACCAGCAGAGGAAAGGCTCAAAGAGATAAAAGGCAGGGAAATGGAGGCTCTTCACTGGTTTTGTTGCATTTCTCTTTTAATCGGAAGTAGTTGTCATTGTATTTGGTAGGGCGCAATACGTGCACAGACGTCCCAGGGTTTTGTTGCTTGGTGTGGCAAATACATTCAGACTCACAGGGGATGCGGGGAGCCGTTTCGCTGGTCCTCTTCCACCAGAGCCTGTAGGATTAATTTGGGTGGCAATATTTGCTTTTACAGAGTCTTAACGTTTCATGGAGGCTTTGGTTGATGCATATTTAGATGGAAAATTGTAAAAGAAGAATAATTTGAATGTTTCCCATTTTAAACAGTTTTAAGATTTTTTTTAAATTCTTATTCCAATGAGTAGCACTGTTGAAAGTGTACTTTAAAATACGTTTGAGAACATGGAATGATGTAGTAGAGTATCTACTCGAATAAAATGTGTGATAAATAAAATTAAGCATGTCCAAACCCCGGAAAATAGGGCCTCAACTCTCTTTAACTAAGCTGCATATTGATTGCTAAGGTGTTATTTATTTGTTGGTTTATTTTTGATTAAGCCAACAGCATGCATGGAGAAATGTATTTCACAACAGTTCTGTTTTAATAAACTGAGGCAATGATGGTATAGAGAAAAACGAGTCTGTTTTTTAGAAGGCATTGTAGACCCACACATATGGGTGCATATACATATATGTACGTATGTACAAATACATAGTCGGAATAGGTAGCACCAATTATTTTCATGGTTTTTTTAGTGACTAGATGCTTTGTAAGATCCTAATCTCAGCTAATTATATATTCAATGGACTTTAACAGCCTGAGAGGTGATTTTTTTTTTCCATGCAAAAAGGTCTAGAGTAAGGTGTTGTGGCTTTTTTTTAACCTTTTTTTTTTTTTTTTAAAAATCTCTTTTCCTGTAACCTTGTTCAGAATGAGTTACGTATTTCCAAAAATAAGTTAAGAAATAATGCAGGAAATAATAGCAAAAAAGAGGAATTATTTTCTCCATGTTTTTAAAAAAGCTCATTAATTCTGGTGACTTTCTGTCCTGGAGGAGGGATTTGAAGTCTGACCTTTTTGTACTTTCTCCTGCCTTTGTAAATACCTGTGTAAATTGACAAGAAGCTGCGAGGTGTTCGCACCTAAATTTTGTCAGCAGGCGGAGGGGAGGTGGCTGAGCGGAGGGCGTGCTTTGGGAAGGGATGTTGGCAGGAGAAGGTGGGAATCGGGACTGGTTGGGCAAGAGTTCGGGGCAAGTAGGTACTAGTAACAGAGTACTGGAGCTGAAGATGGGAGTGGGGCGAGGTGCCGGGGGGAACAGGACTGGCATCGCAGCTGGGGTGGGAGACAGGATGAGTTGAAAAGGGGAGAGGAGCCAGGGGGCTGGTGAGCCACTCGCCTGCCTGGTGGATACATGTAGTTCAGCCGCGCTGTTAATTCTTGTGGGATACTAGTTGTGTGGAGCCGTGGGGATAGTGCCGAGGTGGGGGGGGGGTTGGGGTGTGTGATTCTTCGCTTTTTAACTCGCCCTGTTAGGAGAACCATATGTACTGAAATGCTGCGTTGAAAAGAAATTTTGAAGATGGCAATTAAATTCAGTTTCTCTGTTAAAAAAGCATGGTGTAGAGCAGTCCTTAGCACCAGCCACTCTTTACGCAAAGCCTTGGTCTCATTTAGTGAGAGGGACGGTGCCGACCGACAACTATTTGATATTTGGGTGGGTTTTTCCACATTGCTTAGTGGAGCCTAAACTTTATTTTCTGCCCGCTGTTCAAACAAAGCTCAACAGGCCGGATTATTCAGTTCCTTGCAGGTTTTTGTATGGCGCTTATCGCTGTACTGCCACAAAGCTTCATAAACCTTTAATTAATCTTTACACCACCTCTTTGATATGATTCAATTCAATCAGTATTCAGGACCAGAGCCAGTAAATCTTTCTTTACGCAAAATGAGGTGAGGTCCTGTGGGAATATAGTCTGCAAGGTAATCAAACGTGATTATGCAGTACAACAGCATAAGGGTGGCAAATCAGGCTGACACACACACACCCCCCCCCCCCCCAAAAAAAAACCCCAAAATCTTTTCCTGGCATTTTTAAACTTGTGTCTGATTGTTACAATCGTTGTGATACTCTTAAAACATTTTTGTGTGTTAAAATTCCCATGTAACATTATTTATCCTGAAAACAGCTTCCTAAGACATGTAATGGAAAGGATTAAACGATCTCCAGCTCGGGATGTTTGGCTTTTTGATTTATGAAGTTTTGTAACCTTTTTGCTACTACTTCTTTTAAAAGAAACCCAAAGAAAACCAGCCTAGCTAAGAAAACGAGCAAAACCAGAGGTCGTTCTGGGGCGTGCGTGAGCGTTTCGGTGCCGTGTAGGTCATAGAGCACTTTGTCGAGGGCTGCTGGCCCGTGCTGGGAGTCGCTTCCAGGCTCCTTATCAAGACTGACAGAAACTCAGTTATGCCGAATATTAAGGTCATAAACTGAGAGCCTTTGATTTTTGAGGATACAGTCTCTGGGGAATGGTTTAGATGCTCGTCGGTGCATGCTGTGCCTGTTTGTCTCTTCGTTTGTCGTCACTTCAACAAATCGGCAATTCAGACCAATGCTACGACTTCTTGTTTGCGGGTCCTGACTCAGCCTGGGTAGTCATTTTCGTGTGACAGTTCAATTTTTCTGACTTCTGGAATCAGCAAGCTCAGAATTTTTGGCAATAACATGACTTACGTAATTAGGCTTTTGCCCTACTGTTTCCCTCCAAAACAAATGTACTTGTGAATGGCTGAGAATGTGTCGGTGTGGAAAGCTCAGTAACCACGCTTAAATGGGGCTCTCTGTCCTGTCTCCTAGGAATCACTTCAAGAAGAAACTCCCGTTACTCTGCTAAATGTAAAAATGACTTTTAATGGTTTTCTTGTTATTACTTATGGCTAAGCAAATGACATTCTTAAGTTGGTTGGAGAATTATAATATTGGCAATCTTAAGAGTTGATAAAGGGTATCTTTCTGAGAATTGTCTGTAGGCAAATAGTTATATTTTGTATAGTAAATTAGTGTGCATATTGTATTCTTAGGTATGCTTGCTGTGTTGAATGGTGTCATGCTAACTGGATGTTTCTGCTGAAATAAGGTCTAGGAAAAGTTTAGCTTTATTGTAAAACTTAGTAATTCTCTGCTGCCTTGTTTCACAATGGGATTGGATTGTTTTTGTTTCTAACCATGTCCCAAAATGGAATTTGACACAGTAAATGCGAGCCATAATTCTGTTGTGGGTGGAAGGCAAAACTGAAGAGTTAAGTACAATTGCTTTTCCGTCCTGCCAAATTCTAGGTCTGTGAAAGGGCAGAGTGCAGTAAATTCTGTGCAGTGGATATCTGGACAATTTAATTACAGCTCCACACTCGCCTATGATCGTTACCTGAGTCTTAATTAATGCATTCATATTCTTAGTTAGATTTTGCTAATAAGGTTTGCAGTATAGCAACATCAGTGATATTAGGATCCCCATTTAGCATTCGTGTGATGTAATTAGGGGGGGAAAAAAATTGCTTTGTTTGTTATGGAAATGAATCTTTTTCCAAAAAAAGGTGCTAACTGCATCTGGGATTTTTGTTTTGGTTGTGGTTTTTTTTTTTAAAGGTGAAGTTTCTGAGTGTAGGCCTGAGATAGATGGACTTTGTATAAACATACAACTAGCAGTAAGATAATATTTTTTGTTCAAGATGGATACTGTTGTCTCTGTGCAATCTGGTTGTTACTTTATGGAAAGTAAGGGGACCACTGGGATTGGTGTTAATCACCACAGCCTTCCAGCATGCTATGTTTGCTTATAGTCCTCGTGATTTACAAGCCACGTGTGGAAAATGTGTGGTTAATGTTTTTTGCCTATACAATTATTTCATTGTAAGGCACACTGATGATGCTTGCATGTATAAGACAGCCTGCAACCTTAACAAATTTCATGTTCTGGATCTCTGAAAGAAAGCGTTTGTCTTTTATATGTGTTCTATGCATCAAAGGAAAAGGAATGATCACGTTCAAGTATTACAAACTTCTCCAGCCAGGTGAGATTCAGTTTTAGGTGACGAATGCTTGGTAGTGTGTCCATCTAAAGTGTTACCGACCCAGATTGATGACCTATATTATGTCAATTGAGATAGATTTAGGCAGCATTTTAAAAGCAAATGAGAATTATGCAGCATCTCATTATACTTTTGAAGGATAGTGAATTCTAGATGTTAGTTTCCATGAGGCTAGTGCACCTGAACCTTACCTTCGCAAATTTAGCTTTTTGCAGAGGTGTAACTGAAGAGAGTTTGTTGTCTTTCAGTAACACTGTGCATGCTGGAGTGATGCATTGTATTGTTGTATGCTGCCTTTTTTTTTAAAAATTGTTTTTATTTTTTTATTTTATTTGGATATTGCTTCGGATCGAGAGAAGCCCTGAGGAGAAGGACTTGGGGGTGTTCGTGGATGAGAAGCTTGACGTGAGCTGGCACCGTGCGTTGGCAGCCCAGAACCCCCCCGGCCCCTGGGCTGCATCCCCACAGCGGGGGCAGCAGGGCCGGGGGGGGATTCTGCCCCTGTGCTCCGCTCGGGGGAGACCCCACCTGGAATACTGGGTCTAGTGCTGGGGTCCCAACATAAGGAGGACATGGACCTGTTGGAATGGGTCCAGAGGAGGCCATGGAGATGCTGGGAGGGCTGGAGCCCCCTCCCAGCCTCCTCTGCTGGGAGGACAGGCTGGGAGAGCTGGGGGGGTTCAGCCTGGAGAAGAGAAGGCTCCGGGGAGACCTTAGAGCCTCTGCCAGTATCTGAAGGGGGCTCCAGGAAAGCTGGAGAGGGACTTTTTACAAGGGCATGGAGTGACAGGGCGAGGGGTGATGGCTTCAGACTAGCAGAGGGGAGGTTTAGATGAGATACTAGGAAGAAATTTTTGCCTGTGGAGGGTGGTGAGCCCCTAGCCGGGGTTGCCCAGAGAAGCTGTGGCTGCCCCATCCCTGGAGGTTCAAGGCCAGGTTGGACGGGGCTTGGAGCAACCTGGTCTGGTGGGAGGTGTCCCTGCCCAGGGCAGGGGGGTGGGACTGGGTGGCCTTTAAGGTCCCCTCCAACTCTAACCATTCTATGTTTTTTATTTCCCCTGCCTTCAAGGTGCTTGTCCATGCAAACTTTTGATAAATGTGGTTTACGCCTGTATTTTTTAAACCCGTATGAGGTTGTCCTGGGCTTATTTGTCCAGGATAAGCTATGTAAAAGAGGATGGGTTTGTTTGACTGCAGCAGATTACAGGAGTGATCTACACACCAGCAGCCTAATGGGTGAGAGTTGAGGAGAGTGACTGGAATAGCAACAGTAATTGTAGGAAGTAACTGTTTAGATTCTCTTCTGATACCAAACCCAAGCATGTATATTGTGATATTCTTTGTTCTATTGAGCAAGAAGCGTGTGAGGCCTAGATGGGCTTAGACAGTCTCTGCTCCCCTCAGCTCACCTCCTACAGCTGATTTTTTTGTTTTCTTGCTTGGAAGCTGGGATCTGTTTATAGGGGAATTTTGCCCACAATGGAGTCTTTATCAGAAGGAGATGCTGGTACCATCAGGACCTCTTGAGCCACCAGTCCCGTTATAGAACAGTGCCTTTTCTACCCTCTCCTCTTGAAGGCGGAGTATGTAGACTACATTATACCCAGGATGACTCTGCCTTTTTCCAGCATTTTGGGAAGAAGATAATGTATCACCAGGTTAGTAGAAGCAAATGTTGCTTGTCTTGAGGCCTTATTCCTGTCGCTGAGAGGACCTGTAGCTCAGAGAAAAGAAATAAAAGGTCAAGAGGCAAAGGACCAAGACAGAGAGGGATGAGGTGGTATGAGGCTGACAGCATGATCTGCCCTTTAATTTCTGGGATATCAGTGGCTCATGGTTGCGTTTCTCGTGTGTCTTTAAGCCTGTCCTGTTCCTACGGGGTTGGTAGCAACCAGAGAAGCCTAGCAGCTGCAGCTGGTATGGAGGTGAACAGTCCAACCGGATTTTAAGGCCTGGGTTATGAAGTATTAGACTGCGATGGGGAAGGGCTGGGAAGGTGGGGTGTGAGAGAGGATGGGAGGCTCTGGGGTGGTGGGTCAGTTGAGGTTGATGGGAAAAGCTGGTGCTTAGTGCAGGGGTGGGATTTAGGGCGATTGGAGAACATATCTTGTGTAAGCGTGTTGAGATTGTTGGAAGGAGAGAGAGAAGCTTGTAGATAAGCAAAAGGGGATGTTTAGATGGGAAAGACTTTAAGAGGCTGAGGAAATTTTGGGGATGTTGCAGAATATTTGTGTCATTTGGGAAGCGTTGAATGTCAGGAATTGAAGGGGTGGTGGATATGAGTCTGGAGAAAAGACCTGATGTGTGCCCGTGTGTCTGCATGCCCAAGTCCTTTTTTGTCATTAAAAATTTGGTAGTTCTGATCCTTTCCTCTCTACCCTCCTCAGTAATCAAGGTTAATGTGCTTGTTCCTGCTGGCCCTCAGCTGAGCTGGGGCAGTGTCACCCGGCCAGCTGCCACCACACAGAAGGGACAGCAGCTGAGTCCCCCTTGCTTTTCCCCAAGTGGTGACATTAACTGTGGCCAGTCTTCTCTCCCTGCCAGCTGTTCGCAGAGAAAGGACAGGAGTGCAGTTGGCTTGGAGGACTCTGGCTGCCTTCGAAGCATGATTGAAACTCGCCGGGTATTTCAAAGTTTGGGGTAAGGTGAGTGACGGGAGGTGTGGTTGTATAACAAGCGTTTTCCTTGAAAACTGGATTAAAAACAAGTGAGTGATAAAAAATGAGAAAGCTTTTGTGCTCTGGTAGTGTTCGCTCTTAAATTCCTGCAGAATGTCTGCCATTCCACATAGCACTGAGTAAAATGGGTGGCATGGGCAGCGTTAATCAAAGGGAAATTTTGACTTTGTGGTGAATCAAAAGCTAATGTTTGGTTTTAAAATGCCTTTTTTAGCATTGTAGTTTGGAAGGCCGGCGTTGCTGTTAGGCTTTCCGTGCTGTGCAATGCTGTCTTCTCTTCAAGGTGGTGAGGGATTGCTGTGGCCCCTTAGGAAAGAAGGGTAATGCCAGCTGCGCAGAGACGGGAAGCGGTGGGACGTGCACGGCAATCTGAGCCCCAAGACTTTGCTGTTTGGTCAGAAAACTGGAAGTTAATAACAAATAACTAAAACTTTTGGGGGGTTTTTTGTTTGTTACTCTTGTTTCATGAAAAATGGGAAAAAATTGTTTAAAACTGGTTTCCATTTCTTTTTTTTTTGGGGGGGGGGGGGGGAAAAAGCACAGTAAA
>VZSF01003121.1:913692-923789 GCA_013398295.1 Chionis minor | reverse complement strand
TTGTTCAGGTGTTTTTTGTTTTGGGGGTGGGGGGAGCAAAAGCACAGTAAGAAAAACGAGCGTTGTTTCCATTGAAAAATAATTTTGATGGAGAATTTTCAGCAGTCTCTAGGTTTGCCTTTGAGACTAAAAATGGCCTTTCTGGAACGAAAAATGCCTTGCGTATCTGTAGGATCCAACATGATCTGGATCCATTGGAAAAAGTAAGGTTTCAGCTTCCCAGTAATGTCCCAGCATTCGCTCAGTACTTGTCAAGGCTGAAGAGCATGAACTTTTGAAGCTTGTGTTTGTACTTTGGAACAGGGAGGGCTGCCTGCTTTGGAAAGGTTTTTTCCTTATAAAGAGGTTGATGGGGGTATTATTTCTTTACTTTTGAGACCTGTGAACTTGTACTTAGGGACGAGGACATTCTCTGTAGTAGCTAGTAGGATTAATAAAATTTTAAACATTCCACATGCTTGTACGTATACAACATGTAGAGTTAAAACATATTCTTCCTTGTATTACTACTTTAAACAATGCAAGGGCATTGTTTAAATGCGACACTTTCACAGCTGAATGTGGTGGTTCTTTTTTTTCATGTTTTCTTCAACTTAATCCAGAGGAGAACAGATCCATCAGCATCTCGAGCAAAGGTGTTGTTCTCTGGATGGCTGGGGTTTTTGGAGCTCTACAATTTGGGGCAAGTGAGTCCGTGTTTAGGTTTTGGGGTTTTTTAGTGTGGTAAAATAATTTATTAAGATCAAATACTTTTTAAATTTCCATTGGAAAAGAATAGTCTTAGAACCTGAATGAAATGTCATTTTAATTTAATGAAGTAGTAGGTTGCAAGTTGTATAATTGGATGCTGTAGTAGGTACTTATTAGCATTTTCATCCTAACATTTAGGATAAGTGATTACTTCAGTGTTTAAAAGCCGAAATTAATGTGTTTTGTAACGAAAGTTATAATTGATTTTGCTGCATGGTTCTTCTCAAGATAGCATTGGGTTTCATGGTTTTAGCTCATTTACAAGGTTTTTGCCTGGAATATTCAGTCTTTCTGCAAGCAAGATGTTGACATCTAAGTTGAATTAGGCCCTGTGAGTGTATCTCATGTCTCGCCAAGCTAGCTATAAAGGGGAAATCTTTTCAAAGATTTTAGCAATCTTAGAGCTCTTTGCTTTATTTCTAAACCCTATAATTAGTGGTTTTAAGAAAACTGGATTTGCTTCTTCCCAAAGCTGAGAGATATGCACGGTAATTTTGAAATCTAGCCTCTAAACACAGTCTGGCTCCTAACTTTTCTAAGTAAAAAGTGTTTTAGATGTCTGGGCATCAAGCTGACTTAGGATTGGCTTTTCTTCTTTAATGCACTCTTTTTCTTTTTTTCTTTTCTTTTTTTGTTGTTTCTTTTCTTTCTAATTTCACATATTGGACAAATATTTCTTTGCCCTGTTGACACAATATTAGGGCACGGCAAAGATAACACTTCGCTGTTTGCATCTGGAGGCTCTGATGGTGTTTTCAGGTGCTTTGTAGTTCAAGATAAATTATGTTTGTGATTATCATCAACTCTTCAGAAATTTAAATTAGTATGCAAATAACAGGAAAGATTATCAAGATTTTAATTAGCAAATAACATTTTTTTCAACCTAGATAAACTAGATTTATCTGTTATGCATTCTAGCTGCATTTTAAATGCAGTTCTTAGCCCAGCTTAAGAAAATAAAAAGAGAAAAACACCAGCACATTGTGAATTGCAAGGTACTGCAGAGAAATGAAAAATATTCTTGGTAAACCTGATCTTCCTACCTGGTGTGCGGTTGGAGTAAGCAGTCAAAGAATGAGGTTAAGGTAAATCAGGTGCTACTGAACACTTTTCTCATTTGTATTTCACCTCGTAGAACTTGGAAGAGATCACGGGGTTCGTTGCCTCCGCTGCCCTGCAGTCTTCGGCAATTGTGAAACAGACACTTAGTTTTAGAAAGATGAGCAGAATGTGTACTCTGGATGCTGCCGCTCACCGTTCATTATAAAGCTTTTAAAAACAGTTCAGGCTTTGAAACAAGCAGGAATAAGAGAACAGAAGGTAACGGAAAGTGTAGCCAAGTTCTGGGTCAGCGTGATCCAACCCATGGAAGCAAAGTGGGCTGCTTCCAAAATTGCCAGCTTCTTTCTGGAGACAAGAAGTACCTGCCGGAGCAGCAGTTGGCTGCCAGGGCATCGCACATGACCTTCTGCGCCCATTTTCTATTTTGAGCAGAGCGCTAAACCCAGCTATTGCCAAAAAAACTCCAGCAAACCACCGAAGCCAAGTGAGAGTGGCGGTGCAGGCTCGCCTGTGCCTGCCTTTGGCCCTGTCTTTTCTGTCCTCTTACCCTTCCCTCAGTTCCTTCTGGAAAATGGGCTGCAGTACAATAGGAGGGTGCCGTCGGTTTGGAGTAGGAGACTCGGGAGGTGATGGAGGGAAAACTGGAAAACAAAGGAAGAGGGTTCTTGCTGATGAGGGCAGGTTTTAATTAACCAAAAGCTTTTTGAGTTGTTAAATGTCTTAGAGTTTTTTGACCCGATATGAAATGGCTGGTTCTAAGTTGCTAAATACTTACAAATAAGTGATACGAATTTTTTTATTTGCAGTCACAGTGACATGCTTTTTGAAATCTCTCTATGTCCTCAAAGAAGTGAGTAATACAGAATAAGAACTGCAGTAGAGCTAAACATTTTTAAAAAATTAAAAAATATATAAAATAAATCCCAACTCCTGGTCCAGACAAGCCTTCACCATCCATTTCTGGGTCCTAGAGGAGTTTGCAACTTTAGGTGTTCCTGGGCGTCACTATTTTCTTGGTTTCCCTGGCAGTTCTCCTCTTATCAGGCCAGTAGGGAACAGAAGGCAGGATGCCTGTTGGCTTGGTCCTGCAGGGCGCAGACCACTTCCTAACTTGAGTTATCCAGCAGTTAACGAGCACGGATGCAGTTAACTACACGCACATGCTCATAAACAGATTTCCTTACTAGATACTACTGTGTTTGTTTTTCAAGCAGGATTGCATAAGTTGGGGTATAGCAAGAATGAAAGAGAATATACAAATGATTTTGCTACAACTTAATACTGGGTGTAAGACTAATATTTCAATCTCAGGGAACATCACTGATAAGAACAAAAACATATTTTGTGTTCTATAATGTCTGGCATATTGTTGAAACCTTTAGCTAATAAAGAACAGGTAAAACAAGAAGGCGTGTGCTAGCTTTAGTTCAGAGATGTTCTATCTGCTGGGGCTTTCTTTTTTTTTCTTTTTTTTTAAGGCTGTGACAGAAGGTAGTTTGATGTGATTAAAATCTATTTGCAATGTACATTTATGTTAAAAAAAATGATTGGGGAAAAATGTGTGTTTTGGTATCTTCCGTTGACTGGTGCAATCGTCATTACTTGATGCTTGGTAAAAAGTGCATAAACTTGGTAAGTTTTGTGGTATCTGCCTCACTGAGCAAAGAGTTTAGTTATGTATTATTTGATGTGGCTCTAAGAGGCACAGCTGTTGAGATAGTTGTTCCCCAGAAACTTTAAATGTCTTTTTCCTTATCATGCCTCTGAACTTCCTGCATGTTTAATCCATTTTAACTGTGTTTCCTTATCGTATCTGAATGTATTTAAGAGCAAACGCCCCATCTTGCTTAAATGAGAATTTTTGTTTACTCTTTTTTTTTTTTCCTGTGAAATGTATTCTGAATGAACTAATAAAAATTGAGGTGATAAGTGCAGCAGCTCTGCAGTTGACTGTGTGGAAAAGGAAAAGCAGTATTTTTCCTTCAGGCACATCGCCACCTAGCAGCTGTTAACTAAAATTTGCTCATTTTTTGGGACCTGAGCTGCAACAGATATTTTTGTCCCTTCACAAATGGAATTATACTGAGCACTACTGTATAGTGTTTTACATCAGAGTGGGTCTCGCCTCTATAAAGACTGGGTTTTTTCCGCTCTCTGGTGCAAAGTTGGTCACTGTGGAAATGGCTCCTCTTCGCTGATGACCATCAAGGGTGGAACTTCAGTTGTGTCCAAGAGAATGGCTTGCGCGTTGTTCTGCGGGGTTGGTTGTCGGCCAGCGGTACGCATTTTCCCACTGGAAGGTGGTGCGTGGGCACGGAGCGGAGACCAAGCTAGTAAAACCACACCAAACCCATTTTCTCAGGCTCTTTGGGGCGAGAGGCAGCAGCAAGCGTGGGAGAAAGGAGGAGAGTAAGGAGGGAGGCGGGGAGGACGGTGGCAGAAAGCTGGCCAGGCTGAGGACAGCAGACACGAGCGCTCCCTTGTAGCTTGCTTGAAGACGTTTGCTCTAAAGCAGCTCAATATATGTTTAAGTGCTCTAAAAACCATATGAAGTCTTACCGTCAAATCTGATATCATGGACTTAATATATTAAGGAATTGCCATTTTGACAAAAACTCAGGTAAACAAATAATACACGTTTGTAAGGATTTATTTTTATATTTGGTCCTATTATTGGTCAAGTAAGTCAGGGCTATATATTTTTGTAGTGGAAAAGTTTTATCAACATTTAGGAATCAGTGATACAATAATGTACTACGTTCATAACATGCACTGTAACTCTTTGAAAAGGTAAGTTTATCAAACTTTTTTTAAAATCTGAAAAAATGCTCTGTTCTTCTCATCAGCCATTGGTACATCTGCATCAGTGCTTTAGTTGGGGCAGATGTTTGCTTTTAGGGTGCATCTCCGGATTGCCTTTCTTTGGTCGGCATCACAGAGGGGGCTCAGCTGTAAACCAGGTTCTGTTCAGATGAAAACCAGCTGAAACAAATGCTGCAAGAGTGTCCCCAGGGTGCCTCAGCTGCCCAGGGACACTGGTCCATCTGACCAGACATAAGCCAGTTCAGAGAAAACGTGTGGAGTATATACATGGTTGAGCCCACTGCACTAGTTGCTTCACACTACTTTGCTAAGCATACTGCTGCGTTCTCTGAGAGAGTTTTGATGTTTTCTTATTGTGAGAATTCATAGACTCATAAAATGGTTTGGGTTGGAAGGGACCTTAAAGATCATCTAGTTCCCACCCCCCTGCCCTGGGCAGAGACACCTCCCACTAGACCAGGTTGCTCCAAGCCCCGTCCAACCTGGCCTTGAACCTCCAGGGATCGGACAGCCACAGCTTCTCTGGGCAACCCTGGCCAGGGGCTCACCACCTTCACGGGCAACAATTTCTTCCTGAGATCTCATCTAAATCTCCCCTCTTCAAGTTTAAAAGTCCCTCTCCTCAGGGCTGCTCTCAATCCTTTTCCACCCAGCCTGGATTCGTGCTTGGGTTTACCATGACCCACATGCAGGACCTTGCACTTGGCCTTGTTGAACTTCACGAGGCTGGCATGGGCCCACCTCTTGAGCCTGTCCAGGTCCTTCGGGATGGCATCTCTTCCCTCCAGAGCATCAGCCGCTCCACACTGCTTGGTGGTGTCGGCAAACTTGCTGCATTGAAATTGTAGAAGAGCAGCACAGAAATCTTGCCAAACTCCAGCCCAATGCCAGGGACTAGCTTTCAAAATACATGTTTAGCCTCCTGGTTTTCACAATGGTGATCTACATACTAATTAGAACCGCCTTTTTTTTTCCCCTCTTATGTCACAGTTCTTCTGTGATAAGACATTCTTGTGTGAAGACTGAATTTGCTTTCCATATTAAAGCAAATTGGAACATCACCAAGAGGTTGAACTCTCTCATCTGCTATTTGGGCTAATTGAAATCAAATCTAATGTACTTTGATGTGAAGTCCAGGGTGATTCAGAAAGACACGTGGATTTTCAGTTACCTCTAGGGGATGCTGTTGTGTTAAAGTTCCAGTGTTTTAAACGTTTTATGTATAGATATGGGTATTTATCTGCCTTACAGAAGAAAAGCGTGTGCAATCCGATGGGAAGTACTCTAGCTTATGGGAAGCAGAGATACTACAGCACATAATTGTGTTTGCAACTACCAATATGTAGAAAGAACAGTATGAACTAACAAAGGTCCTGGGGTGATGTTAATAGCTCGTTTTTCTGTGTTTGTCCATCTAACCCGCTGATGCATTGATTATTGATTTCCGTTCAGCAGAAGGTATCTCAGGCTGGTGAAGTGTTTGATGAACGGCAGTTTGAATGGAGCAGTTGGGAATTCTTTGCAGTCAGGAGCAGAGTGCTTCACAGTGACCCTGTCAGTATTTAAGGTTGCTGGACATCTGCTGGACTTGAAGCTGTTAAGTTTGCTTTCAAAAAAAGGTTTCCTATGAATGGATTTTGGGTTTATAATTATTGAGATACATTTACATCAATTTCCTCCCCTCCCCCCCCGCCTTCTTTCACTAGACATTACCTTACTTTCAGCATAGATACTTTAATTTAAAAATTCATAAAGCTCCCAGGGTTTAGTACCAGTTTAGTATTATTTAATATAAGCAGCTAAGTTGTTCATTATGCAACATTTCACAAGTGTTAATCATGGCATATACTGTACTGCTGAAAGCCATTCACATAATAGTCTAATAGTCTAAAAAACTGTAGACTAGTGACTACTGGTCTGATGAAGACTACTTAACTCCTTTATTAGTGTCTGGACAGCAATACTGAGCGGTCAGTGATTTGTAGGCAATACCCAGCCTTGCTTTTCCAAAAAAAGTGAAGAAACGTGTATCTTTGAATATAGAGGGGAAAGTATAGTGGACTTTGAGCTCTAATGCCCTTATGTAGCTAACACATTCTGTGCAAACCCTGTCTTGTAGACCACTGCTCTAAAGAAGTTTAGAACATTGTTTTCTTTTCCTCCTCATCACCTGCACTTCCTACAAAAATTTAAGTATTTTAAATTGGAAAAATGAGATACGTCTTCTTACCCTTCCCAAGCATCCATAAAATGTGTTGCATTAGTGTAAATTCAGGGATGCTGTCTATATTAAAAACTGTAAGTATTAGAAACATTTTCCACAAAAGCTTTGGCATACTTACAGGAAAAGCTTGCATTTCATGCTAAAGAAATGTGCCTCTCTTCTGTCTATGTCATAGGTATGGATTTTTGTCGCAGTTTGTATCTCAAAGGATTAAGACTTCTCTTGATGCCTTCATTAAATGGCTGGTTTAATCTGAAGCCTTGGTATAGAATATCTTTGGATTTGAGTATGCACAACATGATCTGCTGCGTAAAACCTCTAGTTCTTCTGTCTCTTAAAAACATTTCTCTTTCTAGAAAATACCATGCTACTTTAGTCTGGAGAGATGTGATTGCAACTTTCAGGGTAACAAATCCTGTGAGGCAAAAAACGAACTGCAATTTTATTGGGTACCCTCCAAGAAACATACTGTCACCTCGGCGTTAAGTATCCTTAAGTTTTTACACCATGTTGAAGTCTTAAAGATTAACAGCACTTCCAATTAGGAGAGTGCCCTTTTTGCATGTAAATAATCTGTAAATGCTTCTTGATCCTCATCTTCCCAGCAATGCAGAAAACAACTTCCAGGTAATTCGTTTCCTCTGTATTGAATTCAGCACAGTTAGCGGATGTTCTCCTTCAGTTGAAGCATATGGGCAGATAACGCACAGAACTACTTTTTGTATCTGAAGTGAGGAGAAACCTTATTTGGGTTCTAGGGAATCTTCCTTGGAGATAAATTCCCTATTCCTAGTTATCCTGGCATAGCCAGCTGAGTATGAGCCGGCAGTGTGCCCGGGTGGCCAAGAAGGCCAACGGCATCCTGGCCTGTGTCAGCAATGGTGTGGCCAGCAGGACTGGGGCAGTGATGGTCCCCCTGTACTCAGCACTGGGGAGGCCCCACTCGAATCCTGTGTTCAGTGTTGGGCCCCTCACGCCAGGGCAGACACTGAGGGGCTGGAGCGTGTCCAGAAGCGGAGATGGTGAGGGGTCTGGAGCACAAGTCTCCGGAGCAGTGGCTGAGGGACCTGGGGTTGTTCCGCCTGGAGAAGAGGAGGCTGAGGGGAGACATGCTCCCTCTCTTACAACTGCCTGAGAGGAGGGTGTAGCCAGGGGGGGCTCGGTCTCTTCTCCCAAGGAACAAGTGATAGGACGAGAGGAAATGGGCTCAAGTTGTGCTAGGGGAGATTTGGGATGGATATTAGGAAAAATTTCTTCACTGAGAGGGTTATCAGCCACTGGAACAGGCTGCCCAGGGAGTTGCCATCCCTGGAGGTACTTCCCAGCTGGGCAGACATGGTGCTGAGGGACATGGGTTAGTGGCGGGTTTGGCAGTGTCAGGTTGATGGTTGGACTTGATCATCTTAAAAGTCCCTTCAAACCTAGGGGATTCTGTGATCAGTAGTAACTTTAACTGTCTCACTGACATATGCAGAACATTCAGGCAGTAATTTTCAAAACACCTTGACAAAATGTCACTCCACAAGTTGCTTCTGTAATGTAAGGTAATGTCTTCCCCTTCTCTAACAGGGGGAAATGTCAAACTGGAAACAAAAGTTTGTTCCTGGTTCCCGCTGACTGCTTGCTCTCGAGTGTGCCATTAGGATTCCCCATCCCGGGAGGGCAGGGACGAGCTCCGTGCCAAGCCAAAGAGGGCAGAGGGAGGCCCGGGGAAGATGAGGGCTCCGTTATTTGGTTTTGTTTGTCTTAGACCAAACTTCCCCAGGATTTATTTGTCTTTCTGTCAAATCAGACTCCAGGTGCTGCTCAGCCACAGGAAATGCAAACTGATGCCCATTGGGTTAGCACATGCTTGGGGCCCGTACAGATGTTCTGCCCTCTTATGATGAGTCACGCACATCTGTATACGCAGCCAGAGCCTTTGTGATGGAGGCTTGGCCTGCAGAAGGGCGGACCGCGTCCTCAGACCAGAGCCACCGCTCTAAAAACCTCCATCGTTTGTGTCCTCGAAGCTGGAGCTTTAGCAGCTGTTAGAAATGCAGACCACGGGATGCTGAGTGCTGAGAACCCTCTAAAAAATCAAATGTGGGGGTGTGTGTGTGTGTCGCCGGACCTGTCTGTGCACAGGGCTGTACCTCGTTCCTTTAATTTTAATTGTGTTTCTCATACCAGAGCTGCTGGTCTGTTCCGTGCCTGTAAAATAGCATTACTTTTCACTGCAACAGTCCTGGGATGTGGCCGGGGCCGCGCGAGGAAATTAAGTAAAGGTTTAAGAGAAAGAATTAATTTTGAACAGATGGATTTAACTCGGTTCTCCTGCTCAGGAGCCCGACCAAAAAGTTCCTGTCGCTCGGCTCGTGCTCCGTGTCCAGAGGAGGCCCCTCTGCTCCCCGGTCTGCCCCTGCTTCCCTCCTCCTCCTCCTCCTCCTCCTCCTCCTTCCCCTCCTCCCCCTCCTCCCCCCCGCCCCGTGGGGAGCNCCCTCCACCCTCCACCCCCCACCCCCGCTCGCCGGGTGCCAGCGGAGCCGCGCCGAGCATATCGCCCGCATGTCGGGACAGGGAGGGCGCAGCGGGCTACCAGCGCCGCCCGCCCGGCTTTGTCCTGGGAAACGGCCCGGCTCCCTCCTCCTCTCCGCCGGCTTTTTTGCCTCCCTGGTTCGGTTGGGTGTTTTTTAAATCGGAAAAGCTCGAAAAGTTGGTAGGCGGCCGCCTTTGTGTGCAGGGACGCGGCAAACTTCGGAGCTTTCGGCAGTCTGGAAGGGGGAGCGCGTGCGTTTTCGTCCCTCCAACTTTCCTTTAATATACTTTGTTTTGATTAGCCGAAGGCTGGGCCTTGTGCTGGGGAAGTTTGGGAAGCCGGGAGCGTGCTCGGCACCATTTCCCTGGCCGCCGCCTCCCCGCCGCCGGGCGAAAGCAGACGAGCTGGTCTTCTCTGCGAGCCCGATAAATGCTGTTGCTGAAGATGGACCTGTTGAACTACCAGTACCTGGACAAGATGAACAACAACATCGGCATCCTGTGCTACGAAGGTAACGGTGCCCTTCCGCGGGGAACGCCGGCTCCCGGCTCGGGAAGCTGGATCGGGCCTCGGGGGAGGAGAGGGGTGCGCTGCCTCGCAGGCCGCGGGGGTTCGGCTTTGTTTCAACTACGGAGCTTTTTTCCTCTTCATTTACTGCGTCGTTTTCTCCTCGGCGGAGGGTGCCGGCATCGCTGATTTTATTATTTGATTTTTTTTTTT
>VZSF01003121.1:735137-913004 GCA_013398295.1 Chionis minor | reverse complement strand
GGGGGCTGCCGCCGCGCAGGAGTCTCGCCGCCTTCATGCCGCGGGGACCTCTTCCCTCTGCGGGCCGGGAGAGCAGCTCCCTGCAGCCGGCAGGGGAGGAGCGGCCGCCGGCTCCGGGCGCTCTGCGGGAAGGGACCAGGCCGCGGGACGCGCAGCTGAACCTGGACGTCGGAAAAATCCCGTCTTTCCCATTCTTAAACCAGCACGGCCACATTGCTTTCCTTCGGGAAGTGGAGGGGCTCCCTGTAGAATAGTTAATGTCTCTGTTTCTGCCCCCCCCCCCGCCCCACCTTTTTCATTCCTGCACAAATATGTGTATATTGGCTATATTTGCCTGAATAAAGCTCTTTTACAGGAGGTTGAGCTTGCTCATCAGTCCTGAATAATACAGAGCTGGGATTCAATAGAGTTGAATTTCCAAGCTCTTTCTCATCCCATGCTTTCTTCATTACAGCAAGAAAATTAGGTTTGGTTTGGTGGTTTTTTGGTGGCTTTTTTTTTAAAAAAAAAAAAAAAAAGGAAACACAACTTGCAGGATCCCTGAACTTTTGCATTGCCCTCTGTAGTACCCAGTGCGTTATTTGGAAGCAATTGACAACTTCTGATGAAGACCATGAAGTTCCACATGAAGTTCTCCTTAGGTAGTACGTGTTCCTGAGCTGTTTGTTGACTAAGACAGAAAAACTGTAGTTCTGGTTCGTTAGTTCAATTCATTATAATTATACCTAATATTTACGGAAGAGTCTCTCCAGCCTCTTTTTTCCCCACCCTCTTCTCCATTGTTATTTAACCAGATCTTAGCTTTAATAGTTGAAAAGCAACAAAACAGCTTAAGGAATACACTCTACTACAGCAGTCTTTGTTTAGTTTAAAGGCCTGTTGCTGTGTCCCTTATTATAGAAGTTAACCTTTTTAACACTAAAATAAACACACACAAAATGAAGAAAAGAAAAGCAAAACTTCAGTGGTGTTTATAGTGAGGTGTTTATATCCCAGTGGTTTAAAAAGTATAAACACTGGCCACATCTGCACTGAACTGGAGGGGTGTTTTCGAGATGCCTACAGATCTTCCAGGCCTCTGCCATCATATTTATTTTATGAGTGAGTTGTGGCAGCAGTGATGGATCCTGTCTTTTCAAAGATACTGCTGTGGTAGCAACTATGTTGACAACGAAGTGCCTTTTCAAACTCAGTTAGGATTTATGGAAGGTCATACTTGAACTACTTATAAATAGATGCCTTCCTGAAAAGCACTTTTGCAGATGTGGGATAAGATACAAATACAGTGTATGATGCGAAAGTAGGTTTGTAATTTCAGAGGAAGGAATTACGGACCTATATGCCACAGGAAGTAAATGAGATGGGTTCCGGATTCCTTTTGAATCTCTCTCGAAACACTTGCTTTTGCTTCTTGAGACAATTGTGTCATTATCATTTTCATCATTATCAATTAAATATGCGTCATTGTAATTTTATGAGGTTTACTAGCGGTTTTCATCGTTCGCCTCTGGCACGAGCCACTGGAACTATCATGATTTGGAGCTGCAGCTTATGGATAAGAGGTGTATTGTGTGCTCTTGGCAGCTCTTTAGTTCAACATGGAGTAGAAGAATATAATTTGCGTCCCAGGACGAGTCCTGCTTTGTCTTGCCCAGCGAGAGTTACAGATAGCGATTTGTTATCTGCAAGCTTCAGGCTACTGAGTTAACACCAGCACTTGGTTAGTCTTCCTTGACTGGTAGGTGCAGGAAACCCCGGATATGTCTCAATCTCATTCCATGCCTAACTGGTGTCCTTCATGATCGTGCTCCAGTGAGTATGGGAACATTTATTGACGGTGCTGTTCAGTTCATAAAGCGTATTTCTGATTTTGGCTTACTCAGTGGAGATCTGGGGGACAAAAGTAGAATGGCGACTGATACAGATGGGATCTGCTTTATGGACAGGAATATGTCCTTTTGATGAGGTTTTTTTGGGGGAAGTCGGAGATCTGGAAGTTCTCCCATTAACCTGAAGAAGTTAATGGTGTGTTGCAGATTTCGCTGACCGTTTCGTGGTATGGAACCTTAACTGAAGTTGACTGTTTTCACAACTGTAAGAAATCTTGTTTGTTTGTTTCCTGTTAGGGTGGTCTAACACTGGCACAGGTTGCCTAGAGAGGTTGTGGAGTCTCCATCTTTGGAGATACTCAAAACCCAACCGGACGTGGCCCTGAGCGACCTGCCCTCCTTGAGCCTGGTTTTGAGCAGGAGGTTTGGTCTAGGTGATCTCCAGAGATGTCTTCTAGCCTCAAGGCTTCTGTGATTCTGTAATGTGATAGAAAGTTCTGCACGCTCCTATAATTAAGACAGGCACAGCCAGCAAAAGGGTTATAACCAGCGATGAGGTGAGAGGATTCTTGACAGGGGGTCCATAACTTGGAACCACGGAATAAAACTGTTTCCTTTCCTCAGGGTTGGTTGTTTTATACTGATGATTTGTGTCCTTTTCAGTGTTTTCTTAATATTACTAGCTTTGAGCTCCTCGTGATGCCCTGTGATAATCTCAACTCTGATGCTTCTGGAGGAAAACCTTACTTTTAACAACACAATGGTTTTTTTTGAGAGAGTCGCATAAAAAGGAACATTTGAGTTTTGTCTCCCTCTCTGGTGAAAGAAAATTTTGAAATCATTCAGATGAGAACGTTTAGCCTTCGCCAGTGGGATAGTGACAGTTATATTAGTGATGATCAACCATTTCAGGCAATTTATTGTAATATATTGGGTGCGAAAAGAAGAAATAATTGGAGAAGTGCTGACTCAGCATCTGGATGCTGATTTTTAACATAAATACATCTGATGTTCTCCTGCTAAACCTTTGCTGCCAGTGATCAACAATGGCCAGTTTAATGAGTAGTGCTTTCTTATAATTGTTTTCTTCTTAATGAACTCAGAGACATTGGAGAACTCTCGGGAGACTGTTGTCCTCGCTGAGGTGCAAAGGCTGGGAAGCAGAACCATTCTGTACCAGTCTGGCATTCCCAGTGCTTCCGATTGAATGACAAATGCTTGATCTGGGCATGTATTCTGAGGTAGAACATCTGCATCGTGTTTTGCAGTGGCAACTCACTTAACTTCAGCTGAATATTCTTTCTCTGAGAACCTTGCGTGTGAGGTAATGGCAGGAGGGCTGAGAGTGGAACAAATGGCAGGTGAATTCTGCTCTTCGACCAGTGCAGCTGCAGCCGGGCAGGTTTTGGCTCCTCATTTCTGCTGGATTATGTATGAGAAGGTGCAGTGTCCAAGTAGCAGATCTGTTTCATTTAGTTGTTCATCTGAGGGAGTGTACAGATGGCTGTGTGTTGGAAGGCAGATTTCTGCCTGCCTTCCTCTCTCTCCCCTTTTCGAATGCTTTGGGTTATTACCGCATTCTCGAGGCTCGAACTGCTGTGCTGGGAAAGGTATAAAGAAATGCAATAAGATGCTAAGAAATCCCCCAGGCACGTTGGGAGACTTAGAGCACTCAAAATAGTTATACAGAGTTCTCTGGACAGTCCAGGAAGCTGGATTTTTTTAATGAAGAAAATTGGATCCAGATTTATAGAAAAACACCCCTTTTTGGTTTCGGGACAGCTTACATTCGTTAGTGGCATATTACATAATTAGTTCACTGAGTTCCTCTAACAATTCAGCATTCGTTGGCTACAGCGCTCAGCTTGCATTAGCTATGTCTCTTCTTAGGGCTCTGCAAGGCATTTTAAATGGATGTGTATCTTCCCAAAAAGGCCGGTCTAGATGTTTGATACCAAGCGAGGAGCCTGAAACGGACTCTCCTAACTTCATTTGCTTTTTAATGCAATGTAACATGTTTTCTGAAGTTGTAAAGAATGGTTTCCATCAGTTTTCTTTGCTGACTTTGCATTTTTGCTCTGGGTTTGTAACATCAGTTTCTCCTACTAACTCACAAGCTTCGTTTAGTTTCTAAATATGTAAAATGACTTTAACACTATTCCTCTATTAAGAATTAGTGGAATAATAAATGGGATACAAATCTCCTTCATGGTGAATTAAGTGGTTTTGTTTGTAATGCAGTGTAAAATTTCTGTTCAAAATCATGTAAATTAGGATGCACCTACAGAATGTTCCCCATTTATAGAATATTCTGCAGGTTTTGCTTTTTCAGTATCTTTTATCTTCAGGAAAAAACAAAAGAACTCCAACTTCACAGTTGGGCTTTTCTTACTCATTTCCTCCTAGCATGAAGTTGGGAATATCCTTTTCGGTACTGACATCAAAATTCAGTTTATTTTCCTCATTCATCAAAGGCAAGATAGATTCAGGTCATACTTGCGCTTTTTTTTTTTTTTTTTGCCCCCGGAGTTCTGTTTTCTCATCGCCCTTGATGCTAGTTCAGCATTTGTACTGAGAACTCAAACAAGGAAAGTAAAAACCCCAGTATAATAGTGGGTTATCCCACGACTTTCAGTAGATAAGATAGGCAGCACATTTTTTCTGAGATAAAAGGTAGTGAGGTTTGCAGCAGTAAGTTGAATTCTGTGCTAATGAGCAATTTGCTTAAAGGCTGTAACTTGTTACTCACAAGTCAAATTTATTACAGTGCCAGGTCTCTTTGGATATAAATCCAGGGATTTTAGGAGACATTGAAAAAGCTTAAATTGCTCCAGAGTTTGAACAATGCACGGTATTGTAAAGAGAACTGTTAGAGAAAAAAAAAAGCTTAAACAACAGCCTTCATTGTATGGCGTCTAAAATTATGAATGAAAAAGGTCATCCATATGTATTGGTTTTGCCTTTTTTTAAAATACCTGCTTTGCATGAAAATAGTTGTCTATTAATTTCTTCTCGAGGATTAATACAGATGAGCCTTTATATTTGAATTTGGCTGAACAGACTACAGAGTTCTAACATGCTGCATGCAGACAGTGTGCCAAGCAATTCAGCAAAGTTGTTTACACTAACAATAATCCAGCAGGACAGAGCCTATAATTTTTCACTGATAATAGTATGAGGTAGTGATGAATACAAGTTTCTGGAGCAGTGTTTGCAAAAATGGTATTATACTTCTGCAGTGTTAAAAGAATCGTGAGTGGTTTGGGGCTTAATTTCTTTTTTAAAGCCAGCCAGTTTTTTTCTTAATCGTGCAGTCTGTATCATCTCCCTGAAAATTACTTTACAAATCAGCATGGAAGGGTTGCTGGACACACAGGGTCATTGTTTCCTCTCTCTTTCAGTAAAAGCCATGCGCTTCGGAAGATAACCGGCTGCTCGACGTTGGTGTGCAAGCGCTATGCCAGGACTGTGGGTGCAGACACCAGGAGTGCCGGCATGCACAGGTTTAATTTCCTGGAGGCAGATGTCCCCTGGTGCTTCATCTAAGAGCTTGGTTTTAAGAACGAGCTGACGTTCTCATGCCCGTCTCCACCAGTTGACGTAGTGGCGCCTGTGGCTTGGTGTGTACTGGCAGGTGTCTTGGGAGCCTTGGTGGGACAGAAGGGGAGGCCATAGACCAGCCAGCACAAGGGCAACTTTGAACAGGCAGTCGAGCTCTTAATTAGGGTTATCTCTGTCAGCTTGTAAACCTCAGGTTACTGAAGGATGGAGTTGGAAGAGTTTTATTCTCAACGTCCGCCGTAGTCCGGCACTGATTCTAAGGTAAGGCAGGCTTGGAGCGTTTTAGTTGTTAGGAAGGAGCTCCGTACAGCTTTTTCTTGCATGGCCTTGGTGTGAAGTTGAAGTAAAGATGTTCCTGGAACCACCACAGCATTGGTTCTAGCCAAAGAAAAACTCATCCAGAAACTTCAGTGAGGTGGTGAGGCTTCATCAAAGATCTTCAGTTTTAATAGGAATGTAAGTCCTGAAAATCTCAGGTAAAAAGTTGTACAAACATGGGGGACAAAAGTGTGAAATGGAGTTTCGGATGTTTCCTTTACCCTAAGTGTTGTGGTTTGGGCGAGGAAGGAGGAAAAGATCATCTGGAATGTGGTGTATATGGATGGAGGTAGATTATATTTGGTATTAAGCAGAATGTTACAGCCTTTGTGATTTAGGAGGAGGAAAGCAAGTATGCCTTCGGCAGGTGGGCGCCAGCTTAGTTCCTTCACAACAAATGTGGCTCCCGTCTTTTCGTAGTACACATTGTTACAAGAGCCTATCTTTGATTACTTTGACATGTTCTTTTTCACTCCTCATTTCGGAGCATTCCTTGTCAACTGTGAGAATCAAGCATTGTAGTGTGTAACTTTCCTCCTGTTCTTCCAAACGTTGCTAGCAGGTTCCAGGAAATATATTTGCTCTCCCAGGAAAAGTTTGGAACCAGTTATGTTTAAAAAACAGTAGTTTTTCCTGGAAACCCATTTGACAGGGCAGGCATGGAAACCACTCGGTTTGCAAGACTTAATATTTATTCCTCAGCATGCAGAAATAGGGTTATTGCCTTTAAATGTGGGTTGTAGTTAGAAGTAAGAGAGATTTAGTAGATGAGATCTTTTTTGCCAGGGTAGGAATGGCACTGCTGTACGTGAATATAAGCCAATAAGGAAATATTCACTATGTTTTATTTTAAGCAAAAATCACAAAACAGCAGGTTGGCAATAACCTTTGGTAGTTCCCATCTACAATGTGCCCAGCCCAGCAATCCTTTGTGTGAGAAGGATGAAAACCAAAGCTGCTCGGTGCATCTTTTGGAATAGCTGTTGTCTTTTGGGGAATGAGTATTTACTTGTTTTACAAATGGCATTAGTGCACTCTGGTTGCACTTTAGAGGTGGTATTGTGACTTCCAGTGTTGTTATGTAATTGTTAATGTTTAGTATGTCTCACTTCTGAAAGTAAATTTAATTATTTGTAAAATTAGCAGGTTTTGACACTTTCAGAGCAGAGCCTCTTGGAAAAATCCTGTTTCTTGGCTCCAAATTACTAAACTTGAGTTGTTTTCTCTGTAATACATTGTTAATTGTAATTAAAAGGCAGTATGAAGAAAATCAAAGTTGTCCAGTTGACAGGAAACTTATTTCTATGGACCCAAATTATCTAGGAAGAGCAGTAAATGCCACACAAGAGCTAGCCAAGTAAAATAGGACTGTTTAGTTGTTCTGTTTATATTCTTTGGAAAATAATCTGTTCTAAAGCGGGAGTTCTACAAAAAGTACTCTTAGCATATAGGAAAAAAAAAAAAGTTGACATAACTACGGCACCTCCTTTGTGGTGGTTTTATACAGAGCACATTAAATGAAGATGGGGTGAGGGAAGTGCTGTATGATTCATATAGGACAAGTTTGAACTCAGCTACTTTCTTGGATTTAGTATAAATATTTATGGCATTGGAGGGGATTTTTTTTTAATATGCTTCCTTGTGCTCCGGATCTTTTAGATGTCCTCCTCAGACATCTGGTGTGGATTGCTGCTTGTTTAACCCCCACCCTGCAGTTTTCCTGCTGTGGCATCTCGGAGAGCAATCGCAGTCACTCTGTGGTTGGCGTAAATTAAATCTCCTGAAGCCAGCTGAGAGAATGCTGACGTGCACACTTTTCCTGCTGAATGCTCTAAAACCAGTGGCTACAGTTAAAGAGGTGAACACTTTGCTCTTGTCTTGCTGTAGGCCTCATACTGAGCTATTTACTGAAAGTGTCAAAAATAGGAATTCCAGCATTAGCCGTGATGTTTACAGATTCTTGACGACTTTCTGTCTCTTAGAAAAAGTTTCTCTTATCGATGTTATATAATCAGTGTACCTAACTTGGCTCATCAGCAAGAAAAAAATGAAGTTCTCTTCCTTTAAAAATCCTAAAAGTCCTCATTTCTAAGACTGAAACTGCTTTGAGGTACATCATGCTTGCCTTAACAGCTAATCTGTGGATGTACTGAGTTTGTCTTTGTAGTACAGTAAATTGAACGCTACCCTATTTGGTTTCAAGTGTTTCTCAATGAGTCCATTTAGAAGCAAGTATGATAACAAACATTTTAATGCTCGTTGTAACGTATTTGTATATATATTTTTAATCCTTTCTGCAGAATCCTGGTCCTCACAGGAGCCTAGTGTATTCAACCTTCAGCTATCCCCATGAAATAAATAGTGAACGCTATACTTTTTTACAGAGGGGGAAAAAAGAGCTGTAATTGCTTAAATTCACAGAAGTTGGGGATAAAGCTGAGAGCAACATTCGAAGTATCTTGATTGTAATACTCTGCTGGAGCTGTTAAACCTCACTGTGATTTGTTAGTAAATGAAAAGTGCTTTTGCCTGTTTTGAGATGTGCAAATAAAAATTGTAATTAATCTGCTGAACAGATAAAAACTCTTATCTTTGAAACTGGGACTGATGATATATGGACTCTGCTTGCTTTCTGCTCAGCAGTCACAGAGGGAACGGGAGCTTTTGGACTAAAATCTCTTGTGACTGCAGTTCATCTATGGTGGACCCCTTCTAAACGGAGGTGATGAAATCTGTTTTGGGGGAAGTAGTTGAGTCGTCTTAGCTGATCCAAGGAAGGAGCTTTTACGAAGGATAGTGGGATGGAAGAATTTTAAGTTCCCCTATTTGAGCCACAGGACCTCTGCAGGTCTGCTCTTTTATATTCGAGGCCTGTTGAGTTGCATGAAAGGAGTGTGCCCACTGATGCCGGCAGTTAATTTTATATTCTCTTCAGGAGATGAGCTGGGGTAAGAAACTTCAATTAAATAGCAGTCCAGCT
Source organism: Chionis minor (assembly GCA_013398295.1). NCBI lineage: Eukaryota > Metazoa > Chordata > Aves > Charadriiformes > Chionidae > Chionis > Chionis minor. The sequence goes on along the minus strand of VZSF01003121.1, from coordinate 904,316 downwards.
GTGGTCATGCAATGCACGGCTCGGCAGCAGGCAAGCTGATAACCCATTTATGACCTACAGCAGAACTTCCAAACCTTTTCAGTTAATGCAGTGTCTCGCTGTCCCTCAAGTGACTGGTTCCATTAGAAGAATCACGGCAGTATTTAATGGAGCGCCTGCTTAATTGTGGGATGGAACATCTTTAATGTGTGATGGGAGGGTAGAGATCTGCAGAAATGTTTGGGATGTACATCATTCAAGTAAAATGGGGAAGGATTTAACAGATAATTAACCGGGGAGTGATATCACAGTAATGTAGCGAGACGTTTAGTTTCTGGATCCTGTGGAGCTGGTATCATGTGAATGGTGGGACACAGACAGACAACTGTGACATTTTTTATTACCTTTGTTTTATCGACCCATCTGATCTTCCCTGTCTTTTCTGTGTTTTGTCAGGAATGAGTTGCTTCTGCAACTTTGAAATAAACAAGGAGCCTGGGGTTAAGTTAATCAAAAGGGCGATTCAGTGAAAGACTACCAGGCACAGGGGGAAGACGACAAAGCCCTGATTAAAGGTCTTTGAGAAGTAGAGTGTAACTTCAGTACTGCTCACCCATTGCAATCCCATGACTGTTGAGATAACTTGAAAAATACGAATTTCTGCTTGTTCCTTACTTTTCCAGGAGTTCTGGAAAACCTGCCCTTGGTGCCCAGAAGACTGTGAGAAAGGCTGTCCAGGTAGCATGTAATTTCTTGGTAGCAAACACAATCCCTGTCTCTCTTTCCTGCCTTAGCTTCCCCTTGGAGAGAACATTTATTTCAAGTGACCCTGCAACTTGGCCCCATAAACCACCCTCCATTTCATGAAATAAACAGTCCAGCTATGATTTAGACAGTGCTCCCATCTATCCCTTGGCACCATAGGGTTTTCTGCCCTTTTCTCTCCCTGAATCTGACAACCTCTATCAATCCCAGTCCCTGTGTAGTAGTGCTGGCTACTGGAGTGGGTAGGAGTGTTAATTCCGATCCAGTGTTTTCAGTCCTTTGGAGGAGGAAATAATAAAGTTCTCTGGTTCACCAATGGTTTCACCAATGAATCTTCTAGTGAAACAGCAGTTTTCAAGCTTTTTTACTCTGTGGTTACTGAAAGTTTTTCTGTGGATCTCTTCATAGCGAGGTGGTTTTTTTTCCCCTCAATAAAATTACTTATTGTAGTGGCATGTTGTGAGCCCAAGATGAAAAACTGCTGTGTCAGAGGAGCAGAATTAATTTTATCTTTTCCTTAGTGGTGGTGTGTGCCTGTGTGTCTGTTTGTTTTGGATACAATCCTTTCAGGAACAATAGTAATGTTTTGGATTTTTTTGTATGTTTCCTTATACCAGCACCTGTAACCCTGGAGAAATTATATGGTGTCCTTTTCTCTCCATCTCATGAACTGCACTGTTCTCTCGAAGATGAATCCTTCATGAGTTTTTGGTTATTAAAATACTACATGTGAGCAACAGCTGAGGAAGACTATTGGGTTGTGTCTTGGAATAATACAAAGCCAAAGGTTGAAGGATCTGTATTATCCAACCTTGTAGTGCTTGCGATGAGCTTGAATTCATTCTCTTCCACTGCCTGAGGCACTGGCTGGGTCATATCTCAGCCGACTGCCATCAGTTACAGTAAAACCCTGCACAGAAGGAATTGGCAAGCTGACACGTCCTCCTCATTTTCTATGTAAATAGCATGATCAAAAGGCGATCTTGTTTTCGTCTGAATGGCTGATGTAGTTTGCTGCTGGATTCAGAGTGCTTGACTGCCCTGCGCAGTTGTCATTGCTCTCTTGCTTTCCTTCTGTAGAAGGGATTTTGGAGCCCGTTTTGAAGGACAAAGGGATTTTGTTCTTTACAATGGATTCTTTGTGGGAGATGGGTTGGAATTGTTCTGACTCTCTGTGGATGAAAGTCTTCAGTATTCTGTCCAGCTTGGTTGAAGGGGCTCTGTGTTCCTTAAATACGTGAGTCCGTTTCAGGCAGGCTGCAATCAGGGAGCGGAAGACCAAAACTGAACTGGAAGTTTTTCCTGTGTTCATTAGGCCAAGTATAATTTGCTCATTTCACCTCAGTTTAGGAAGAGATTATCGTGTTGGTGACAACGAAGGCGGCGGCAGCTCCCAGTCGTGCGTCCTTGTGGATGTGACGATGAAGGCTTGTCTCCAGCCCCATCTCCTCCTGCCCTCTGCCAGCAGCTTCAGCTGTTGGACTGCTTGGCCACATGCCATATGGGGAAAAAGCAGTGGCCAAGAACTTTGCTTTTTGTGGGGTTGTTTTGTTTTGGTTTTTTTTTACTTACCATTTTGAGGTCACTTGTGTGCTACTAATAGGAATCCAACCAGGGAAGTTGGCACTAAAATTTGCAGGACTTGCACACGGTACAGTGGTCTGAACAGTGACCCTCCTTTTTTCCAATCCCATTCCGAAGGGAGCTACCCATGTGCGCCTATCTCTTACTGACGTTTTGAATATATTTGCTTTTGTGGTTTTATTTTTAAAATACAGCATTTATATCCTCTCTTGAGGACCTTCTACCTTCCAGGTAGGAAATTCGGGGAAAAATGACATGGAAATAAAAGGAGCATTGTTTAAAAGTGCAATATCAGATTTTGCGGCTCTTTTAGAAAGCTCGTTTTTATTGATGCTCTGAATTTTTCCACATGTAGCAAAGGCAAATAATGTGACAAAAGGTGTTCGGAGCATGTTTATAGTAAACTCTAATAAAACCTTGCAGTGTATCTAAAAATAGGCTCCAATTTAAATAAGGCGAATATGTCTTTACCTTTGCGTAGCACCTTTTGCTTCAAAACCTCATGGAAAAAACGGTGCACGATTTATTGGATTTAATTTTAATATGACCCCATTACACGCAAACATCTCAAAATTAATGTTTTAAGCAGGGTTGCCATAGAACATACTGATGGTGCTCGTACCCACAGGGACTGTTGGTTACCCAAGTGTAGTAGTCTGGAGTTTGATTGATGTCACAGGATCGTATCCGTGAAATACCAGCCGCTGGAGCAGAAGGTGGTGTTTCAGCCCTAAGTGTCTACATTGCTCTCCGCTAACAAACAGTCTCTGAAAACACCAGAAGAAGGGTAGCAAATAGTGTCTGTCTGCTTAGGAGGAATTACTCAAACTTGTGCTTTCACAGACCAAATTTCCTATGTCTCTCTCTGCCACCAAATGAAATTACATAGTTAGATGGTATCATTTGCCATATTGCAATACTCCTTAAGCACCCACTCTAAATTTTTTTCTGTTGTGACCTTGCTGTGACTTTGATTTGCTTTTGAAATAGATGGCAGGTCTTCTAGCTTTGATTGTTTCTGCTGCAAGACAGGCTAGTCTTTGATCAGCTCAGCTTTCCCCTCTTTTATGTAGCACGGTAAGTCATTTAGCTGGGTGACAAAAGAAAGAACACCTAGTTCTGGAAACCACCAGCATTTTGGAAAGCGACATCTTCAACATGTTGACTTACAGTTGTATTTCATGCACAGTTTCTTACAGTGTTTTTACATTTTCAACAAAATCACACTCCCATACTGCTAAAAGTAAATCTTTTTATGTGGCAGCTTTTAAAGCCTGCTTATCAGAAGTGTGAGGGAGTGCTATATAATAGTTTTGCAAATAAATTAAAGGAAGCTGAATTCTGGTGATATGTTTCTTGTTTAAACTTTGCATGGTGGTAATTTTAATTACATATTCTGGAATTGTTTTCTGTATTAGGAATTACTGTAACCTGCTCGGTCTTTGTTTCCCGCTCTCTGGAGCGTATGTGTCCCATAAGCATTCCAGCCAGGCTGGAAGGTGAAAATGAGCGTCTTACCTTGAGGCACGGAGACTGGTGGGACTTCACCTCTCTTCACAGGTCTAGCCCACAGACGCTTAGCTAGAATCTGTAGAGATTTCGACCGCATGGAGGAGAATACATTACCTAGCAGTGAAGAAACTGAAATGACTAAATTTCGGTATTACTGTACCTGGCGTATGTTGTAGGGATACACCAGAACTACTTACAGTACTTACAACTCTGTAAGCTTTGCCAGGGAATTAAATGGATCGTGTCTCTTCTGCCGACCAGTAAACACTAATGTCATGTTTGCTAAGCAAATACAAGAACATGAAATTTCCTGTTTTCTGCAGAAAATGTAAATGATGCTTGTCTTCCTTTCTCTTTTATCACCCCTTTTCGGGATGCCCATGTTGGGTCATGCTGTTCTGCGCCAAACAAAAGTAATCTGTGGCTTTCTACGTAGGATGTACAATTAGGCTGAGGAGTTTAGCAGTCGTGCCTTCGTCAGCTTATGCAGCAAGGCGTTACTGTCAGTTTTGAAGTGTCTAACCCAGGGCTGTGTTTGCTCTTCTGACAGTTGCCTTTACGCACCGGTGTATTGACTGCGGTGGCTTCTGCCTGAGCGAGGGCTGTGCCTTTCTGGCCACCCTGAGTCAGAGGACCAGGCTAGGCGGAGCGCGAGGGTTTTTTGGGTAGGAGAGCCCGCTGTTTTGTAATGGCCGTAGGTGCTGCGGGTACGATGGGGCAGGGCTGGGGGCGCAGGCTCAGCCCTGTATTGGGGCACGTGCTGCTTTCTGGACTTGGCCGGACGTGGTGGCTCGGCTTCGCCCGGCAGCTTGCCTTCCTTTTCTCAGAGCCTGTAATGCGTTCAGCCGATGGAAACTGGTAACTTGGGCTAAGCTTCATTCACTCTTAACTGACTAAAGATGTTTGGTGGAGGTTTTTCCTGGGAGAGCTGGCAGAAAGGCTCAGAAAGGGGTGCTCTTTGGGAGCGACCCTGCTTCCTGAGCCACAAACCCATCCTCAGTCTTGACCTGGGGGAAATCGTTTTTTGACATTGATGTTAAGAAGTATGTCTGCAACATCCTTGGTCCTGTTTACCTGGAGATTAGTGTAGTTTAACATTGATTGCATGTAAATCTTGCCTGCCAGGTAACTGGAATCTTTTTTTAGCCATAGTTTACATGAGTACAGGTACTCTAAGCAGAAAAGGAACATTTTTTAGACTTTCAGCTCAGCCAGGTGCTGCAAGAGTTAGCTAAATGGGATGCTATCTTAAAGGCAGATCTGCAAATTCACGAAGTAGTGTCATGCTCTACCTAAGCCTGAGTTCATCGTTGGGTTGGAACTGAACACAGCCCCGCAGTCACAACTGGTGAGGTGTGAAAATTGTAATTTGATAGAGGAAATATTAAGAAGCTCTGCCAGACCGGCACATTAAAATTGATTCCATCCTGCTTCCTTTTTGACATATCTGCTGCCATTCTTCTTTCCATGCCATCAATTTCTCGCCTGCTTACCAAGATACTTTTTTACAGTTAATTATTTTTTTTAAACTCCACACCAAAAATGTATTAAAAGGAGACACTTTCAGTTGGTACCTGGTCAGCAAAGTGAAGAGGATTTATTTCAATCCTAGTTTAAGTGGCCAGGAAGGACTTTTTGCTTCTCTTATGTTTACAAAGTAGTTTGTAGAACTCAGAAGTTTTTCATGTCAGTCAGTTTATGGACAGAGAGTATGCACCTGCTGTTTTGTACAGTTATGCATTTACAATATGATGAGAGAGAACATAAGATGATGTAGTCGGTTTTCACAGTACATTTGAAGGAGCAAATACAGGTATAGTTAGGTTTGGGGAGGCAGTTTTGCCATTTTCTGCCTGTTGCAATTTAGTGTTTTTGTATCTCATACAGCATTTTCAAGACCTATTAAGATGAAATCTGTTTTAACCTGTTTTACTCAGCTCTGATTGATACGTGGTTTTTGAAAGGATCCTCAAGCAAGCATGCTTGCATTCTGCAAATGATATTGCTGTCCCTAAATTCTGGCTCCTTTCTTTGTGCAGTCATTTGAACGAAAGAGGAGGAAAAAGTGGGTGGAGATGATTGAATGCAGAGGTCACTATTTTATGTTCTTGCTTGCCATGTCAAGCATCATGTGTCCCTCGTTGGCAGGCATGCTCAGATGGAGGAGCCAGAACAGAACAGTCGGTTTAATCACTGTATTTTGGGTTTGGCCCTGGGTTTTCTGGCATACATATCTCTGCACAGTGGTAGCCAGAGCTTGGTTCCAGGAGTAAGTGCTTTTCATATGTTTTGTAAATGGATGAGAGCAGGCTTTTGCCAATTTTTCTTTACGTGTGTATGTTTCTACTAAATTAGCTTTTTGTCATATTACGAGAAAGTCGGTAAAATATGTGTCGGATAAGTGAATTGGTAAGTTGGCTGCTGAAAAAAATATCAATTATAACAAAAATATTTCCAAGATCTAATTTCATAGCAGCGTTTTATGATTAGGCTTTTCTCATTAATACTTAATTTTCTGTTGTTCCTGTAGTTTGCTGTTTTATTACGCTCTCCAGGTAGGCCTGTTTTATATACTAGAAAGGAAATGCAGACTACTGTGACTGTGTTTACAGCGCTTGGCAGACTGCTTCCCAGAACTGAAACTTACTTAAGCTCAGCTTAAATCATAACTTTTGTCACAAAGTAGCAGTGCAAATGATGTTTTTACATAAGGGATTTTGTTTGTTTGTTTGTCTGAGTGGGGGTTATAGAAATATTCAGCAATTACATAAATTAATATAATTTGTGACTGCTTCTTGGGATATTTTTTTTTCCACAGACCAAAGGTTTACTACTGAGGAGTCTGAATGGATTAATTAGTTTTCTTTGGTCAAGCAAGTGAAGTAAATCTGCCTTAAATTACATACTTTCACAATTTGTCTGTAGTCTAACTACTTCACACAGATTTAATTTCTGGGGAATTTCACAATTTCAGGGGTAGCAGTCCTCTTACAATGTACAGTATGCTGTGAAGTAATACCCAAACTAGGCAGCTGACAACATCTGCAGATTAATTCTGCGGTATTCTCTATTGTGATTCTTTTGCTTTGATGACTTGTTGAATTGAGTAATTCGTGGTGACTTCCCTGCTTGGTATTTGATATCTCAAATCATGTGATTTTTGCCCATGAATTGGAATTTTTATGCCATTTATCCCAATTTATGTTGGCACAGACTGACTTCTGTGTTTGAGATGGTGGAAGAAAACGTGCAATAATTTGTTAATTCATTCCAATCTATTTGCAATTTACTCTCATGATTGTTAGAATATAGGAACAGAAAATAAAAGAAGTTTCATTTCATAGGATCCTTTTCACATATATGAGGCTTTTGTGAACGTCTTGGCTTTTTGGCAGAAATGTTTCTTATGTCGTGAGGGCTAAATTTTGACCTTGGATCAATAGAGAAAACTGCCCTATTGATTCCTGGGAATGTCTGGCCCTAAGAACATGAGGCAACTCCTTTTACTAATGAGAGTTTGTATGCATGGAAGTATTGGAAAAAGTAATTAAAGGTGTAATGCATGTTAATTCAAGTCAGTTAAACTCTCATGCCCATGATTTTATTAATAAAGTGGCCTGAGGTCATGGTAATTCAATCCAGGACCGTAAAGGGTAAGGACCCTGTTGACAGACACCACAACTGATGATTTTTTGGTTTTATTTTGTGTTTTGGTTTTGTTTTGGGGTTTTTTTGTTTTGCCTTTCCTGCTTTCCCCCGCTTCCCTGAAGTTAATAAATGTGTCAGGAATTCACTTTTGTGGACAAATCCATTTGTCAGATGCAGAACAGAAGAGCAATGGGCAAGGGCAGTGCTGGGATTTTCTTTCTAGGAGTTTTATTTAAATCTGTCTTAAGGTCTGTGTCATGTCAATCTTCGGTTGGAAAAACTAAGCCTTTCATTTCTGGATTGTAATTAATGCTGAGATTTTCAGCATTAATAGTAGCCAGCGGGAGAGAGGAAATTGGGAGGGGGAATAGGATATGGTAGCCATGTCTCAGCGCAGCCCATACTGAGTCGCTGGGTCAGAGAGGAAGGAGGCTAGCTGCCAAAAGAGCGTGTGTTTTTTTTTTCCCCCCAGTCTTTGGTAACTCCTGGAGTTCTCAGACATATTTTAAGACTTCTCTGGTGTCTTGCTATCAAATCCCCACTTGTAAAAACACGACTTCTGCTGTTGTGATGTTTGTATTGCGTGGGCATTGCAGGAGGGATGCAGATCCTGGTGACTGACCAGCAAGAGAAACGCAAACAGCATTGAAGATCTGCTGTTTACAGAGAACTTTCCTGGTGGTGTATATGTCCGTTTAAAAGAGCAGTGTGGGTTTTACAAACATGAGTTTGTACGTGCTGATTTCAATTGCTTCCTGCTTTGGCTCCTAAGTGGTTAAAATAAAGAACATTCTTGCTGACTGCATGCACTTCTGTCAGCGGAGTGCAGTACTGCAGTACCGCTATATAGGCAGACACTACGTCACGTCCTTATCTCTGTTTAGCTTGTCTGTGCTTTATCGTGTTGCCGAACAGTTTTAATAAAAAAAGAAAAAAAAGGGGGGGGGGGGGGAAGAGAGGCTAGTATGAATAGTTGAGAGTAGAACTATCTGAAAGCAGCAGATCTGGAGTGCCTTATGCCAGCTGCTCACTGAAACAAAGAGAAGTATTATGAGAGGCACAATAAATGTGTTTGCTATCTCTGCTTTCAGTTGCAGCGCAGACGCAAGCCGTCACAGTAATGAATTTTGAAGACTGGAGTTTGGACTTGGGGAATTTTATAAAACACAGTTGTTTTATCAGAGTGTTGTCTTGCCAGCTGTGTGATGCGAGTCTGGTTACCATGGAGCGTGGTCAGTTGGGGGAGACAAATCTAGTCAGTAAACCAGCATTTTGTGTGGCGGAGACTCTGCTGTGGTTTCTCCCTCTCTGCTTTAAATTCCAGTTTGGTAAGGAGGAAAGTAGTGGGGAAAGAAGTCGCCTTTTTATTGAAATAAAAAGCAGTTTTACCCCTAGTCAAACTTGCAGACCACATGAGAGCTCCTGGTGCAGTACAAATAAAGCATATGAATATGCAGTGTGTCCCCATAAAAAATGGAGAGAGATTTTTCCTCTTGATCTTACCCTGTTATCTGGACTCTCTTGTTTGCTGCTCTTCCCTGCTTGCCTTGTGGGTTGGACAAGATGCTGAGCACCTGCACCTTCGCGGGAGGAGATGCTCTGTGATGCTCCGTGCCTTCCGCCCGTCCTCTAAGAGATTGAGGGCCTGAGAGCTCTCGCTGCTCCTACCTGCCACCTCTTTGAAGTTTTGTTGATTTGATTAATTTTGATGGCCCTGTGGTGCTGCAGATACTCTGGGCGCTTCCGGTTTTTCTGAAGGCCTTGATGTCTCCTGCATAATTATCACGTTACTTTTACACTGAGGAAAATGGATTACTAAATTCAAGAGGCTTTAATTAGAAACCATTCCTTCCTTTGCTAATTTTTTTTATAATAGGTTTCTTGAATTCCAGCATACCATAGCTTTAGCCTTTTTACCAGATTTTGTACTCTGGATGTTAATGTAGAAATGCTTTCGTTGCCATACATATAATAAGATGCATTTTTCTATTTTCTTTTTAAAGAAAAAACGCCATAGAGGTAATGGTATACTATCAGGCTCCTAGCTGCTGTTTGGGAAAAGGGAAAAGTTTCTAACTTGCTAAATTGGACAATGTCTAGAGATTTTTGTCTTTTGTAAGCACCAGAGTTAGCTTCACATGGATATTTAAATTGCCCGTGTTCCTGTCAGGGGTTGTAGAAGAGGAGTGCGTTGGAGTTTGGTGCCTACATAGAGTTTGTAATTCCTGCAGTGGAATTTTGTGTTTGAGGCTTCAGAAGCAATCTGAGATCCTGCAGAGAGAAGAGAGATTGCATAGGGGTGGGATGAAAGTGTCACAAACCTTAGTTGATGAAAGTTTTATCTTTTGACAATGGTGTTAACTCATTTTTTTTTCAGAGTGAGGGAGATTCCTCACTAAGAGAAACTGGTAGGATGTGTTTACTTCTAAAGTTTAGAATACGAACGCTATGTAGGTGGAGGTTTCTACTGACATAATATAAAGGCTGAAGAAAAAACACAGAAATTTTACTGATAGGAAGATTGTTTCACAGGAGAGGCCTTTTGGCTAAAAGCTTCCCTTGTGACATCAGAGCGGTGGTGGAGGGCACCCCAATTAACACGTCGGTTGGTTTGAACAGGAGAGGGTCTGGATGTCTGTCTTAGAGCATTTGCAATAGAGTCCAGTTTTTACTATTTCGAGCCGAGATGGAAAGTTCCTATTTAGATTTGGTGCCAGAGTCTTTAATAGAAATCATGACTTGTGGTGTATTATAGGTCAGTGTATATTTGCTAGTTTATATTATGCTGACTAAATTGGCAAAATGCTTATTTTTACTGGTAAACATTCAGGAGGTTTTGTCCTCACTCGGTCTTTTTCCAACAAAATAGTATTTGTCGTGTGTGGAATTAAGGCAACATCTTATAAATCATCTGCCCCGGTGATGATGTGAAAATGTGTGGTGGCATACAAAGATTTCCATTGTCAGGTACCTCAGGGCTGTAGATGGAGTTCATTTACCCTAATTTTAGTCTGGAAATTATGGCCATGTAGAAAACAAAATGCTTCTGGCAGTGTAGGAAAAATACAAATGTTCAACTCTAGCAAAAGTGGCTATTTCAGGGATATTACCAGAATAGGTAACCCTGGTTAATTTACCTCCTCTCCAAGCCCCTTTATTAAGCCCCAGAAGCATTTTTGAACATCTTTAAATTCCTCTGAGGTCTAAATATGACCTGTGGCTGTAAGGATGTGAGTTCCAGTAAAGTCCGTAACTGCTGGTGAAATGCAGCACTGTGCCTTAGGCAACGCGTTTAGTGAGACGTTTAATTGAAATGGGAAAAGTACTGTGGTCACACTTTAATGCGTGCTTAGTAACAGTATGTGAATGTGTTTATGCACAAGCTAATTGTATCATTTCTGGAATGATTTATGGATGGCTCCAAGTGCTCTGAATGGCGTTTTTTGATAAGTGTCAGATTATATAAAATTTATAATCTACTCTGTACTCTACCACCAGTCTGCCGAGTTGAAAATTAGCATTCTTAAAATCGAAATTTTGTGATTCTTGTGCTGAAGAATTGTGCTGTTTTGTTCATTGCTCCAAACATAGTTTAAAAGTATAGAGAAGGACATCTAAGGACAAACTTAAACCTTGCATCAGCAAGTTCCAATTTTTTCCCCTGATTTTTACCTTGCATAGTTACATACTAGACAAGCTTGTCTTGGATAGCTTTGTGTAAAAGGAATCATTTGAGAATTTGAACATTTATTCAGTTTTAGATCTTGAATATTTGGCATAAATGTGAACTGTAGCCCTGGAATTTATAACCGCAGCCATAAGGAAAGGAACAAAGTGTATTTCATTGCGAAAAGTCATGCTTTGCAGAATGAGGTAATGAGCGTTCAGAGGAGGAATGGCAGCTTGTAAGAAGGAATGCTTCTGAATAAAAACACTGTTGGAAAGATGCATTAGTGCAACCTTTTCAGATCATCTGGGGTGAGTTGAACCCCTCTGATACTGCCTTTTTTCAACTGTTTATTCCAGGATAAAGCACTGAAGTATGGTTTATGATGCCTCATTTATCTTGCAACCATGTCAAATGGTGCCTATGCAGCCCTGACATCTTTGGGAATTTTTTCTACAAGAACGTTTTCAAAGGCTGTGCTCTTTTATCTCTCTTTTCCCTCTCTTTTCCCTGTTGGGTTCATTCTCCCTTGTATTCTTCCTGCAGGTGAAGCCGCTCTAAGAGGTGAGCCCAGAATGCAGTCTCTCCCAGTCTCCTCTGCTCTCACCAACCATCGCACAGGCCCTCCTCCCATCAGTCCCAACAAGAGGAAGCTCAGCATGGACCAAGGGGATGATGAGCTAGACTGTGAAAACGACCACGTTTCTAAAATGAGTCGAATGTTCAATCCGCATCTGTAAGTGTCTTGCTTTTGTTACTGCCGTTCATAGAATTTACTGCTCTCCTCTTCATTTTTGTGTGTGCTAAAATCATACTGTGCCTAAAACTTTGTGCTGTATTTTTTCCTTTTGTTCCAGTTTGTATGGAAGGTCTGCACAAAGGCTGGTGTGATTAGACGGGCGACTTCTTGTTTTCTTTTGTTTTCATACGGCATGAAGCAACAGGAATTAGCCCAACTTTTACTATTTATAGCGAAACATATGTATTCACCTCGCCATTTCTAGAGTATTGTTCTTTTGTTCTGTGTAATCTGCTCCTTTCCCTTCCCCTGCTTCGGAGCGCTCTGTGCTGCCTGCCGAGGGGGGTGGGGAAGCAGAAGGAGGGGAAGCTGAAGTGCTTGGCGTTTTTCTGAGGCCGGGAGATTGCGAGCCAGCTGCTCCGTAGTCTGCCTTGACAACTGGGCAAGCTGCAGTTGTTGCTAAACATGACTTAAAGGAATTGCGCCGCAGCTCTGACAGTCAGATGTGGAATTTTTTGTACAGGTAAGGTGTTGGATGAGTTAGGTGCACGCGTTGGGTAATCATCAAATGCCATTCTTGCTGTGTTCTCATTCCTGGGAAGACAAGTCTGGTTGGCATGAAGCGCAGGCTTCGGGAATTCCTTTCATTCTTGACTGGAGGAAGCGATGGGAGCGGTTCAGCAGTCCAGGGCAGGCTGATAGCTACGCGCCTTTCCCTGCTGCCTCAGCTCCCCGCAGCCGCTGCATTCCCCGCATTCCACGCTGCTGTGGACTGTTGTGTTCAGTCATAAGATGCGGACGGAGGTATTTATCCTCAAATAAATCACCACAGTGTTAGTCAGAGGCTGGGCCTGTAGTCTGCAGTCTTGGAATTTGTTACAAATCAGGAATCCAGCACTGAAGTAATGCAAAACAATAAAAGCTCACAAGCTGAGAGAGACTTCTCGTTTACAGCATACCCGTTCTTTCTCCTGAAAACTTAACTATTTATAGCCTTTCCTTGGAGCTGAGAATGCTGGTATTGGAAAGAACCGTATGCTGCACGTCTGTGGCAAGCATACATGGCACAACTGAAGAAATTTATGGCATTTTTGAATTATTATGTAAGTTTGTGGGAAAAGGTGGGATTTTTTTTTTAAAAAAAACCCTCATTTGCTAGTGATGAAATAAAGCACAGCTGGCAGTTACGTGCGTTGTAACACTTTATAAAGGGGACACCATAAAAATAATGAAGTCTGAACCAACAGACTCACATGCAACCAAGGTTCAAAACTAAAAAACACAGGCAGTTATTTCCTGTGATGCCGTAGACATATTTTAAAGCTGCCTGATCTTTTCCAGTATACGGTACATTTTTACTCATCCAGTATGGTCTGTTTTAACTCTTTCTGTGATTTTGTGTATGAAATGTGCATCTTTTCTTGAAAGCACCGGTTGTCTGGCTAGTGTTCATGCATCTGTTTCAATTAAACCATCTACTGCAGATGAATCATAATCTGAAATAGCATACACGAGGTTGTCTTTTTTCTACTTTATTTTCTAAGTTTGATCTGGCCATATGAAAATATGCTTTCAACTGAGTATTACAAAAATCCAAACTTTTGTGATATATCTGAAATAACTGAGTATCTGTATATTTCCGATAGATCAGAAGAGGTCACAAATGTTCTCTAAATGTTGCTCCCATTTTCCTGCTGCCACCATCAATGAAATTATTTTTTCTAATGTTTTTAATATTTTCCCTCTTTTTTTGGATTATGACTTTCTGGTTCAACAGTAGAAATGGATTACTCAGACTTTGTGGAACTGGCCTAGAAATTTTGTGTTGGAGGTGGGAAGTATGTTGTAGAAGCTTGACTTGTTTGCACTAAAGAGAAGGCAGTAGATTTGGGGAAAGAAATATTTTATGGAATGCAATAATGGCAGTCACATTGTAGTGACTTGGGGGTTCTACAAGTTTAAGTTTGACAACATTCAGTTTAGAAAACCAAATCCATCGGAGATGTAGAGCGTAATCTGGAGACTAGATGGCACGATTATCTTTGGTGATAGCCAAGACATTTTTGTGATTCGGACTATAAAGGACTCTAAAGTTTATAGTCTATGTATTTTGAACTTCTCAGGACAAAGTCCCCTGAAAGTCTTCGTAACCACAAGCAGCTGTTGTTCAGACACTTGGGTCTCTGTGAGTGCGTTGGTAGAACTGTAAAGCAGTTGTGTGTTCATCCTCTTAACACCAGCATATTGTGGTTGGAAGGGTAATTAAATGGGACCAGAATTGTGTGCTGTGGTTCATGATAAATAGTAGAACCTTTTGGATGTTAACTCTTGGGTACCAGCGGCCGAGCATCTCAGTCACTACTGTGCTTCAGTGGGAGTGAATCCATTTAAATGCTTTGGATGTTTTCCTAGCAATCCTTGGATGCCAGCCTTTTGTCTGGAAATCAAATGCTTTGAGGTAGTCCCTCCTCAGGTGTAACTCCCTGATGTACCTTCTTTGATTAGGTTGAGTTGTACTTGGGTATGTTTACTTTTATGATGGAAAAACACAACTATTGGATTACAGTCTGTGAAGCAGAGAGAAGCAAATAAATGCCCTGGCAATCCTACTACCTTTCTAAAATATGTAGTGGAATTCCTGTGCAAAGAACAATCTATCAAAGGCTGTTTTTCAGAGGAGAGAATTCTCAGCCTTAGGGTAATAAAATATGCTTGAGACCCTGTGGATTAATTTTTAAAAATCGGTATGTGAAAGTGCCCACCTTACATAGGGCGGCGTACTGGACTGTATTTATACAGCTTCTCTATTTTTGTGGTTGTAGAGATTGCACCCATAAGCCCCTCACTTGGGAAAAACGAATGCTTCCACCCCAAATTAAAACCTAGGGACTATAATATGAAATTCCTTTATTTGCATTCCACACTTCCTTGTATGGCCCTCAAATGTTTAACTTAAAATGCATTCTCTAACGTATAATCCTGCTGAAGTGAAATGTGCTTTGGGTGCCATACTTTATTTTCTGGTGCTTTGTAAAAGAGAAGCAAGCTTATTTCAAGCCTCAAGTTGAAACATGCCTTTGTTTTCATATGACTTCACTAAAATCACCTTGATTTACAGAAGAGTAATTACGAGCTTGATTTATGTAAGAATTGCAAGCGCTTTATGTATGGGTAAAGTGGCTGGAGAGCTCTACCAGCCTTTCTTAACAAATGAAGCCGTTTTGTTATATTTCCAAGGTGAATTTACCATTTCGTGGCAACTCCTGTGTAAAATCACCTCTATCTGGGCATTGTGCTGCGAAGGGACCGTGAATGAAGTGTGTTGTACCTTTAAGCGAAGGTCTCAGGCCTGACCTGCGTTATGTGGGTTTCTTGTTTGTCAGGCTGGAGGCATTTTCTCATTTTCACAGTTCAGCTGAAAACAAAGGCCTCCTTCTCCTGGCAGGGAGCTCTGCAGAGCTGACATCAGCCTTTTCCCAGCGGGCGGCAGCGCTGCCCTAAGAGCCTGCGTGGAGAGTGGAGGAGTTTCTGCTCATGGCATTTTGTTTGCCAAGTAGCAAAGAAAACGAGTAAATGCCAAGAGCGCAACATTTTAATTTTTTTTTTTTTTTTAAAGAAGTGACGCTGGGCTGGTTTTGCCTCTCCGATTTTTTAGTAGGAACTAGCAAATATGTAACTCTCAACTGCTTTTGGGCAAGGGAGAGTGACAGCTAATACTTCATACTTGTGGCGTAGCGATTTTAAAATAAGTCTGCGTGCTAGCAAATTGTGGGATCAAATCACTATATTTAACCTTAAAGTGAATTGATGTCACTGACATCTTCAAAAAGATTAAGATTTTGCATTACTGCTGAATTATATGTGCAACTGGCCATTTGAGTTTGCACTGGAAAGGCCTATTATTTTGCACAGAATCATAGCATCATTTTGTTCGCTGGTCAGGTACATCAGGCTGAAAGTTAGCATTTTTGGTTTGGGACAAGCAGGCTGGTGAATGGAGTATTTTCCCCTCAATCTCTCTGTCACAATTCCCATTTGCTTTGGTGGTGTTAGGATCTCAATGAAAATTAATTTCTACATTAAAATAATCTTACGGCACAAATTTGCAGCTGTTAAGTAGATGTCTGAGGAATAATCATCTCTTGATTTGTGTGAATATATAATTTGGCTTTTTCTACAAATAAAGGTGTACATATGAATAATGTAGTTTAACCTGTCTTGCATAAGATGATACTTAGTTTTGGACATAACTATACAACCCTGTTTCAAATTCTAGATTGTGTCTTCACTTCTGTTACAGTGAAGAATCATGGCAAATCTGATCTATAAAGCCAGGCTAGATTCCTGGCATGTGGAAGCTGCCGTATATCCAGAGTTTCATGAATGTCCAATGGAGTTTGCTCACTTTAATGACACTGTAATAGAAATTACCTTGGCATCCTTTTTAAAAAAAATATCTGTCTTAAGCTGTTCTGAAATCTACTTGGCTTTGAAGAGCATCAATTCAGGTTAGAACAGGCTTGAGGAGGTCATTTCATCCAATCTCCTGCTCGAAGCAGGGCCAGCCAAGCCTGTAGTAGCTCAAAGCAAGGAATTTTGAGTAAGATCTGAGGTACTCATGCTCCTTATTAGAGGAGGACTCCTGTCACCTTCCTCCGTAGCATTCCCTGAGCCTGGCTGAGAATGCAGGGCGGAAACGTTCTGCAGAAAATCGGGTCTCTATCGTGGAAGAGGCTGGCTCCAGCTCCAAGCAGGACTTCAAAAGATTTAGAACTGCATTGCAGAGATAGCGTGGGAGTTTTCAGAAAAGTTCTTTGCTGCTAACTACTCCTTTTCTGGTTCCAAACTTCATGTGGTATTAAGAAATATGTTTACACTGTTATTTTATTGTGACAAATTGGAATTGAAAAAAAAAAACCCACCCAAAACCCAACACACATCACTCGGAACACCCAAAATGTCTCTTGTTTGCTTGCAGGCATCTTCACTCAGTTCTCTTGGCACGAATAGGCCTTTGAAGTATTTTGGGATTAACCTGGTGTTTTCAAAGCAGTCCTGTTGAAGCTGAAATCCTCTGTACTGCCAGGGGAAGTGGTACAATGTGGCTCTTGTTGATTACAGTGGACAAAGGATTACAGAGCAGGTTGCAAACTGCTTTTCCTATTTTGTTTTTTTTCTTTTCTTGTATGTGTTGCTTGAATGATGGACCAAATCAATCAGTTATATTTTCTTATTTATTAATGGAGATCACGCAGTGCACAAAATTATTCTTGTTTCCAACAAATGTACACTAAATTGAACCTTGAAAGAGGACTTGAAAGAGCTACTGTATCTGAGTTAATATTTAACACAGAGTTTTGCAGAAGCTCTTACCCAGGAGGGAATGTCAGAAAGTACTCGAGTCCCTTTCAGTTCAGGAGGGTGTAGCCAAGCATGTGTGACATGCTTGTTATGAGCAGTTTTCAGGGCTGAAAAGCGATTGACAGCTTATCAGTCCTTCATAGAAAAACCCAATCTGTCAAAATTTGGGTATATGTTGAAGTACTTGAAAAATCAGGCAATGTTAGTTCAGGTGTCTGCTTGCAAACAGAACAGTTTTGCTAGCTAGCTCCAGGATTCTGCTTTGATGTCATGTTTTCCACTTTCATTTTCCTCCTTCTGCAAAGGAGCACTGAAAGTTCCGTAGGACGTTGAGGCTCCACGCTGCCTCGCGAAGGACGGAGCTGTGCCACCCTTGCAGAGGGGCGCCGGTGCTCGCTGGAGGGGACACCGTGTGCCTACGGGGACAGGACGCGGGTCCCCTGAGCCCCTCTGTCGGCCCTTTCCCCAAGGGGCCGCTCTTCATTGTCGTTACAGGGGAATTTTACGTTGCCTGAATTATTGCGTCTCTACACCGGGGTGAAGTCCAACACCAATCCAAAGTCTGGTAGCTAAGCAAGAGGCAAGAGAAGAACCAGTAACGTTTACAAACATATTCTAGATGTATATCCTAACCATATGGAAACAAAGGTTTAATCTCACTTCTCTTTATTTGACCGTTTTCCCAGATGTTTCCTGCAGTTTGACAGATGTACCATTTGCTAGAAAGTTGCGCTCTTGAGAATTAGAATGTTATGGACACGGTTGCTATAGACAATGACTCTATAAGGGTAAGATTTGGAATAAAATGTTACATTAATTTCTAGTTGAATAAGTAAATTTCTTTCCCCCAGACTGGAAGTGCTGGACTGGACAGTCTCCTTTCATTTTCCCTCATGCTGTAATGCCTACAGAAACAGGCCAACTGGCTTTAACTCCTTCCTGCCAAGTCGCCGAGCGCCGACTCGGAATCAGTGGCATTATTTCTTGGTGTTGAAAGGCGAAAAGTGTTCCTCGGGCTGTTTCTCGCTGTCCGTGGCCCATCCCTCCCTCTCCAGCAAGCCCCCTGGCCGCTCACCGGCCTTTCCCCTTCTCTCCCCTGGGGCGGCCCGGGCAGCAATGGAGGGGGAGCGAGCGGGCAGGCCGCTCCATGGCGGGGCCGCTGCCTTCGTGCTCATGAGAACCGAAAGGCGCCGGGGGAGGAGGCGGGAGCCGGACGCCCAGGAGCCTCCGGTGGTACCGGGCCGGCTCCCGCCGCGCCGTGCCGCCGCTGGAAGATGGCGGCGCCGAGGGGGGCCGTGGCGGGCGGCGCGGGGGGACTCTTATCGTGACGAGGCGGCGCGGCCGCGCTCCGCTCCTCAGCCGCTGGCCGAGGCGGTGGGGCCCCGGGCGGGCCGGGGGAGCGGGGCCAGGCGGGAAGGGGGGGGGAGGCGGCTGCCATCCCAGGTTAGTGGCGGGCCTGGCTCCGGCTCCTGGGGCTGAGCTGAGGGACGCCCCGGTCCCGGCCCCGCTCGGCAGCCGCGCAGCCCCCGGGGCTGGGAAGGGCCGGGTATGGTTTTCCTTGAGGGTTTATCCTGAAAGAAAATGACCAGGGAAATAAAAGGGCTTTGCCGCCATTGAAGCCTGAAGGTTTGGACCTGGCTGATTTGACCACTTCGCCCCCTCCCCAGTGTAAAACGTTGGCGGCATCAGCGGCGCTTTGCCGTTGCGGCAGTGTTGGCCGAATGAGGTACCCGTGGCCATACTGCCTGACCGAGACCCGGTCCTTTAAATTTCTTGCATAACTCCGCAGGCGCTGTCAACAAACCCTGCAGCTCAGCAGCTCTCCAGGATTTCTCATTCAGCATGTAAATACTGTTCCTAAAATACCGTGGAATGTGCGGGTAGGAAGCGGCGTGTGTTGGTTGGTCGGTTGTAACCTGCAGGCCTGGGGGGGGGGACGAGACACACACGCTCCTGCCACTCTCTGAGGTGAGCGCAGGGACCAGATCCGGGAGGAGTTTGGTGAGCCATGAGAAAAACTTCCCAAAACATCTGGGGAAGAAGGCTCAGCACACTCTGCTTACGGCTTCATGTAGGCTTTAATGTGGCATAGAGGTACAGTTACTGTAAATAATGGAGGAGTCGCACACTGCAGTCAAGGTCGATTCCTGCGTTCCTGTCGGAGTCGTCCTCCGTCAGGGAGTTTGAGCTGTGTGGACGGGGCTGACTTCTTGCTGTCTGAATGATAAGGAGCGATGCTTCCTGCCTCTCTCTGTCACATTTTTAATCTGTAACTTTCAGTGTTCATAAATCAGTCTTTTAAAGCGGGTGGTGGTGGTGGTAAAATCCCCAAACATCTTCACTTGTGATTCGCTTTTTCTAACCAAATCCTTCCTTAAACCAGAAGTTTCCATGAGAGGACGGCGTTGCTTGTAGCCTTTGACGGTTAACTTGGGCGCCCTTCGCTGCAGAAGTACCCTTTCAAACACACGTAACCGCTACTGCTGTGGTTGGTTTGGTTATCAGCTTTTCAAAGGAATTATTTTACTATGTTGGTATGAGCAGTTGTGCAAAATAGAATGAAACTATTATTGTGTTTATAGTGCTTCTAGAGGTTTCAGTAATTCAGATTTTATTAGCAATTGCAAACAGTTTCAATAAACTTTTAATGAAATGTTTATTTCTTTTATAAAACAGTCCATGAAAAAAATCTCATTTCTTAAAACCAGTTATTTGAATGCTGTTCCCAGTCTAAAGCCTCACTTTTTTTAGAATTTTTGAAATTTGTCTGAAAGTGAATGGATTTACTTTCGCAGCTTTTCCTGCTTCACATCCACTGATGTTATATTGTGTATCTGATGGATAGAGACCATAATTTGTAAACTTTAATGGTCCAGGCCCTTGTCGCTCTTTCTCATCAGAACTGTTGAACTTGGAAAAGAAAGCTCTGTAAGCCCATCTCCTGACTATTTGACACAGTTAGTTCTAGCACTGTGACCTTATTTTCATCAACTCGCTTATGTTGTTAAAGCTCTTGCTAACTAAATTTGCCATTCTCGTGTTGTTCATGTCTTCCATGTCCCGCATCATCTATTTGAAGAAAACGATTAATATGCCCCTCTACTGTAAGATTCTACCTGATGCAGTCTGTTATGTGATTGAACTCAATAAAAACCCGTAAACTTTTGAGAATTTGGGGTTCACAGGTTGACTTAAGCTAGAACCCACTTCTACAAAAATAGCTGTGTGACAGGCATCGAGTGATGAATGAAACTATTTTTTTTCCAAATAAAAAAGTAGAAAATATTGTAAGGAACAACCCAGAAAACACTAAGAAAAGGTAACTGCCATTTTTTATTTCCTCTAACAGTTCTGCACAGTTTCACCATGAGTTTCAACACCATCAAGTTTTCCCAGAGCCTGCAGAGCAGACTGATGTCCCCTGGCAATATTGAGCACACATGTATGTGGCTAATCTTGTTGCACTAGGACACGACCCACTGCTGTGTCTATTTTATATGCAAGTTTTCTCCTGACATTGGCCCGTCGTTTTCTCTGTGTGATCATAAATAGTTTTTACAGTATTTTCCAGTGACTCAGTATAAAAGGTTTGTTGCATGTGCCAAGTTTGACTTCAAAAGGCTGTTAATATGGCTGAATTATAAAAGCTGCACGTGACCCAGCACATGAATTGGTAGAACGTGAGAGGAAATGTCTGCCAGAGGTGTTTGGGTGGGCATTGCAGTTGTGGGTACAAATTAATCATTTTATAGCTGCCTCTGAATCTTTCCAGTAACCCCTCTGACCTTCTAGCTATTTTCATGGAAGCTTCTTTGCTCTTTCCTTACGCTGTCAGATTTTCCTTCTTGCTTTTTAGAAATTTTAGGGAAAGTTTGGCATCCCCCTTTAACCTCATCTTCTATCATTTGCTTTTCTGGATGTTTTTCCCCTCCAAACAATTCAAAGTGCTTTACAGACATGAAACAGTTCAGACTTTCTGCAGGGATACTTCTAGTTTCCATTCCAGCGGTGACTTGCCTTTCTAGATTGTGTTCTGTTCGTCCCAATATATGCAGCAGCCTGACTCACTCTCCAGATGTGAACATTGGCAGGCTCTGCTCTATTTCACCAGCTTCACTTGACTTTCTCAGAATAAGGTTATTGTGCCTTCAAGCACCCAGATGGTATGTTGACTTCTGCATAGTTTGCTTTTGAGCTGGAAACGAAACCTTAGTTCTGGGTCCTGACTGGCAACCATAGGATTGAGTTTCAGGTGTGCACTGGTATGTCGGGGTCTTGCAGTTCTACTGAAACTACCTTCCCAAAAAAGTACCCTCTGTAACTGTAGCAGCAGCATCTTCTAAAGACAGACTGTGTCCTCTGCAGAGCCTCCTTCAGCTTGTGAAACGTTCACGTCTTCTGTCTTTTGGTCTTCAGAGTTGGCAGAAATAGCTCTTCACTTGGGCGTTTTTCTAGCGTGTTGTGCATGTTTTTCAAAGGCAACTGGAGCTACTGTCATTTTTTGAAGAGCAAATTATGGGGAGGTGGCTGAATTGGGAAAATCTTAAAGGCTTGGTTACAACTCCTTTCTGCTTTCCGAGAAACGTGCTGTTCCTCTGACGGGCTGTTAGGCGGCAGATAGAACAGGGCAGCCACCGACGCCGCGTTGCAGGTCAGAGGAGCAGAAAGTTTCTCTTTGGCTAAAGCGATGGGTAGAAGCCTGAATAGTTTTTGTCCTCAGTCCTTGAAAACTCAGAGTTGATGGGACTTGTACTCAGCTACTGGCTTCCGTCTAGCTATAGTTGAACAAAACTTTGAAGAGATGAAATGGGCTTATGTTTACGCTCCAGAAATCATAGTGCATTTTAGGAAAACTCTTTATAATTACTGCAATGTCCAGTTATACCTAGACACTTGTTATTGTGGTAATACGGAAATGTTCCAGCTCCACTTTTTGAGCCATTAGTGTTTTTTTGTTTTTTAAAAATTTATTTAATTTCCCTAACAGGCTAATTCGTATTTATAGTTACAGCAGAATTAGTGGGATCAATTGCCATTTCACAATTTTTCCTGATATTTATTATATGTTAAACTTTTGTTGTTTACATCTCAGTTATGGCCTCACATAAAACCTGAGGCATCAGGTGTACCACACAAAACGAGAACCTGAATGTAGGAGGTTTGGAGCTGAGCGAGCAGGCAGTAGAAGTGCAGAGCAGAGGAATTAGTGAGCAGTTCTGGGGTAAATTTTTTTGTTTGTTTGTAAAGTTGAATTACAGGTTTTGATTTTTACAGGTAATCTGCAGTCTGTGCCTATTGCAGTAAAGTAACTTTGTCATCATTTCTGGATTGTGTGTGTACGCACTTGTTCCGGCAGTGACATAATTTGACATGTAATAAATCCCAGAGTTTCAGTTAGGGATGGAATGATTGATTGCCATTATAAAGCAACCAGTGCTACCTTTCAAAACAATCCCATGAGTGTTGGAGAAAAGATGGCCAAACATTAAAAAAAAAATCCTGTGAGAAAATGTAAGTAGGATCTGAGATTGTGTTAATTGATTTTACTGTACATTAGATTTAGATTTCAGTTTTGTGGGTTTGGCTTTTTACTAAGGTCTTACATCATGCGGTTCTCTTGCATTCTTTCATACTTGTGACTATTAAGCCTTCAGGAAGGGAAGCTCTTCTGTATCTGAATATTTTTGCTTGGTGCAGGCAGGCAGTAATGGGACACTCCTTTATGCCTTTCACAGCTTATTATGAATTTATTTCTTTGACTGTGAAATCTGTTCTCCTGGTTGATTACATTTGCAAGCAACTATCTGGTCCAAGATTTTATCTCTGAAAATCTTCTTGTGGTGAGGATAAATATAGAAAGTCTGACCTGTGTTTGTTTATGTGTAAGATTATCCTGTTTCTTGTTAGTGTGTTTTCAGTGGTTTTATTTTGACTTCTCATCTCAATGGTCTTTCCATTGGCATTAAGCATTTCAGCATTAAGATGAAAAATTTTTTCCATGAATTGAATTTTTTTAGGGGCAGGAACTGCGGAACTGTGAATAGTGAAGAGTGGAGAGAGCAGGGGAAAATAGGTAGGGTTGGTGCATGCCTCCTTCGGACTTGGAAAGAACTTGTGTAAATATGATGTTGAGTGCTCCAGACTGGGCCTGATGCTCAAGTTGAAAAATTCAAAAGAACAAAAGCTCTTTTATGGGAAGAGTTAAGTTTAATTATTGGTGGCTGAAGAAGCTTTGGAGGCAGTGCCTAAAATCCTGGGTGCCTTTGGGAGTTGTTTGCAGCCTGAGGCAGAAGTGAAGTGGGGAAGACTTCTCCACCTGCTTCTTTCCTTGGTAACCACACGTGAATGGGGGAAGAAATGGGGGAAGAAATAGGGGATTTGGCAGCTACAGGACCAGGGTTAAAGAACCCCTTTGTAGCCAGCTGGCTAGCAAACTGCTGGGCCGGGGTCCTCCACGCCCACAGCAGGAGGCAGAGCTGCTGTAGTGCTGCTTCCAGGAAGGCGCTAACGGAATCTGTGCATTGGTCTGAACATCATCTGCAGTTTGTCCAAAAAGTGCCCTGCAGGGGGGAATATACTGTACAAATAATGCTTAAATAACAGCAGTGACAAAAAGGGGGGGGAGGATTCTTTATCTTTCTCAGGAAACCCTATCAGATGTCCAGATTCTGTGGAGGAAGTGATTGTTGCAAAAATCATAATCTCTTGCAAGTTGCTTACTTGAAAGCTTTTGGGGATGGAGCACTAAGCCATAAAAGGAAAAGGCTACTTGAAGTAACGGGGAAGCATAAAGCTAGTAAAATGGGATGAAAAAGGGTTATGTATTTAGGTGGCAGCCATTCAAAGTAGATGCGGTTTGAAGAGTGTATTGGGCCGTTTGGAGTATTTTTGCATGTTATGAATACTTCGGATAATTGGCTGACACTCAAAGAGCAAGCTGCTAACACTTTCAGGTTTTGTTTGGGTTTTTTTTAGTGAAGTTGGATTGCTTAAAAAATTCCGAGTAAGTGAAACATAGAATTTTTCCCTCTAGATCTATATCGCTGTATTTCTGAACGATCACTTCAAATTCTTGTTTTCCCACCTCACAAGTAACAAAACTAATGTATGCAAGTAGATAGTTCTGCAGGAAATGATCCCCATGGTGGAGGGAAGGTATTTTGTATCAGTGCCTTATAAATCCTTCAGTAGTCTTTAACAAAAGCAGCTGTCCTCTTTCAGACTTAAGAGTTTGTGAATAAATACAGTAAAAGATGTTAGAAAACGAATATTACAAAGATGCTGAAAACAGTAAAATATTTGAATTAGGTCACACAAATGAAAGTTTACTCTTAAGCAATATTATGCATTGTGTTTGTATAACGAAAACATCTTACATGATAATTAAAAAGCACTGTAAATGGATACTTGTTCTTTCTGCAAGTGAAACACACTCCTACAGTACAACCATTTCGAGTTAGAGCTCTGTTTCTGCCAAAGGGAGTGTGAAACGTCTGTGCTTTCTTCACTGGGAGGTACAGTAATACTTTTGGCATCTGTTCCTTAAGGATCTGCAGGCTGGAAGTGAGTGTAAGCAAAACTGTCCCCTTCGGTGGGCCTCTTTTTTTCCCTTTTCCTTAAGCAGCTGGCAGCGTTAGTCTGTTCCTGTAAGAGGAGTGTGAATTACCACCGCACTGTGCCAGGGAACAGAACAGCCGCATTTAAAGGGTGCACAACAAAAAAAAACCCCAAACCCAACTAAGAACAATGCATTTTAGCTACCTTTGAACTGGTTCCTGAGGAGGACTGAAACATTGCTTTCAATTAACAAATGTTATTTAGGACCAAAGCGAAGCAGACTTTCAGCTAACAGTCAGGATGTGTGTGGTTTTTGTATGACATCCATCTGAGCACATGATGCTTGGTAAGTGCTGGAGCCTCGGTTATGATTCATTGGGGAGAAACATGGAAAACAATGTCTGTTTTTCAAGTGTTGGAGAAACGAATTGAAGGTTGGAACCACGTATAATTTTGGTAAAATAAACTTGCAAGTAGCTTGAAGAGCTCTGTCCGAAGGGAAGGAAGGGTTGACGGGTATGGCTGATGTGTGCTCAGGTTCTCACCGATATTAATTGCTGGCTATTTTTTCAGCCAGTGGAGATGCGCTGGCATATTGAGCGCTGGAGTCCAGAGTCGCATATGCTGACTTCTAAGACAAAGTGGAGTTGGGGGATGGGAAAACTGTTTGGACAGCTGGATTTATTTGTAGGATGTATTTTAAAATTGTTTTTCAAACATGGTCAGAAATCCTTCTATGTAATTTTCTGCCCTTATGGTTGAACTAAGAGATGCATCTCTGTACTTGTTGAGTGCATGTGGAATTTTTATGCTAATTCACTTCAGTGAAATATAATTATCTTCAAAGACATGCAATTTTGATTGCCCTTTCAGACAAAACATCCAATACCAAAACAAGAATGACGTATCTCAATAATAATAATTTTTAAAAAATTGTAACAAACTTTCAGTTTCTAATAGCAAATTATTTTTAAAGTTACATTCTAAACTAAAATTATTTCATAATATGAAATTGATGAATACTCCAGAAATAATTTTATGTACAATTGTTTTACAAGTGGAGTCAGATGTCTGTTGGATTTGCTATTTATATTTAAATAGGAGGGACACAGAAGTGCTGGTATATTTTCACAAGGGCAGAGCGATCGTGTTACTGTTTGCACGGTGCTGTAAAATTTTCAGCTGGGCTCAGAAAAAATACCTGATGTGGAAGTAGAAGCTTTAGGTATTTTTCATTTTCTGCTTAGACTTTATAGTTGAAGGTAGGTGAATCGAGGAGAGGATTTTTGAGGAGTGGAGTACAAATTGTTGCCTGCCTGGAAGAGGAGGAGTTCCTAATTTAGGAAGAGAGAATTATTTGCCTCCAGAAAGGGCTAGGGTGTGGTCTGCTGAGATTACTGAGATAACTTAATAATTTTAGGTACCTTTAGGGAAGGTCTGCCTACGGTACTGTGCTTCCTGGCCTCAAACTGATCCCATTTCTCTGTTTGTTGGTCCCTTCTTCCAAAAATCTTTGCAGAAAAGTTCATTTATGTTTTGGGGTTTGGGTTTTTTTTTTCAGCAAAACTACCAGTTCACCAATATTTAGGGCTGTGACTTTTCGTTTAAAGTGAGGATGAGTGAAATAGGTGCTGTTGTGGAAAATGGAAAATTTGTTTTGCTAGGGAATTTCAGGAGGTTTGTTCATCGCTGCTCACTTGAGAGCCCCACCCCCCCTCCCTCCCCCTGTAAATGCAGCACTGAGTTGTTGAAATCCCAGTTCTAAGGAAAAAAACCCTCAAACAACTGATGTAGCTAAGTTTTTTGTTTGTTTGTTTCATTTTACAAGTATTTTTGGTGGAGGAAACAAAGTTTTTCCCTTGAAAATCAGCTTGTGCTTATTAAAATATAACAATTCTTTGCGGGGTTTGTTTTTTCTTTTTTTCTTTGAGGCAGTAAAGAACAGGAATCTGCTGAAGCTGTATGTGGTGTTGCAGCCTCCAAACGGTTATTTAAATTGTAGCAGACCAGATAATACTTAGTTGAAAACTAAGATTTTGGCTTGCAGCCACCAAAGATACTGCATTGCAGCAAGAAGAATGAGCATTGCCTTTATCACTCGAACAATGATTTTAGCCATGTCTTTTCATGTTGTTATTTCCCAGGCTGTCTAATGGCTGTTGTCCAGGTAGAAAACCAGCCTGCAAAGGCGTGCTATTTATGAAGTTGCACGCTTGCTTCCTTAGGGGTGGTGAAGGATTAGTTTGCTGCGTTCGGTAGCTGTTGCGGTACTGTAATTCAAGATGAGGCTACTGTACTTTAAATATAGCGTCTGTTGTGCTGCCATTAAGTCACACATTTGCATCAGTCATTAGCTCAGAGCAATGCAATTCTAAACTTCTTTCTTCTGAATGCTGATACTGCAGAGTAATCTTGTGAATTGCAGCGGCACCAAAGCTGGCAAAAGATGGAAATGTAGCACTGTGAGAATCTACTTCCTGGTGCTTTGAGTGCTGCTTTATTGGGCCTAAATCTGGCCTATAAAGAAGGATTCGAGAAACGCATGATTTTCAGAGAATATCTTGAGCACCAGCTGTGAAACCTTAAAGGTTAGATTTTATGGTTGATTCTGCTAATCTGCAACTACTAATTTGTAATTAGTTAAAAGGGAGAAGTGATAGATGGGGGGGCAGAGCGGGGGGGATCCGAAGGGTTACAAATTGCGTTGTTATTCTGTTGGCTGTTCCCTCCTAGGCATGTCAGGGGAATTTGGCATAGAGAATAAGCTGTGTCCCGAGGTTCTCAAGTCACTGGTTGCCTGGTACCATGTTAACCCTAACTTGTACCGTGATAAATGTGCTGAGTTTTGAGTCAGGCAGCAACAGATGATTTTTAACTTACGCAACTAAGTGACTCTTGAGCAGCACTGAAGACTTTGTGATGAGTTCAGCAAAGGTCCTGTTCCCAAACACACCACAGATCTGCACCCTTATCGCAAGAAGCATTATAGCTTTTCTAGCTCTTAAGTGAGAGGGGTCACAAGGATGACAAAGATATGGGAACAGTTTTTATTTGAAAAAGTAAGTACCCTGGAGAAAAAAGGTTGTTGAACAGAGAGATGAACTCTGGAGCGATGTGAAGATGATAAGCAGGGAGTGATGGCTTTCTCTCTCTCCTAATACCAGAACTAGGGCAATAGCAGACTAAGCCATTAGATTGTAGGCGAAAAAGAAACAAAAAGAGCCTGTGAAGAAAAAGTGCTTAACAAAGCATGTAGTTTAACCTGTGGAATGCATTGCTCACAGGATGCTGTTGAGGCTTAAAGTTTACATGGTCTTGAAAGGCACTTAAACAAGTGCTGTGCAACACAGCAACCACTCCTGACTGCTGGGCAGGGTTACGGCACAGCATCCTCCCTCCCGCCCTGTACTGGGGTCTCACATTCCCCCTGGGGCTGCCACGCCGGCTTGGGGGCGCTGGGAGAACCCGCCGGCCTGAAATGATCCGTGTGTGTGTGAACAGTGGGAGATGGTGCTGTGGAGTTGGAGAGTGGATGTGAACACCAGTGTTGTTTGGATTTTAGATGATTCAGAGAAATCAACTTCAAGACAGAGTAATATTATTGCTTGTTTTTAACTAACATAAACTAATAAGTAACCATTAGATAAATCTAAGTAAGTAATTTGTTTATAGAAACCTGGAAGGTTTTTCTATAGCATTTTTGTTGATTTTTGCTTTGGGGTTCCTTATTTTCCTCTGTTGGCAGGGCTTATTTTTTCCCCTCAGCTGTTAGCATTCCTTTTTGAGAAACTTTCTCAGACCTTGAAATAGGCAGCGGCTTCCTAGAGTTGTAACTTACTTCAATATTGCATACTATCATACATCTTAATTTCTTGTCTTACAGAAAACATTTTTCTATTCCTTTTCTATCTCTGCCTAATATTCATGAGAGCATTTTTAAAGATTTCTCCTGCATATCTATTTGCTATGTTATACTTTGGAAAGTGGGGGGAAAACCCCTAATAAATGGATTTTACCCACCCACACGCAGGACATAAAGGACACTTCACTATTTTTTCTGTATTTTCCATAGAACCAGCTTTTCCTCAGCTCGTGCGTAGGTGAAAGCTAGACGGAGCTTGCTGTTGCACACTGAGGCACTAGGTATGGCGGCGCCTTAACTCTTACTGGACTGGTGTGTCCCAGGCTGCCGGCGAGATCCGTGCTGGTTTCCTAGGTAATGGTCATGAACCACTGCCTTCACCCGGCTGAATGAAGTACTCATCCTTTGGTTCGCCCATTTGCCTTTCATGATGGTTATGTTGCTGTATTGGAAACTGAAATATCTCATGCTTAAGTACAAAATCAGTGTTATTTTGATTGCAGTGAATGATGGGCTTATTATGTGAGTACATCTACTGAGATGTACTGTTCAGTACTAGTTTGAAATGAGTCTTTTAAAGAACAGTTGTGATTGAATGATTCTGAGATAAGTGCAGTGTAGTTTGCTTTTCCTTTTGTTTCCTGCCTTGACTCACTGCATTTTGCTGATACCAACCCATGTCTTTCGACTAAAATAAACTTTTCTTGGGCTTCAGCAGTGCTTAGAGAATATTGCGGTGTTAGGAGACGGAGTGGGATTAATAGCATGTTCAATGAGGAGGTGTCTGACCTTAACAAAACATGATCAGTTGTTACTGCAACTTGGTGCATTTAGATTAGTATCTGAACAAACTCTAGGCTGAGGAAAATGTTGGTTGCCCAGAGCTTGCAAACGTAAATCCTTTGGTTTATTTTTGCAGCGAGGTGGCTGGATACACCAGGGGTTCTATCCCCACTCACTGAGGGATTCCATACCTCTCCTCACAACCACGCAAAATGCATTGCCTCGTGTTTCTTAAAGGGATTTAATGTTGCATATCTCATTATGGCTTGTAACAATAGTAAGTCCTTTGACTTCTTTCTCTCTCTGTTACATATTAGAAACAAGACTGCCAATGGAGATTATCGGAAGGAGCACAGAGAGAGGAGTCGGAGCCCGATAGAGAGGGCTGCTGCCCCAACGATGAGCCTTCATGCCAATCACATGTATGCCTCAATCCCAAGCTTGACCATGGATCAACCTCTAGCACTGACCAAAAACAGCATGGATGCGACCCGAACAGTTGGCATCACACCTACACTGACTTCTGTGGAACGGCAGCAGGTACTGGCTTCTAGGTTGACAAGAAACTCTGGGTGGTTTTAGGAATACTTGCTGTAGAGACAGTGAGGACTTCCCAGATGTAAGCGGAGAATATTGTGAGTTGCACTAGGTAGGCGATACTATTCTTCAAGCAAAATGTATTTTCAAAATGCACAATGAACGTCACAGCTCATTCAGTTTTACATGAATAAAGTGCCGATGTTTAAATGTATGTGTCACAGATTTCTTAGCCTTCCTGCTTTTTCTGATGCTTTGCTAAGCTTGCGAATGCATGTGTTTTAATTGGGAGTGCCGAGCCTGAGCTGCTCTGTGGTAGAGCGAGGCTCAGGTACCTGCTAGGCAATAACTGACGCAGGTCACAGGTAACGAGGGGATTCATCTGTGCTCCCCTTGGCCATCGGCGCATGCTTCCCTCCCCTCTCTCCTGCCTCACTGCTGCAGAAGAGGTGCAAGACAGAAAGGGCATAAAGGAGAATTTTGCACTGAATTTTCCAGGTGAAAGAAGCTGGAATGACCTTGTTGTTTTAGCCAGCCAAAAGCATTCATTGCGTTGTTCAGAGCAGTGTTGTGTCACTATTTCATAATGAGTTCTCCTACAGCAAAGTAATGATTTTTGATTATTTTATAGTTTATTTCCATATGCTGGAGTGGGGTTTGGTTGTTGGGTTTTTTCAGTTGGTTGGTTTTTGGCTTGCCATCTTGGGCATTGTATTTGTTTTCCTTCAGAACTGCAGAAGGTGAGCCACCTCTGTGCAGTTTATACAATAACGATTTTCTTGTACGTCGACTCGCTTTTGTCCTTCTCACAAGTGGAGAGACAAGATAATTGAGTTGTGATGTTGATGTGAGTTGAGAGATTAAACAGGCCCATGTACCCAAGCTCTTCCTTCCTTCCTTCCTTCCTCCCCTGCTGGGATGCCCTACAAAGGGTAAACACTTTAAGTGGATGATCTTTCAGAGGTTGGGATTTTTCATATGCCATTTCTGAAAGCCGCTGCTCACTGGAGCAGTGTACTTTACATCTGCTGTGTAGATTTTCACGGTGGTTGGCTGCGTATGCTAGTCTTTTACATTTTGCTGTGCCAAAACGCCTAGCTTTACACCAGTGTTGCTGATATCTTACATCATTTGGCAGGCAGATTGTGGAGTTATTGTTCTGTGCAGAACGGCTCTTCTTTGCTCTCGGCGTTCAGTGATGACAGAGGAGGAAGGGACAGGCTTCCACTGACGACACTGCTGCCCTTTGATAGTGTTACGGCTGCGTCTCCGCTTAGCAGCCAGTACCACTGACACTCTTCTATTTTGGTGTGTTTGACTTGGGCTGATTCCTGTTGCCCATTACCAGATTCCTTTCTCTTTTGTTATCTTTGACATTTTGAGCTAGATTGCGATCTGTTTTCTTGGGAAAATAGGATGTTGAGGTAAGACCTTGCTAAGAGCACAGGGTAGAAATCATACAAAGAAAAAAAGTATATTGAATATAAGAAACCCTAGCGTGATGACTTGTGGTTCTGGTTTTCTTTCTTTTTTTTTTTTTTTTTTAGTGTTAATATGTTGAATGGGATTTCATCTTGCTCTGTTTCTAATAAAGAGGTGGGGAAAAAATACCTTGTTATTTTGGCAGCATGGGGTTATTCAGCTGCTGTAGTCACTGTTATAAAATTCTCAGCTTATCTCAGTATTTTCATACAAATACGTGTCGTCTGCTCAGTGCACCTGTACACACAGAACCATGCCAGGGGTTCTGTAAGATGCCTTGTCCTGCCTCTCACATCCTTTGTGGTGTCGGTATGTGTATTCTTGGGACGAGCTTTTTTATTACCCCCCCCGACTTCCCACCTCTTGCATGTCTAAAACACTCTTCTGCAGAGATAACCACATATACCCACCTCAAAAACTGCTTCAGAGATGCACAAAATCTTGGCCCCTATAAAAAAATAAGTACTTTCACATGTGAACTGCTTACAGAAAAATAATTCACTCTTCTATTGCACTGACAGCAAAGTGAAAAAAAAAGTAAATAAGATGTAAATAGCATGATTCCCATTGTCCTTAGACAAACAGTGTTAAACCTCCCCGTGAAAGCTCATCTCTTTTACATTGGTCTTGCTCTTACTCTGTCTAGACTAAAGTACCAACAGTTTCCTTCCTCATTGACTTTGTATGGTGGCAGGTAAAGCAGTGATTTTTGTGGGTTTGCTGCACAGATTTGTAAAATGGACAAAAAATTAAACCCATGTTAATTACCCCAATTCTGTTAATCTTTTGGACACTTAACCATTAACTTGCATTAAGTATAGCAAAATGGACTCCTTGCATCATAAACCAGACCAGAGATGCAAAGCAAAAATATTCCAGTATCCCTATTTCCCTTTCAGCCACCTGGAGAAACTGAGGTATTTCTTTTCCTAAGGCCTTGTTTAAGCATAACATTTACATAGTAAACAACTTTAGGAAGAGTATTTAATGTTGACACTTTGTACAGAGTGTACATTGTGGGATTCGGATGATGTGAATAGATGTTTAGGGGAATTTGCATGTGTTGAGAATGAAAAAGGATGATGTTTATCAAGTAGTGCTAGAAAGGCAGATTAATCACAACAGGAAAGTACTTGCGGTCAAGACTCGCTCAGGAGCTCTTCAAATTTTATATCTTACGGGCTTATTGCTTTGTGGCTGAAGTACGGCATACAGAATTAGTCAGGCTAGGAAAGCTTAACTTCTGAAGGAAAAATGATGCCATTAAAACCTGGTTAACACAAAGACAACAAATACCTGTAAAATTTGTAAAGCCCTTCTGAGTCCCGGAATCACAAGGATATATATGGACATAGAATAAAACAAGTATTTAATGTGTTGACATTTAGTTCTGCATATGTAATGCCTGTGCAATTGAAACAGTCACTGTAAAATCACTTCAGTAATTCTAATGATTCGCTTTTATACTGTCCTTTTTCCGTATGGCTGCTTGCCACTTAAATAACTAAGAACCATTAGGGAAATGCAATGTGGGGTTTTTATAATCAGACAAAGAAATAATAGCTGAGTATTTTGGGGTTTAATATGCTTTATTGAATTGGACAGTTTATGGGTTATTTCACTGCTGGGATTCGGTTCAGTGTTTGTACATCTCAAGTGATTATGCAATGAACTGCTGCTAATATGGCTTTGGCTAATTGCCTTAGTGAGTGACAGTTTTCTTTTTTTCTTCCATATTAGAACCGTCCATCCGTAATCACGTGTGCTTCTGCGAACAACCGGAACTGTAACCTCTCTCACTGCCCCATCGCTCACAGTGGCTGCGGCTCAGCAGTGCCTGCCTACAGAAGACCCTCGAGCAGTAAGTGACATGTCCCCACTCTTAACTGCCCCCTTAGAATCTGAGGAGAGGAGAACCGTCTCGCTAACTGTGTAGGCACTGATGTATTAACGGGACTAAATGGAGGTGAAACAATGGCCACCTCTTTGTATTCCGTCTACCTGGAGAGACATGCTAGCACAGAGCCCCTCCGCGCTCTTTGGAACCATCAACCCTGTGCCCCGGTAGAAAGTACCCATTCAAAATTGGGGAGAGAGAAGTGTTCTTTTTTCTTGTTTTGAAAAGCTGCTCTAAAAAAAAAAAAACAAACACCCCACACAGACAAATAAGTCATTATGTTTATTTTAGTCCAAGTGACGAACAGCAGACAGGGCCAGCAGATCCAACTATGCTCTTATTTTAGGAGCTGTAGTTTCCGCAGTCTTTCAGCAGTCAGTAGACTTCTATGATTCAGCTGCAGTCACAAAAATCTTCTCCTGCAGATACAAATACTCTTCCAAAGCACATCCCCTCCACCTTTCTCTGCATGGATAGCACAAAAAGCTTCAGAGGGCAGTTGCTATAGCAACCCAAGCAGGGAGCTTTAGCTTTCTACCTTCTGTGCAATTAGTACTTTTCATCAAATCTTTTCATGCAGTACTTGCTGGGGAACCTTGGGATGTTTCTCTTCACTTTCTCTCCCTGTGTGACCAGAGGAAAACACAGCCCTTTCTTTTCAAGTCGCGTATGTGCCGCCGCACAGATTTAACACACGGCATTTCCAAAAGTCCCTGGCGGCCAGGGTTCATCAGCCAGAACGTGTCAATGTAACAATGCCAGCGTGACGTAGGTAGGAACTTAAAAGTCCATAGTAAGATGATGATGACATATTTTATTTTAAAAAAGATCAATTTATTGGTGAAAACCGGAATTAGAAGCTGAAGTGAAACCCTGGATATACTTACGCTTTTAGACAAGTCAGTAATTACAGATCTGAGATGTTGAAAGTTTTCTACAAAAATTTTGTCCAAGGCGAGACATTGAGCGTTGAGACCCCAGCTGTACTGACATGGGCTTGGGGCCAGCGGGAAGGGGTTTCAGAAAAGACTTGTCTCTTGTCACTGGCAGAGGTCTTCATGCGTGGCACATTTGTTTTAGGACCAATCAAGCCTTTCTGTAGCATGAAGGCCAATGGCATGGATCCCAACATTTTAAGTATTTTTGAAAGATAAATCTCATTTGAACACACAGATACCGTTTCTAAATTGTAAAACTGCAACTCTCTCGTACTTAGTCTGAGGAATTGTTATTATTACAATTCAAAACCCATCTTTTAAGATTTCATGTTCCTCTTGTAATAGTATTACACTGTTTTAATGCTCGTAGTGGCTAAAGCAGAGGTAACAATGCATTTAATTTTCTGACCAGCTCTTAGCACAAGTATATCAAGTAAGATGAAACCCTGAAATCAGCTCTTGGCACGCTGTAAT
Source organism: Chionis minor (assembly GCA_013398295.1). NCBI lineage: Eukaryota > Metazoa > Chordata > Aves > Charadriiformes > Chionidae > Chionis > Chionis minor. The sequence goes on along the minus strand of VZSF01003121.1, from coordinate 869,531 downwards.
TTAGAATGGGGACTCCTCACATCTGACTGGTATCGGCAGGCTTGGGAGCTGATTTTAAAGAACTGTTTCCATCTTTAATTCTATTAAAGTCTAAATATAAGTTCTATATGATTGTTTTGGGAGAGGGTTTCCACAGAGTCGGAGCTGTAGCTGTTACTAGCCGGAGGGAGAACTATAATTATATTTTAAACGCTTACCTGGTGCAGGTCACAGAAATGCAAAAATGTTTAGCGCCATCTATTACAGTTTTTTTTCATTTTAACTCCTTCCATCTTCTTCCCTGCTCCATTCACTACCAGTTCTGTAGCGATGTAAAGAAGTCTTGCTGCACGCTGAGGTGATAGGAAAATGGGAGAAAGTAGGGGTTCCAAATCCAGGGGTTGGCGCCAGGATTCTGCGCTGAGATAACGCCTCCTCTGCCTCCTTTCCCCACCCAGCTACCACTGCCTGTGACCCAGTGGTGGAGGAGCACTTCCGCCGGAGCCTTGGCAAGAACTACAAGGAGCCTGAGCCAGTGGCAAACTCTGTGTCCATCACGGGATCGGTTGACGACCACTTTGCCAAAGCACTTGGGGATACGTGGCTTCAGATCAAAGCTGCCAAGGACGGAGTCTCCAGCAGTCCCGAGTCTGCTTCACGGCGGGGCCAGTCTTCCCCTTCCTCTCACATGGTCAATCATAATCACTCGCCCTCTGTAGTCTCCTGAAGAGCGACCCGTGCCGTTTGTGAATTTGCATGGTTTGACTGAGCTTTGAACAGTGCTTAAAATAGTGTTGGGGGAGGGGAGATTAGTTTTCGACACATGTTTTTGTGTACTCACTTTTTATTTGTAAAAGGGTGCCCTTAAAGATGATAGCAGGAACTATTTCATAAAGATTCATACGATGTAGCATCCTTTTTTTCCTGCCTCAATTACCAAAGAAACCTCTGATGCAAATCTGCTGCCCCTTAAAAAAAATAATGCACGCTAATCCACAAAAGCCATTACACTTAGTTGGTTGACCCAAATGCTTTTTGCTTTTATTAGCTTCTTGAGACTAGAATTTGTCTGGTTTGCTTACGTTTCCTTTTTTCTTTTTTCCTCTGTGAAGTAATTTTGTATGTATATACTTGAAAAGAACTGTCATGTATGATTTGCACTATTGGAGGAGGACTGAAGTTGCCTAGCAACTTTCTGGAAGACGCTAACATTTTGAGGGCAAACTGCTGAAAAAAGGGTTTAAGGATGACATTTCTATCAGTTTGATTTTTCTTAAAGCAAAACAGCTTTGGAAGGGGAAGTCTCATACAGGTTATAGGTCTTTCTCTCTTTAGATTTCAGGTGCTTAGTGCTTGCAACTGGACTGCATAATTTACAGAACACGGGCATTTTTTTCCTAAACACTGCAGTTTGTTAGAATAGAGCTGAGGTTGGAGGGTTCAATAGTGCTTAACGATGCATGTTTTATGAAAAATAGCTGGTATCTATTAATGTATAGACAGTAAGAATCATAATACTTATTAGCTTTTTGTCAGAATTAGTTTATTTTTGTCAGTAACAATCCTAGATATACTTACTGCTGGTACAGTTGTACTCTATGATATTTGTATTTGATATTCACTTTAGTAGCAGCCAGCAAAAGAGGACAGCCTCCGGACAGGCCACAAGTGACGCGGTTTAGAGGTAGATGATGCGTGGTACAGGATGCTATAGCTTTGCGCACGACTGAGTAACTGTTTCTGTCTGCAGCACTGTGTCTGCTTAGCAGGAATCCGCTTCCTAAAACTAAGTCTGTGTAATCCACCTTTAACTCGCTGCAGAAACTGCTACCGTTACGTATCTTGGCTGGACAACAGATTGTTACAGTTTGTGAAATATGATCTTTACTTTTTTTAAGCTTGCTCATAAACTTATGCCAAGTTGCAGCATACATTCCTCCATTAGAGAACTTTATACAGGTATTACTGCATTTATTATCATTTGCTATATTAATAGCTACTAACTAGAAATTAGGCAATAGAGGCAGGCATAAAACCACAGCTGTGCTAGTACTAAGAGCTTCTTCTCTTCTCCTTGTTAAGTGTAACCGCTCTCCCCCATACATTCCATCTTCCCAGTACAGTTGCAACTAGGGCTTTTTTTTTTTTTTATACTGGGTTACCTGAAACGATTGGTTTGGCATAGAAACTTGGAACTAGTTGGAAGATGAACTACACGTGATGTATTATGGACTATGTTACAGTATTGGGTCCATGGTGGCTTTTATTTTATGTTGTTGTTTTTTTTTTTTTTTTTTTTTATACTGGGTTACCTGAAACGATTGGTTTGGCATAGAAACTTGGAACTAGTTGGAAGATGAACTACACGTGATGTATTATGGACTATGTTACAGTATTGGGTCCATGGTGGCTTTTATTTTATGTTGTTGTTTTTTTTTTTTAAAGTTAAGCTATTTAATTTGGAAAAGGTGCAGGGTAGAAAGAGATCGGGAGATTGGCTCTTACTCTTGTTGAGAAGGTGGCTGCTCAATTTTCTTTAAAAAAATTTAAAAAAAAAAAACAAAAAAAACACCTAAGCCCCCAGTTTTACACATTTCACTACCATCTTACTGGGTAGTCAACGCTTACTTGCTTTGGCATTCAGTACCCTACTCTCTGTAGGACGATTGTTAAAAGAACACTTTTTTATATAGGTAACTTTAAGACCATCGTTACGCTGTGCGTAAAGAATGTACAGAGAAATTTGTAGGTATTTTTTGAGGAACAATTAATTTGTTAATGATATGTAGCTATTTAATTTTTCCCTTTCCTTTATTGTAATCATTCATTTTTTTTTTGTTTGGAGAAAAAAGTTGATCTTTTTTTTTGTTGTAGATTTGTCTGTAATACAGTAAAAGTGCAGGAACACAGTTATTCTATGAGAACACTGCATTAGCATTAATAGCCACTAGTTTGTTATTGCTACAGGCTACTGAGCGTTATAACAGTAAAGTACTAATACTGTAGATGGACTCTGTGGAAAATGTGACTCCTATATTTCTTTGTAAACACAAATAAGATAATGTTTTTAAAGCTAATATTTTCAATAATAGCTCTTTTACAAGGTTACATTTACTTATCTGAGATAGGTAAATGGATTTGAGGGCAATAAAGATGTAACACGATATGGCCGGTAAAACACGTATTGGACACGGTAATGTCACGAAAGCCAAAGGGTTGGGGGGAGGTGGAAGGAAACTAAACTCAACTCACCATCCCGAGACGTGGTGAAGTTTCTTCGCAGAGCCAGGTTATCTACAGTGCCGTTGGAAAGAGTCTCTCTGTGTTTGTAAATCTGTAATATACCATTCTTTTGTGGCCTTGTTTCACCTGGGAAAAAAAAAGGTTTGGCAGGCCATCTTTTTTTTTTGTACTTAAAAGTAGCCTTAAAGAACAATAAAGTGCTCTTAAATCACAGGTGTGTCCGTACGCTTCTGTATGGCTCAGGGAGAGAGGGACTCATCTCCTGCACTTCGCCAGCTGGAAGCAGGAACAACCTGCTGTTCCTGGTCTCTGTCTTGTAAGGAAGCCCCTTGGCACCATCGCCCGCTCCGCGGGGCTGGCGTAGCCAGGCTCTCTCCGGGCTTTTTCCCTACAGGTTCAGGAATTTGTCAGGAAACGGCCTTTACAACTAGGTGGAGATGCAGAGAAATGCCTGCGGCGGAGGGAGAACACCTCTGGCCACCGCCTCCCAGGGGTCGGCTCACCCACTGGTTGCCCAGTGCTGCTCTCTGCGCACTCTGGAGCAGCTCCTGAGCAGTTACTGGTCTGGGAAGTACCAGCTAGTCAGGCTGGGAAGACCAACGTCTTCATTTTCTTCCATTTTGTTTCGTCCCTCGACTTCTTTTAAGTTTTACCTGGAAAACAGAAATTACTCCCTGAAGACCACGGCTGTATTTCAGATGCAGACAGCCACGCTCTTGTGTTTTGGGCGAGCGGCTTTTCAATAGACGAGCTTTCCCTCATTTACCTGAAGACGGTTAATCCTTAACGAACAAGTGTCCTAATTACTCCATTCTGAGAAAGGCTAGTGAACCAGGGCGAGAGCCTGCAGAGGGATTTCAACTCTGAAAGTCGTAGAGGGGTCTCCAAAATGAAAAAAGGTGCCTCTGCCACTGAAGAGATCCCAAGTTCCTCCTCCATGAGCGGTGCCTGCAGGGTTGGGGAAACCAAGTAGGTGTGACACGCGTGTGCATTGTTGAAGTAAACGGCTGTTTTGGGGGCGTGGGGGATTCCATGAGAACACATCACCAGTGATTAGTTTAACACATTGAAAAACATCCCTCTCTACCCGTGGAAAGAAGCCTAAATACATGCTTTAAGAGCATTTGGGAGGGCGGCCAACTACAACAGGCCTCACACGCCTCGCAGTCTGCCTTCTGGAGGGAGCTGGTTTCCTTTCAGGAAAAAGCCATCCCGACGTCAACATTTTGGGGAGTACGTGAAGCAGGACAAGCAGTGTCGCTATCTCTCAGGTCAGTAACAGAGAGAGGTCTATTTTCAACACGGTAAAAGGAAAAATACAGTATGTGGGGTTTTTTTCCTACCACATGATTTTTCTAATTAATTAGCAGCATGCGGTAATTTTGCACAAAAGGGTGGCACTGTGGCCTAGAAAAACTGGGCCAAACACACACACTCTGTATCATTATTAAGTTCTTATATTTGTAACGGCTTATCTTTTTCTGTGAGCTACGTGAAAAGCAACTTCCAGCTATGCATTTAGAAACTCACCCCTGCACACACACACACATACATTATTTCTGCTAATTTAATTCAAACCAGAGTTTTAATTTTAGCAAACAGACCTGACATCACAGATGTAGCGGGGGTTGAGTTGGGCTCCGTCCGCGCGGTTCCAGCGAGTGACCTCTTCTCCGTGCAGTGTCCCGGGATCGCGGTTGTGAAGAGGAGCTTCACCCGCAAAGGCACAGCGAGGCCGGGCGGCGCCGCAGGAGCAGCATGTCGCAGCGTCGAGGAACAGCACCGCATGGCTGCCTGCTCGCTACACCGCTACCAACAGCACCGAAGGGACCTCGCACAACGTTTATTTCCTGTGAAACTACAACCACCCAGGCAGCAAAGGGAGTCTGAGCCAGCGCCACGCTCGGTTTTGGTGCCGCTGGAGCCTGGGCTGGCTGCGGAGGCTCCTGCGCCGCTGCCGAGAAGGCAGCAGGGAGCGGCTGCAGCTGCTCGTAAAGCAGCGACGCTGCTGCACGGCCTCACCGTGCTGTTACGACGTCGGAACTGGCACAGGCACAAAACTGGAAATTGTAACCAGTTCACCAGCGGCGAGCGGAGCGGTAACGGCACCAGTTCAGAAGCCACTTCACAAGCAGCAGCTGAACTGTCGCTGCAGCTGGGCTGAGCGCTCCCAGGGGGGCACGGGTGCTGCTGGGGGGGCGGAACGGAGCCAGCTGCTCCTCGGAGGTCAAATCCGTCAACAGAGAAAAGATGTAAAATTGTCTTTCAGCCTCGTTCAGAAGCCTGTGTGCAACGGCAGAGCTCGGAGAACTCCGTGCTGCAGCCGCTGTGTAAGGACTTCCGTTCCAGAAGAGGTGCTCCACAATAGCTGGGTGAAGGGAGCCTTTCCCGGTATCCAAACGCCATGCCGGTACATCCTCTGGCTTAACGCGGCGCCCTGGCAAAAGGCAGGAGAAGCATTTGAAATGGCATTTGTGTAAGAGTGCTGCTCACCAGCGCTGGCACGCTCAGGCTTGGCTGAGGGGCAACATCCACCACTATCTTTAGATCCTTCCTGAGGAGCAGGGAAATAAGAAACCAGGCTGCATCTTCCCGAGGTACAGGAGCTTCCGTTTCATCTGGCACGGATACGGAGCCGAGTACATTACACACAGCGCCTGAAGGGTGTCTCCAGCACTCTTCCCTTAGCGAAGTTAACGCAGCTGGATTACATTGTGTGTTGAAGCACACTTTATCCCTGAAGGGCCCATGACAGAAAATACACCAATTTAATAACTAAATAATTTTTTAACCTCTCCTTCAATGGGAACATTCTGCCCCCCTCTGTGGAACAGCTATCTCAAGTGCATTTCTTGGGTCTAAGACAGCCAAGATAGACCAATTAATTGGTTATTTTTAAACCGCAGCTACACAGCAGCTGCCTTGTTCCCCAGACAAAGCTCCCCTCTTTCCCCTTGGTGCTCTCCTGACGCAGCACACAGGGCAACGGCGCTACGTGTCTCCAGCGGTGCACCAGGGAGAGCTCCTCGGAGCAGGCGCTCTGTCTCGGGAGAAGGTTCACCTCCTGCGGAAGAGGGGTTTTCACACCCGGGAGCGGTGCTGAGGCTCGGGGCAGCAGCGCTCCTCGCCAACACTGGCATTTCCTACACATACAGGTTTTTTTCCCCCTCGGCGTGGCACAAGCCTTGAAGGAGACGAGCAGAGCCGGGCAGTTATTACCTACCCCTGCGTGTGTGGCAACACCAGAACACAACCGCTTCAGCACACGCCCTTCCCACTGGTGTTCCACCTTCAGGCTTGAAACCTTCTCAGTCCTAGCAAAGTTCCTGAGTGCCCAACCGTTGTCCCAGGGAGACCCTGTCACTAACCAGCCATTTGTGTAGAAAAGGGGAGGGCAAGTCATTCCATCCTTGATCTGAAGCCACAGTCGCCCGTTCTTTCTCCAGTTCTCTCAGATTTTCTGAGACACATTTAATAGTTTACAAACTCAGGTGTCTTGACAGCACCCTCAGCACAGGCTGAAAGCAGCTGCAGAAGAGTAAGTCCAGTGCAGCACAGCCGTTGCAAAAACAGTGCTTAAACTGCACGACAATAAACTATTTTTAATTAAAATTTCAAGGACAAATCTGGTCCTGGTACATTTTATCTGACACAGAGATGGTAGGAGGAGCACCTTGCAGCAGCTGGCAATCTTCCAGGGAGCTCTGGAGTTTTTAGTTCAAAACTACCGTTGGAATTGCTAAGCCTTTCAGTTTTCCGCAAAATAATTCTAAGCAGGAGAGGCGCTTCCTCAAGCCCTTGTCCATGTTTCCTCTAGAATAACTGGTGGGCTTGGCACCAGGTGTGATTTTAACTTGCAGAAAAGTTTCAAATGTCCCTGCTTAATTCTGCTCGGCAAACCCCATCGTCCCATTGGCGAGACCCCACGGCGATACGGAAGAGGCACATTCCGGAGCCACGCAGGAAGGACTCCGCCAGCGGGACCCCTCTGCAGGCTGCTCTGCGCACGCTCCTGCGGAGACTTCACCGTCTCTGGCAAAGCACTCAGCCTCTTTCCTGACACCCTCAGTATTCCGGAACTTCACTCCCAGGACTTTCCCTCTCCTCAGGAACCTCCACACCAGTAAACACCGACGTAAAAGAGGCAGCTCTCGCTGGGCCAGCACGGTGGCACTCCTGAAGGGAACCAGACGCTCCACTGAGACCATTGCTGAAGTCTCCGCAGGCGGTTTGTGTTTAACGTGGACAACACCCACCTCAGTGAGACCGGCGCACACACCCCGCAGAGAGATGCAGTGGGACCAGTGCCGGAATGCCAGACTCTTCCCGGTACAAGCTCCTCCTGCCTTGCTCCTTCCTCTGGTGCTAGAAGCAGACACCATCGTACTGGAGGCAGCCTCAGTCCTCATGTGACAACAGCATCCCTAGGAAACGTTAAATAGGAAATTCTCATCTTCTCCTTTGTGACACAATCAGGAGCCCAATTCATCAGACAACAATGCGCCAACTGAGGGGGTTTTATAGCTGCTAATTGCTGTATCACTTAAGCATTTATACCCGATTGACGAGCCTCTCCAGTTGAGAATGGTTGGCATGGGATTAGTCATACATGGATATTCAGATTGACCTGCATTTATATTTTAACAGAGTTGGAAAAATCAGAATTCTTTCTTCTATAGGCTACTTTTAAATAATGACAAAGCAGTTACTGACTTCCAGTAAGAACACGCTTCACTACATTCACAGTAGACTGTTTGAATCTTTTTTTGCTCGCAGGCTAGCCTGTTCACTGTTGCACTGTTCGTTCTAATCTTACGTTTTATTTTGCTAAGCAGCAGCTTTCTGAAATGCCAAGGAGAACATCTGTCTTCTCTCCATCACAAAGACAGACACAAAGGGATCTGTCAACATGGAGCTGTGTCAGCCACATGCCTGCTACGTTTAATAGCCAAAACGCTGCTTATCTCAAAACTGTTTACTCAGTTTGGGCCAATACTGTGCACGCAGAACACTTCTGGCAGCGCCCTGCTAGGCATGGTGGAATCAACAGTATGTTTTCAATCCAGGAAAACACAAAGCGCAAATCTCCTGCTTCCTGAAATATTATAATAACGCAGGTCTAGTTGTATTAATGACACGTGGCCTGTGGGTTAAAGTTTACATATGATATACCACCACAATTATATTAGTTCTATCTAGTTAAAATGAAGTATAAAAAATGCAGTACTTTTTTGCTTTCAGAGAAAAAAAAATGCTTCAACTAGTTTAAAAAAAAAAAAATGTTCTCAGCCTAAACCCAAACCTTTGCTTGTTTCCTGATCCACTGTCATATTCTAAACTTTTTTTTCAGAGGGAGACGTGGGGATGAAAATAATGGAAAGAACTAACAATACCTAGAGATTAAAGCAAGGGCCTTTCCTCTTCCTTTTACTTCCAAGTAACAAATGCTTCACTTTTCCAGAAGAAAATGCGTGTATTCAAATAGTGCCCCAGGTAATACAGCGTTGTTACGGGGTTTACAGCAGCAGCAAGCTCCTTTTCTCTTACTTTCACTGACTTGCCTTTATTTCGCTCAATGTTACTTTTATTCATCAAACCTTTTCTCATGACGTTAATTACTGACATTGCTCTGGCTGCCAGAGCTTGCTGTTGTGTTTTACATTCGGATACAAACGCATCTGCCTTGAAAGCAAAACCAAGTAACAGGATTACGGAGTTAAGAAAACTTTAAGTTCGGTCTTACCTCTTGCCACCCCTGCCATACAAGCAGTCACCGATACCACCATGGCTTCCCGTCTCGCAGCTGGGACACGGAGCTGCCACAGCTGCTCCTGGGTAATTCCCTCCGTAGGGCCGAAGCTGCCTGTGGAAAGGCCACCTATGAGTAACACACATTCCATAACTGGATGAGAAGCCCCCTGGCTCCCTCCCGGGGTGCCTGGAGGGTGCCAGCCAGCTTCACCAGTCAGTCCCAGTGCTTGATAACCCCTTCGGTGAAGAATTTTTCCTAATATCCATCCCGAACCTCTCCTGGTGTAACTTGAGGCCGTCTCCTCTTGTCCTATCGCCTGATACTGGGGAGAAGAGACCGACCCCCCCCGACTACACACTCCTCTCAGGCAGCTGTAGAGAGCGAGAAGGTCTCCCCTCAGCCTCCTCTTCTCCAGGCTGAACAACCCCAGGTCCCTCAGCCGCTCCTCAGGAGACTTGTGCTCCAGACCCCTCACCAGCTCCACTGCCCTTCTCTGGACACGCTCCAGCCCCTCAGTGTCTGTCTTGGAGTGAGGGGCCCAAAACCGAACACAGGATTCCAGGTGGGGCCTCCCCAGCGTGTGAACAATCTGAGGTAAACAAGGTGCTTTCAAAAATTATTACCAACTAGGGCATGATTCAAATAAGCCAGAAAAAGACCCCAGGTGAAAATCTTCTGCCCCGAATCTGACTTCCCCTACCAGTGAAAATGCCGTAAAGAAACTAACTGGAACAGACATCTAATTGAAGAAGATGATCATTTGTTGTCATTCAGCGTTGCTAAAAATAAAGCCATGCTCTGTTGTGAAGGTATTTTTTTATCTTAATGGTAACATTTCGTCACTTGTTTCTAAGTCTCTCCTTCCCAGTGGTTCTCACACCTCGGACAGGAATTTGACAATCAAGATTAAAAGAAGTCACTTCTTAATCTGCAGGGCCGACCTGCAGATTAGTAATTCAGTATTCAGATAGAATTCAGTAAATTAACAACTGAAACCAGCAAACCTTCTTCTCTACGAGTAAGCAGTGTTGCCATTTTGTCCCCAGAACACAGGCATACGTGTGTACACAATTTACCTTTTGCTTTGAGAAAGCCTTGATGATACACCAGGCACGCAGAATTAGCTGGTCTGGGGGAAAATAAGAACATGCAAGGTGTTTTCTTTATCATAATAAAGACCTGGCTGTCTGAATATAGGCTAAAAACAGGGCTCAGAATGATGAACCATATAAACGTAAAACACATAGAACTTTTAAAGACTGCGCTACAGACATTGGCTAAAACGGACTATTTCAGGGAGCTTCGTTTTGAACCGCTCCTCTGTCATTTCACACATTTAGCCTTCAGCTTCCCTCCAGAGCTGCCCTCGTCTGTACGATGTGATGTCATGTCACTAGTTCAAACGTTGAGTTTTGGGGTGGGGAAATAAAGAAAAACCCAAGTCTGCAAAGCCACGGCCATGCAGAACGTGGTGTGATTTGAAGGCTCTTCTTTTAAAGATTTTCATGGCAAGAACAGATTTCTTCAGAACAAAAAAATAATGCTTTTCTTGTTGCCAGGCTTACAAATGCAGCCTGTAATGCGAGTCAAGCTATGACCTTCCAGGATGATGCAAAATCAGCAGTAATAAATCAAATGGCGACTTTGCTGACATGTCTGTAACTTAAGTGATTAATGCAACAAATAAACAATTTCTGCTTGGAAATACAGGAAGGAGTGTGGGATTCTCCTCCTGCTCTGCCCTGTTAGAGCTGAACTCTGGACGCAGTTTTGGTCCTACCAATTCTCACAGGAAATGTGAAAAAAGCCTGGCCAAAGGCTGAGGATTAAAGTCTACAGCAGATCCACCCATAATACATCATTAAAGAAAGAGAAGCTAATGAAGGCAAGAAGAAATACTCTCCTATTTCTATGAAAAGTTTCTTCCTTTTAACAGTTGCCCCACGACAGATCCCGTCTTCTCTCCATTCTGTGCCATACTCACAGATACGCATTTTTCCCCCAAGAGAAGCGTTAATTTTACCTGCACAGCTAAATCTAGCACAGACATCAATCCACTGTCGTCCTCTCTTTGTATCTTCCACTAGCCCCTTCCCTTCCCTTCCCCCGCACAGCCTTGCTCTCGGGCTTCTTCCCACAACCCTCGCAGCTGCGTGAAACTACAGTAACCGGGCAGAAAGTGCCTTGTGGCTGGCATAAAACTAGAGTAACTTGCCAGGGACTATGAAAGCAAAATCTTCCCAAGCCTCCAAAAGCTGCAAGTGCAGTGATAGTTCTTTGAACGGACTTTTTCCGAATCATAAAATAAGTTCTTCCCGTGAGCTATTAATAGCATTGAAATCCATACTCAGAATGCTGATTTCCAGAGCTCAACAGAAAGAAAACTGTGAGTGTATCCAATTTGATTAGCTGCCCAGAATGTAACATCTAATGCTGGTATACAGAGGCAATAAAGCATCACAGCTGCCAAATACGCGATCTTGCTACTACAGAATCAACAGGAGTTGGACTTGGTGACTTCTTTACGCTACTCCACAGCCATTAAAAATTTTGCTTTCTGCCTTTATAATATTAAGGAAAGGATACAGACCATTGCTTTTATACTACTTGCACAAATCTCACCTGACGTGTCAGCTCTTTGTCCTGCAGATACCAAGGCATAACGAACAGAACAATATCAAAGGTTTCAGTGACTAGAAGGCTTTCTTGCCGTGCAGTTATTTTGGATATAACTGAGGTGAACAACTGCACAGTGTTAAGGCAGTAACACTGATATCTCACCACAACTGTGTTATGTATTCACAGAACTCACTGAAATCACTGTATGAGAAAATACTCCACTTGAATTTTTCAGAAGCAAAATTAAAATCAGGCTATTACAAATAATTACATTTGAAATTAATTCTGTTCTTGAGCTATTTAGCTTCACATTTTCCAGTCTTTCTATGCAGCCACAGAACAGATGCGTTCATTTTTAAATTAAAGAAAAAAGAAAACAGATTCTTGGGAACGGAAGAAACACAAAACAAAAAAACCCAGCGTTGGGAGACCAGCATCAACATTTTGAGAGTTGCGAAAGCTATAATCTACCCAACTAGTTGGACGGGTGGAAAGTAAAGATTCTCTCCTCAGGAAACCTCCACTGCTTAGCTTTGCAGCCCTGATGTGGGAATCGGCTCCACTGTAACCTCAAACCAAAACACTTCAAGAACTTCCCCATAGGATGGTGTTTAGGGAGCATAGGGAACATTTGTTAAGGTATAGGATCACATAATGAAGCTTCCAGATATATATTTTTTTTTTTTTTACTTGTGGGTGAGAAGTCTGCTTAAGCAAGTATATTGGTCTAACTCCTCTGTAGGTACAAATTAAGAAAGTTCCTCTCCTTCCTGAGAGCACTAGAAAAATTGGGTGACAGAAGAGAAGTAGCACTTAATTTCTGCAAAAGAGTGAGAGGGAGAAGCAGAAAGCTGGCTGGCTAAGCTATACTCCCCGGCATCCTTTGAAACATTATAGCTAGGGCAACCCAAGAGGAAGCCCCAAAATAGAAGAAAATTGACGCTAAAGCCTCAGGAGAACTTGCCGTAGATAGACAGTCCCGGACCAGAAAACGGGATGTGCCAAGACCTGCCAACAGCCAAGGAAATGAACTGAAGCTCTGAGGAGGAATGAAAGCTACTCAAAGCCAATGACAATACCTCTGACGGGAAAGCTCCCAGCCCGGGGCATCCTCAATCCATTGCTCCTGGAGCCAATTTCCTTAGAGCTGTCTTTCCTGGCTCTCTGCCAGGGTCCTCCTCTTCTGGCACTTCTGCTTTTCTTCTGCCCCTTCGTATCACCCACCTAGAATGGAAACAGGAGAGGAAAAGAAAATATTAGCATGGTAGGACAAAAGAATGGAGCTTCGTTACAGCAGAGATTTGGGGCAATGGGCAACGATTTCAAAGGATTTGAGTTTACTTGCACTTCTCTTGTAACTGAAGTTTTGGAGGTTTTTTGTGAAAAGTTTAACTGGAGAAAGCAGCCAATGACTACACTGTGAGTTTAGTAAAACACAAAAATGTCACTAACACCACTATATAGTCCAACGAATTGCAGGTCTTATGGCAACTTATTTGTGTCTTGTACTTGGTTCACGAACAGTTCTCTGTATTTCACTCAGGAAATGGACAAAAAAAGGGTTTTTTCTCTTCTGCAGTACATTTATAATATATCATCAGAACTAATTAAGAAATGTATGTTAATTTAGAAAATTTTTAAAAAAACAAGTCCAATTCTTACCCTGGATCTCCATCTTTAGATCTATTCTTGCTTCTTTCTTCTTTCTGTTCCATTACCAAAGTCAATACACACCTTCTTTTTGGAAACGAATCCAAACCTTTAATTCCAGGGAACACAAAGTTTAAATGGCAGTGCAGGCCTTGAAGAACAGAACCGATGTTATTTCTAGCCACTCTGAGACCAGATTGCTAAATTATATTACCCTGATTGCCAACTGTGCTAATAATCCAAGCTTAACATGGCTCTGAATCCCTTTGGCCGCAGCGTGCATTCACTGGGAAACAAACAGGTAAGCTTCGAGCAGTCCCACTGGTAACAAACACCACAAGCCTCAAACCCAGAAACTCATTTTTAAAACATGCACTCAACCAACTTTTTCCTTTTCTGTATCCCCTTTCCACAAGAATAATAAAGCTCTTTTGTGACTCCTCACTATTTTAACCAATTTGTTATACAAAACCTAATGCTCATCCTGGTAAGCGTATTTTCCAGTACGTACATGCAAGAAAGAGAAAAACCAAAACAGCAAGCATTTAAAAGTTAACAACAGATTTATTTAATCCTCTTTTACACACATGAAGTTTTTAAAATACGTGCTTAATGTAAGATTGTCTTTACATTTGAAATCGGGCACCTTTCAGAATTCCAAAACCCAGTTTAAGACATCATCACAGTCTGGCTTAGAACATCCAAAGTTGGGCATCCAAAAATCAAGGCAAATGAATTTCACTAACCACTTCTGAACTCCTTGTCCAAACTAATTAAAAGGCATTAACAGACGACGTTAGAGATGAGATATACTTGTACTATTCGACTGCCAACTGACTCAGGCAAGACTGGTCTTGCTGGGCCAGGCACTAACTCAGCAAAGAGACTCTACCAAACAAACCAGACAATGGATGGGAGGCGGAGATGATGTGACTTTCTTTGGCTTCACTGGAGGTCTGTGGTACAGCCCATGTGTTCTGCCTCAATCCATCTTCCCATCTCCATGACTATTAGAGGACAAAGTTGCTTTAAGTAAGCAGTGTTTTTAAAAATCACGGTAATTAATTACATTAATCTCCAAACTGTGAAAGCTGGAACATAACATTTTGGCTCAGAAATGCATGAAGCCACAATCACCTACTAGTATAGCCATAAAATAATTTAGAAGCAGCAATTTGGTCATATAGCGAAACAAAGTCCTGCTGCATGTCCTCATGTCATGAGTGTCAGCCCCTTCCTGACACTCAAGTGATATTTAAACCACATTCTTCTCCAGTATCTCAGATCAACAGGTATGATGTTGTTCTCTGCTCCTAGCTGATTTTTAAGCACTGGATACCGTGATGTTATCTACCAGAATCTCTTAATGACATCTCCAAATACTAACAACAGGAAGCTAAATTAAGTAACAGATACTTAGCATTGTTGGAAGTGAAACTAGAACACCTCCAGCAACAGGGAAATGCTGCACACGCACCAGTTGACTTGCTCCCCGTTTTCGCTTGCAAATCCTGACGTGGTTACAAAGAAGCCTATCTTAAGTTTGTGATATTTGACTGCTAAACGCTACTGAATTCCTATTCAAGAAAATATAGTTAGCGAGTAATTGCAATGTCTTCCCCCCGGATTTCTGAGAGCACTAGTCACAGAAGCGTATCAGGCAGTTGGTGAGAACGATGTAGCTACGTACCACACATCAGCTGCTGCCCTGCTGGGCTCGTGGGGCACAGTGTGTGTAGCTCACTCATTCCTAACTACTGCCCTAGAGAAAAACACTGTCCAACTGCATGCAAAAGACATACAATAGCAAATGTTTTAATTAGGGGAAAATTGTCTTTCTGTCCTTGTGACCAAATAATTGCCATGTTATTACATTTATACCATCTATAATCTCAAAGCATTCCCAACTCGGTACCAATAACAATTATTGCTCTAATAGTCATTGGGTGGAACTCCAGTAAGAGTCTTTCATTAAAAGCATGCATGACCCCTGCACAAGGATCCAAAGGAAGTTGAACAGGAACTTTAGGAAGGTAGGATGAAATAAATTTAAAAAAGAGGAACAAAGAAAGCAAGCAAGAAAATAAATTATTAGAAAGAAAACAAAAAGAGATACAGAACCTTTTTTAGGCCTTTGGTTTAGTGTGTCATCTAAAAAATAACTTTAATCACATGGTTCTTCGTAGTGCCAAGTTTGACACGGATTGACATAATTGGAAGGAAGACCATTACCTACGGTAGTCACTGATACCACCTCCCTGAACACACAGACTTTGAGTTTTCCTTTAAAGTGCAACCCCAACGGCGCTGCCTGCTCAGTGAGAAGCCATACAACCACAGCACAACCAAAAGGACGTATCTGAAGTCTCTGCTGCACTCATTTCTAGAGTTCCAAAACTGCTACTATTTAAACAAAAGGAGAGCGATCCTTTGCTCATGACAATAATAAACACACACTTAAAGCCTGTCCCTGAACACTACGAATAAACGACCCAGACAGACATCCAACTTACCGCATTCTTTTGATGACCAGAATTCCTGCCATTCCTTTACCAACAGCCAGCTCCTGCAGTGACATGGCTGGGGGCTCTGGCCAAGGGAGAAATGCAGCTGCGGCAGCTGCCCGGCCCCCCCGTGCCACCCCTACCTGCTGCAACCACAGCTCCTCCCGGCTTTGGGGACACTCTGCAAAGCAGCAAACCTTACTCTGGCTCCTGCTATTTCAACCACGTACTTACACAGCATTATCAGCGAAGAGTATCACTTGCAGGAAAGGAAACACCGAAATCTACTCAGAATCTCCTGTGGTGCAAACACACACTATTGAGAGCAGGGAGGGAGATCCATTAGAACTGCCCAACAGTACCAAAACACGTTTCTTATGTTTGCATTACTTCCAAAATAATAACGGAAAATTATCCTCAGACCTTTTCCTTCCCCTGCCCATCCTCCTCCCATCACAGGTCAGGAGTGCGTTAAGAATGCTTTATAACAACAGAGCCTAATTACAGTTATTTCATTCATAAATAGCTCGCGTAGAAACATGGATCTCCTGTTTTAAGTAAACTTCAACGCTAGTGATTTCAGAGATTCAAAAGGACAGAACATGTACAGTGTGGTTACTCACAATGGCAAGGCTGCCTTAGATAATTAAAACCTCTCATTTCCCCCCCACCGCCAAAAAAAAAAAAAAGAACCCAAAACAAAGCTGCAAGTATTAAAAGAAAAAGCCAGAGTCGCTATTTAGGAAACCGGCAATTCAAACAGGAGTTGCCGGTGATGTCATTTCATTGATACGGTGCCCGAGTCACAGGTTCCTGAGGAAGTGGTAACACCTACAGAATTACTGTATAAAAGTCAGACTTTGAAGCATGAAATGAAAATAAAGACACTTAAAGACAAAGCAAAACCCCCAAGGAAAATTATACCTACTTTATAGGTGTCCTCGCCTCTTACATGAATATGAAAGAATTCTAGAAATTATTTTGTTTGTTCATCCACATCCCTCCCTCCCCAGCAAGGCACCAAGCACTGGAAGTGGGAAGGAGATGTTCACGGGGAGAGAAAAAAAGGGAGGGGGGAAGAAAAAAAAAAAAAAAGGACACCAATTCACTAACTGTCAAAAACCAGAGTTGGGATCCATTCAGAGTGGGCCAGACTTGGAACCTCCACAGCCCTCGCCTCTCCTCCAAGCCTACTGACATGATGCGGAAACAATTTCAGCAGCATTTCCTCACGCAGTTTTAGCCCATACTGGCTTTGATTTAGAAAGTAAAATAATTCCAGAAACAGGATGCCAGCTTGCATTTCAAATGCAACCAGACTCCTGCAGCACTGCCTCGCAGGGATGCTTCAACTGCAGTTTCTGAAGAGAGTGCACAGATTAGACCAAAAGAGACATTGAGGAAAGCATTACTGACCTCCTCTGTAAGAATGAAATGATTTCTTGTAATTCTTCATAATAATGTCTTACTTAGGTAGTGCATAATAGCATTTCACTAACACGTCAAACAATGAATCATTCTGATGAGATCTTACAAAAATCAAATGACCTGGTGCCAAGAAGCAAACTGAAGTTACACATGAGCCTAAACTTTTGGGTGCTTAAAGGCTACTGAAGGAGCAATCCACAGCCAAAGAACTTAAGGACAGAAAGTAACTGTATGGGAAGGTAGTTACAAAGACTAATTTTTTTTAAATTGTGCTTTTGATTTGCAGCAGTACACCATTATATGTACTTTTCCTGTTAGCTTACTAAAATATTTTTTTAAGAAGTAATTTGAAAATTTTAGCATTTAAAATGAAATGCACGTGTGCCTGTGACCTTCAGTTCCAGAGGCAAAGTCCATTGTACTCTATATCAATGTCCTGTATAAACATCTATTCAAAGAACAAGAGGAAACAGGCATTTAGGCTGCTATAGTAGATGGAAAGACAGTGCGTGCTCCATGCCAGCCAGGAAACACAACACATTTGTTTTTAGAACTCCTGACTGCCCCTTTTTATCCCCAAACCCAAGGAAGCGCCTGCGAGAAGCTACAATGGCAAGGGACTACTGGCCTGATTAAACAGAAAGAAACCACGCTGTTTCATTTGCAAAGTTCAGCCAAACAGCTGATGGGTTCCAAAAATCTTCTCAGAGAACATCCTAAATAATTCCACCAGATTTGAAAAAGATGCCATGGTTAAGTCACAACAGGCCGATAATATTGTCAACTACTGAGGGCAACAATTACAATCTGAAATTACAGATAGCTGGAGCACTCATCTGCATCCTTACCCTGGGGTGAGATCATTTGAACTGGGAAACCAGGTGAAAAAATTGCTGCCCTGGGATACAGAATACCTTAAGGTACTTAACATCATTTCTACTCAAGTTTATTGCTATTAATTCTTTGGGGGGTAGCTTCAGTTTCCCTTCCGCGGTGCCAATTTCCTTGGCCAGGTTAAAATAATCCTCAAGTGATTCACTCCAAAGACTTCACTACAACCTGGACAAAACACCAGTCACTGGCTGGTGGAAGAATACAGATTGCTGAATTTCAGCTACTGTACTTAAAAATGGCTACAAATTAGCCCAAGCCACAGCCTATTTTGGTTCACACTACATGACTGCAAACAATAGTCAAAAATACTTCAACAAAACAATGGGTTGGAGCAACAGACCAGTTTCTTTGACCCGGGATAACTGAGAATAAAAAACATAGATATTCTTTGCCAACTACATATATCTAATTTCCATACATTTTATAGTTGAGGAATTAAATAGAAGTTTAAGAAATCTAGGAGTAGTGCTACCACAAAGCAAGGAGGCCTACGGTCTATCCAAGTGTCAATCATGGCTCACTATGAAGAGTCACTATGGTCGGCGGTAGGGGATGAAAGGGTATTGATAAAACTAAACTGAGACTGAAAACACTGTCAACAAATTGTTAGGCTTTTTTTAATTCAAAACCTGTCGAGTACTGCAGAGATTAAAAAAGTGAACTTTTTTAGAAATCATTACACTGGATAGCTGAAGTGGTAATGGAGAGGGAAAGTCTATATTAATTTCAAACCTAACACATTACCTGCGTGGTGCCGCAGTATTTTTAAACACTCTTTGGCTTCTGGAGAAGGCCCAGGCAGCTGCAAAGGAAAGAGAGCTGGAACCGAGATGGGACAGGTAAGTGGGTTTTTCATAGGTGAGGAATGTACACATTGCTAGAGTGGGACAGTCCAAAGTCCTCCTAGTGTGGTATTTCTGTCTTTTAAAAAAGTTAATCCTGGTGCTCTAAAAGAGAAAAGGTGCACAACACCCTCTTGAAGGAAAGTTTTGTTTTGGCAGGATATGCACGAGCACAACATCTGCACTGAAAATTGGAAAAAAACCCAACCCACCCAAAACCAAAGGAATTAATGAAGCCATGTCAAAAAATTCAGGAAAAAAATGGTAACAGGCTCGGGATCTGGATATCTTCCAGACTATGTTTCTTAGGAAGTCTGCTAAAGTTTACTATGTTGCAAGTATTTCTTTCACGGCTCCCTTTGGAGTAAAACTGCTTATTTGTTTCTGAGGAAAATATTGCATTATTTAAAAAAAAAAAACAAAAAAACCTAAAAAATTGGGCACAAAAAAGATCTGAAAACTAGCAAGGAAAAACCCCACCATCTACCTGTTCATAGTCTCTTCAGCTTTTGTGCGCTCTTACTGCAAAGTTGCAGTACATTCAACACTGCACCCACCACCCAGAGAAGGGCTACCTGCGCGGAGCGAGAGCACGGGCTGGACTTGCCCTGCAGAACAGCCAGCAGAATGACAAGAAAGATTGACTATGTGTTAGCTTTATTTTTGAAAGAATGCGAGCTATCCTTCCTATTCCCATAAGAACAGAGTTAGGATTCTCCTTGAACTCTTAAGAGATTGTTATACTCTGAAGAGGAACTATATAAAACTATCCTCATGGATTCTGTCACGGCTCTTCATGATTCTGTAAGAAACAGGCAGAGCTGTTCTTGATCAACAGCCCCAAAACTCTTGAGAATCTTTTCATGCATTACTGGCATTAATGAGAATCCTGCATACCAAAGTCTCTTCTCTGTCACATCACCAGTTTTACGATTTGGCTTGAAAAAGAGGAAGAAAACTCAAATGAAATTTGGGAGCTGGTTGAACGCTTCATGGCCCAACACTGTCCCAGAGTAGAGCAATGATGAAATAGCTATTGGTAGACTTGGCAGTTCACGGTTGGACTTGATGATCTTAAGGGTCTTTTCCAACCTAAATGATGCTATGATTCTATTAGCAATTCCAGTTAGTTTAGTTAACATACATTTAGAAGGAATTTGTTCAGTAAGGGGGAGAAACAAGTGCTATGATATGATTCTACAAAGCATAGTGAAACGTTCAGAAATACATAAAACCCATTTCAGGAAGAGTTTTCTATGAGAGCACAAGTAAGAAATTATAAGAAAATGCTTATATGTGGAAAAATTATTCTATTTTGCTAATACTTCTGTTGCATATCCTTAAGGCAGGCAGCCAAATCTCATACAAAGGAACAGAATTAGAAAGAACATTATACAGGAAATGAAATAAGAGTATCAAAAGATGGCAAAAATTAAATTTAAGTCACTGGACTTCTCTGAGGACACAATACCAAAGCCATACAGAACACAGGGAAGGGAAAAATATTTTTCCAGGCTCAAGCTCAATGATTTTAAGGGCTGGAGTAATCACTACAGTGTCCTTTGATGTGCTAAAATAACTATTGTGCTGTTGACTTCTACTGAAGCAGAACCGCCCTTTAGGTCTTGGGAGTCATCAGCTTCCTAAGAATGTAAGTCCTATGGTTCCATTCCTCCGTGATTTTCTTGACCAACCTGTCTGGGCCACCATGAATCTTTCTTCCCCAATCTAAGTGGTTTTCAAATTTGTGCCCTTTCTCCCTTATAGAGCCCAATGTTGAAGACTTCACAGACTCAAAGTAGCCCCATGCTCCACGGAATATATTCTCACATGGGCTGAACCACCTACTGGCTATGATTCTGCTGGCTTTAATGGTGCTAAGGTGATTGACGTGATATAAAGGGCAAGCCCTAAGTGAAATTTATTCCTGATCGACAGACTATGACACAGGTGAAGAGGCATTAACAGCAGATTGTGAAAGCAAGGATGAGAGCAAGAGTGAAGGCTTTAAAGAAGAAAACTCATGTAGAATCTCAAGTTCCTCGCTTTCCTGAATGTGGTACTACTCTGTAACAAATTCTAGACTTTGGCCAGCAAACACATTGAAGGGATGATACTGAAGAAAAATTCTAGTCAGTGGCTAAGTGTGAAAGCAAAACAGAGGCTATCATTCCATGAGTTTCTGTAACACCCAAGCACAAAAATGATGTCAACAGCTCTCCACTGAGATCTGTGATCTTGATATGCAGGTGTCACAGTTGCCTTCTGTGAGATACAGTCCCACCCATGCTGCCATATAATGTCACTACATTTCTCTTAGGTTAGGAAGATAAGTAGGTTCCTCTCAGGTTGTTCATCCCCTCTTCCCAACAGAGTTGGTTTACACCTGAAAAGCCATGGTAGCTGCTTGGTTCTACGATGAAAGTACGAGTCTGGGCTCTTCACTGATGCCTAGGAGGTCATGCCAGCACAAAGAAAATTTAAGTCCTACCTCCTTCATGAAGAAAGGTAAAATTTAGCTTCTTCCATTAAATGTAATAACCAGAGCTGAGGACTGTGCCAAAATCCTGCCATTAAGTGCATACAAGCCAGTAAATAAATGTGTTTATCTGTTAATAGTATTTGAATGTGCATTCACTCATTTGAATGGATTCTCACGATTTCTCACTCCGTAAAAGCCTAGAAATTGAGTAAAAGCAAAATAAGAACAATTCTGGTGCACAAGGAGAAAGAAAACAACATCATAGTTAGACAACGGAAGTTATTCCAAGTCAAACTGAAGTGTTTCTGAACATCAGAGACATCTGGGAAGCATATGGACAGGAAACAGCTCAGCCTGAGAGAGTTGTATGTTACTGAAATTACAGAGGTAAGGAAACATTATATTAACCCTGAGTTTTGAACCTTTCGATCTTATATACTTCTGCAGTTAAACAGATACTTTCAGTGTAAAGCTACAATGTAACTTTAACACAATAAGCAGTTTCAGATATTTAAGATAATTATTAATGTTTATCAGGTTTCAGAAAGATGTCTAGTTTTTAAGTTTTATACAACCAAAAAACTGCAGAGACTTTTATACTCCATGGTTAGCAAAAAGATAAAAAATAAAAATGCAGATCAGTCCCTTAAACTACCCTGGTACTGATTCATGATTCCAGTTGGACTACAGCATGGCTAAAAAATGGAAGTAATTTGAGCTCATAACTAATTATGTACATGAACAAACTGCTTTTAAATGGACATGGCCTGTTATCATTCATTACCTGGCCACCAAAGGATCAGTTTCGTATGATTACTAGTCTTTCAAAAAATATATTTCATTCATACATATTTTTATATTACAATGAAGTTAGCTAAACAACACACTCCCTTAAGGCTACTTAAGAAACCACATAAATGTAATTAATATGATAGTTAAAAGAAATAGAAATAAGAGCTATTTTAGACACCTGATGCAAACCTCAGCATGTTTCAACAAATCTTTTATGATCGAAATCTGGGAATTGCAGATATCCTTGCTTTTAGGCAAACTGACCTGACAGAGCTTCTTCTGATGTGGCAGAAGAGAGAAGCCGTGAAATTATCTACACCAAATATTCAGAGCTTATGTTAAGGAAGTGTCCTGGTTTCAGCTGGGATAGAGTTAGTTTTCTTCCTAGTAGCTGCTGTGTTTTGGATTTAGTATGAGAATATATCGATAACACATACTGCTTTGGGTGTTGCTAAGTAATACCTGTATCAAAAGTCAAGGACTTTTTTCCGCTTCCCCTAGAAGCTGAGAGGGAGCACAGGCAGGACAAACTGGCCAAAGGAATAGTCCATACCACCACGTTGTGCCCAGTATATAAATGGGGGCTGCACCGGATGTGCTAGGCAATCAATTATTAGATGCTAAGTAACTGTACTGCATCACAATTTTGTATATTCTTTCACCATTATTACTATTATTTTCTCTTCTGTTACTATTCTATTTAAATGGTCTTTATCTCTCCCTACCCTATTGGGGGTCCTAGTTGCCAGCTGAGGTTAAACCACAACAGGAAGGAACTAAAATAATCGGATTGACCAACTAATTTTCGTAATATATGGGGAATAAAGACTGCTTGGCAGATAATGCGATTTGCATTTTTTTCTGAGTTAGCTCGTAATCCCCACAATATAAAGCCATAAAGGGATTTCAAATATACTTCTAAAACATTTCCAAGATTAAAAAACAATAGATGCACTTTCAATTTTATAATAATGTACTTTGGTATTTTACAAATGCATTTTTCTCAAGTTATCTCTTAAACTTAAGGATTCTCCAACTACTGTTTGTGCTCAGCCATAATAATCTCTGAAGCCATTCCTGATGTCGCAAAAAATGAAAAACTTAAAATCAAGCCAAAATGAAAATCATAATTGGTCTTTTTTAACTCCTGTAAAGTACTGCATGACAGCATCCAAGAATAGCGAAGTTAGAAAACCAATTTCCTATTTCTGTTAAGCAGTTCTTTACAAGTTGAGACTGAATCGATGATCCTCCCCCAAAAAGTAACTTTATGTAACAGAGCCTTCTCTAAACTTCAGGGGAGTGCAACGATGACACCAACGCACTTTGGTCTTTCCTGTGTAAATATAAGTCAAATCACTTTTTTTCCATAGCATGAAACGATGAGATCGTTACAGAGAATAACACCTCCATTGACACAGGCAAGAGCAATCATACTATGACAAAGAAAAGGCAATCAATTGTACTATAAATATGAACTTTGAAACAGCAAGCAATGTGTTGCAGGCAGTAGGTGTAGGTTCTTGCCTACTCCTGCTCTCCTTTAAAGATGCAGTTTAACTCCCAATAGTAGAATAGTCTCAATCTTAACAATAAATTCCAACTAAAGGGGCACAAATCTGGGAGAGATGAAAACAGACATTTAGACGTGCTGCTTGTACATGTCTATTGACAAGCAAAATAAAACCTAGGACAAATAAAACAGCAAAGTTCACTTAAGCAGCATATTTTATCTGTAAGCCATATTTAGAAACTTAAAAAAAAAAAGGAAGACAAGATTTAAACATAATCGCATTGCTTTAGTTATTTACACAATAAAAATGAAAATGTGGGGAGTTATATGCATAACAAATTGCTTTTAAGGTGAAGATATTAATGTCCAAATGTGGAATATATTTGTTTGTATTTGTAGCAGTCAGAATGGGTAAGCAATCATTAACTTGTCAAATAACAGATAAAAGGCAGCGCTGCAGCCCAAAGTAGGTCATCTTCCACCTTATTCAGCTGATTTTCAGACTGTTTCATCATCACTCATGTCCCAGATCTGCAACAAAAAAGGAAGTGTAATTTTAGTTTGTGGAGTTCAAATATGCTTTAATATACCTTTATAAAATTAGTATTACTATTTAAAAAGAACAATAAATAACATCTATGGACTGTCAACTAGCACCGATGGAGCTTTACATAAAATTCAGTATTGTTCTCTTCTGTCAACAACCTACACACCATTTATAACTTGTAATTTTGGGGGCATTTTTAAACATACACTTTTCAGCATTTGTTCCTGGACTATCCAGTTCAGTTATTTGTTATTCGCTATCATGTACAGTAAGCTGTAGACCAGAAACCAGACATTTTGGTTTGGTTTGCTGACTCACTGGCACATGATTAATCTGGGTAATAACTTAAAATAAATCGTGTACTTTACTAAACACTGCAGAAAATTTTCAAGACATTCATGAAGAACTAATTGTTCTCCAAGAGTTCATTTTGCACCCAAATATTAGATCTCATAAATAGCAGTGTAATGTGGAAAAGTTACATGGAAATTTATGCTGATTGCTTAAAGAAATTTAAAAACATATTTTTTCTGCAATACAATATAATTGTACTTTTACTTCGCTACTTGCTCATGTTCAGTAAGTGGCTGTAGATTGGGAGAAAAAAAAGTATTTTCACAGAACATCAAGGAATCTGGTATCCTTGTGAACATGCTACGGCAGGTGCTATGAATTCATACCAGTTACCACAGAGCAGAACACATGATCTGAGGAAAAATAGAGGGACTTGCAAGGACAATAATTTAGTAGGGGGCAGGGGGAGAAGGGAACATATTCTGAATATATCACAGCATCACCAGAGTTGGCAGGGACCTCTGGAGATCATCTAGTCCAACCCCCGTGCCACAGCATGTCCACCTACAGCAGGTCACACAGGATGGCGTCCAGGTGGGTTTGGAATGTCTCCAGAGTCAGAGACTCCACCACCACTCTGGGCAGCCTGTGCCAGTGCTCTGCACTCCCCCCCGCCCCCGCACAAAGGAAAGAAGTTCCTCCTCATGTTGAAATGGAACCTTCCATGTTCCAGTTTGTGCCCGTTACCTCTTGTCCTCTCACTGGGCACCACTGAAAAGACTGGTCCCATCCTCCCAACATCCGCCCTTTAAGTATTTATAAGTATTGATGAGATCCCCCCTCAGCCTGCTCTTCCCCAGACTAAAAAGACCCAACTCCCTCAACCTTTCCATCAAGAAAGATGTTCCAGCCCCCGATCACACTCGTAGGCCTTTGCTGTCCCCTCCCCAGCAGTTCCCTGTCCTCTTGAACCAGGGAGCCCAGAACAGGACACAGTACTCTATATGCTACAAGCTTTTTCTTACAGAGAAATGTGGGTGCTCTTAAAAGGCTTTTTATGATTTTTTTTTGGAGGATTACCTCATGGCAAATAGCCTCTTTCCACTTGGCAGGGCTTGCAGTAGCTTGGGATCAGGACTAGCATGGGTACTCAGCTTTGAGTTGGACTTAATTGTATCATAGTTATCAATTTTATTATACATAAAACTTCATCTCTGACTTAGAGCATTTCAAACTTCCCTAAATTAGCAGCAACACTGCTGGACTACCAAGGCAATTCTTTTTGATTACAAGATCAAGAACACCATTTCCATGGCACGCAGCCCTCAAAACTGTGGGCCCCTCCCTGCAAACGATCTAACAAAAAAGGAGCCGCATCAGGTCTGGCTCCCTCTGAAAAATGAAATTCAGTTCATTTGGTCTAGAACATAAGGCCTGTGTTGGCACCAACTGGCCCACTAAGTTAGTCTCTCATTCTACATCCTGACCACCAAAATACCCGAAGAAATACAGAGCACAAACATTTATCTAGACTATAAATTCTGTGGGGCACAAGGCGGTATTTTACATGTGTGCAGGGCCTCGTACAACAGGGCAACGTTCACAGTTGCATCGTCTGACACACATGCATTAGTGTTAGACAAACAAAAAAAATACAAACAGCCCCATTTTCTAGACAGGCAACAATGAGTATTGGCCTATAGCTTTAATAAACCCCTTTCACAGCAAAATGTAGTATTTCTGGAATTTGAAAACATTCTGAAAAAAGCTCTTCAGACCCAACCTCCAAAAACTATTACTCATATAAAAATCAAACATTTCGATGCAGTGCTATACAAGCTGTGTAAAAAGAAAACTCTGAATGGCAAGATTTTCTCAATTCCTAGAAGCGTTGCAAAATGGTGGTGTGAATCCTTATGGAAAATACTGAAGGAACAGTTTGTTTACAAAAGGAAAAAAGAGTTTTCATCCTGCCCTAGATGAGCAGCTTGAAGCTTGCCAAGGCAAACACAAATGTCCAGCTCACCAGTCCGGGTCAAGGATGTGGAAAATAAATACAAAAAACAAAATCTTTAAATAGAGTTTATGGTATGATTCAGGCTGGCAAAAAGCAAGAAATCCGAAGCTCAGAGTGACAGTCCATCTTTGTCTAGCCCACTCTAATTTTTGAAAGCGAAGCCTATAGATTGTAAGAAACACAGCGCTCTGTCAAACCAGCACACTAAATACTTTTAAAAATACACCAGGAGGTGATTCAAAGGCAAAAGGGAAAGCAGCCAACCGACAGCCCTAAAAGAGTCTTATCTACTGAACAGATACAGCGGGATCGTAGCCAGCTCCTCTGCTCTGCGCTTTCCCATCTTCTGCGCTGGTCTGCACCGCGTGGGTGAGGAGGCAAGGACACTCCCCAGCTTGTTCCCGTGGTTTTTACAGAGAAAGGCTGGTAGGGGTGCCAGCGGCATTAGTAATTTTGTGACATTAAAATACTTCCATCCAGGCACAGGCTAGCTGTTCCCTAATTCCTGTAAAGCTCGGAGAGCCTTTTTGCTTTACGCATTTGTCTCATGTGCAATGCTTGCGTTACTCGAACGCCCTATCCGACACAAACAGCAGCTCCGATGGCACCGTAAGTTCTTGTTGTTGAAACTAAAGGGAAGAAAGTAGTTCCCTGTATTTGGCCTTAACAGTCGAGGGCAGGCAACCCATAGAGGGCCTCAAGTAACTTGAAGACGAACAGTCCAAGCAGATTGCCCAACCAGCAGCAGCACCTACTAGGCCAATTAAGAACTACAGTATGGTTAACAAGAGGATGAAAGTGAAAAGATTGACAATTAATCTCTCCTACCTAAAAGCACAGCTCTTTTCCAGGAGTCTTCTAACATAAAAATATTTGCAAAAATATTGAAACTGAGGTTCACAGGTATTTAACTGCTATGCAAACATCCTGGATTGAGAACTACTTTTAAATGTTTGAAAAGTATGCTATTATTGTACTTCCAGAAGAACAGGCAGTTTTATAAGACAGTTTACACTTCATCCATCAGAGCAGTCATGACCATAGCCCTGTGTGCTGAGCCTTACTAAGGTGCACAAAGAACAAAGCAGTAGTACCTTAATACGTAGAGGGGAGCAGGGAACATGAAACAAAAGGGGAAAATTCTATACAAAAGTTACCAATTGAATGTTAACCTAGAGAAAATAAGCTACACAATACTGTGCCAAATAAATTGTGTTAAATGTTGATACTGTTAGCTAAATTATAATACATAGAATGATAGAATGGTTTGGGTTGGAAGTGACCTTCAAAGCCCACCCAGTCCCACCCCCTGCCCTGGGCAGGGACACCTCCCACTAGACCAGGTTCCTCCCAGCCAGCCTGGCCTTGAACCTCCAGGGATGGGGCAGCCACAGCTTCTCTGGGCAACCCCGGCCAGGGGCTCACCACCCTCACAGCCAGGAATTTCTTCCCAATATCTCATCTAAATCTTCCCTCTTCCAGTTTGAAGCCATCACCCCTCGCCCTATCACTCCATGTCCTTGTAAAAAGTCCCTCCCCAGCTTTCCTCTAGGCCCCCTTCAGATACTGGAAGGGGCTCTCAGGTCTCCAGGCTGAACACCCCCAACTCTCTCAGCCTGTCCTCACAGCAGGCTCTTAGTTAATAGCAATACACCTTTTCACAAAAAGACTTTAAAACACATCGACTG
Organism: Chionis minor; assembly: GCA_013398295.1. Classification (NCBI taxonomy): domain Eukaryota; kingdom Metazoa; phylum Chordata; class Aves; order Charadriiformes; family Chionidae; genus Chionis; species Chionis minor. The sequence goes on along the minus strand of VZSF01003121.1, from coordinate 841,287 downwards.
CAACCAGGCGAACTTTGGACATTACTTCAAAAGAGTGAAACTTTTAAGAGGAGAAATCACGAAATACAGAAAGCCATGAAAGATGATGTCTAAAATGACTGTCACGACAAGAATCTGACATACAACCCAAGCTGTGAATTTGGATTTTGTTTTCCCTTTTCCTCTGTCCTGCAGCCCACCTGGGTGAGTCAAACCCAAACACAGCTACAGGCAATGACAGGAAAAGCCATAAACTAGGCAGATAACCCACCTGTCAAAAGCAACCCGGTCTGTACAAATCTGGACAGATTATCTGCATGCACCTGCTTCTTCAAATATGTGCTTTTATATTCAAACTTCTATGTAAAGGTTCTTAAATTCCAGATGCAAATTATGTCTATTTAGGATAAGAGAAGAATTCCTGCACTTGTTTTCTTGAAATGACAAACATTATTTTCTTACATAATAGGAAGAATGGGGAAAAATCCCTGTCTATTAACTGTTCACAAGTTCCCACTCATTGATTTTACACAGTTCTAGATTTGAGTGTTCAATAAATCCTACTGAATAGGGAGTTCCACACTTCCTTCATACAACAATAACACCTGGTACCTGAAATTTAACTTCCACGACAATAGTTCCAAAATTGGTGTCCACCTTCTGAAGCAGGTAGTGGCTTTGCATCTCAGAATTAACACATATAATTCAAATAGATAACTACTGTTTATCCTATAAACTTGCAAGAATATAAATGTACCCTTAGGGGATTCTTAAAAGTTTCTCACCAGCATGAATCTAGAAGGATTTGCCACAAAAATGGCTACCTCATTAAGAGAGACAAAACAAACAAACAAACAACCCCCACAAATACTATTTTCTACACACAACTGAGATAAATTTACATATATGCATACCAAAACACTCTGCTTAGAAAAACCTGTAATAGCTTTATTATGCAAACCACAGTATTTACTATGTTATAAAAGCTCCAGATATGGTGAAGAGTAAGTAAAGAGTAAAATTCTCCAGGCAGAGGCAAGGGCTGAAAATGAGCTGTTACATACATCAAGCAGCACAGCTGAGTCCCACATGAGAACATACAGCTTTCCCAGATCAATTAAGGCTTATCATATCTTAGTCTTCTATTTAGAAATGTACACCTACTCAGGAAATCCAAACAAATGACAAAAAGGATACATACAAGCATACTTTTAAATTTAAAGCAGCTAAACTATTTTGTACCTATAAAATGTTAGCTTTTTGACAGATAATTAGGTTAAACATGGTTTTGTTCTACGCTCTACGAGAGAGACGATACATCACAACTCTTGGCAGCCTGAATTACTTTACAAGATACATTCGTACGTGTGTCTAAATACACCTGGTACTAGAAATGAACTAGACATAGCAGGCTGCATTACCACTCCTTCTGCGATTTGTTCAGTATTCTTCTTGGTCCATTGGCTGTATCTTTCAGGAATGGCAACGGAAATGAAATTGCAACTTGAAATTCATTAAATGCCTGCAAGTTCTAACATGCAACTTTTTCAGACTTGATGGTACAGACTGAGGGATAATTACAAAGTTCAGCACCCTCCTTTCATCTCGGATGCCTGATGCGCAGTAAGCACTACCCTTCATCTGACTGAAACCGAAAACACTTCAAGCATTTTGCAGATTTGATGATTCCTCCTCCCATCCCCCTTTCCCACAAGAAAAAAGCTGTAAACGAACAACCACCATGCACAGTATTCCATACTAATGTGAGCGCTTCGCTTTGTTCAGAATTTATATCCAGATGCGTGTCAGAGCCTGCACAGAGCACTCTGCAGTAAAGGGTTTTCTTTGCTACCTAAGAAACCAGGTAATGCACTTAAACAAGGATCCCCTCTTGCTCCCAGCAGCAAGAGCTTATCCTACAACCACCGCAGTGCTTCGCCCGCGACTGGTCAGCCGTCCACACCTAACTGGTTTTCTGCAACAGATTTCTATTTCTGCACCAAGGTATCGCTAATCTTTTTCAGAAATGGCTGCTAGCTTTCTAGAATTAAACTATAGCTAAAGTCAGTTTTGGCTACAATCTGAGGAATTAACTACAGACTATCAGGTATTTCTTACTTCAGCTGATACAGAAATGATGAACCTAAACACAAAGAAAAAGAAATTGACCTTAAAAAAATAATCAAAGACAAGGATTATAAAAACTGCATTTCTTTCTTCAAGCTGCTTTACTTAAATAGGAGGTAGAAAAAATCGTGGATAATTTTTCCAGATTCCTGTACACAGTGGTCCTACCCTAGCTAGTTGACACAACTGGCAACTTCCTGGCATCCCTAGTACCTACGCAGGTTCTTTTTTTCTGTCTCTGCTGAAACTTCACAGCCTCTCCTGTCCCTGGTTTACTATCTTGCAATAAAATTCAGGTCTAACAACTTTGTACTTTTTTTTCAATGATGACGTCTCCTGATTGATGCTTGTTTTCCCTTTATGACCTTTCCAAAATTCTGTATTTTCAGCCCATAACCAGATCTTAAAATCTAAGTCAAGCTTATGAGACACTCTCCATTTGACCTCAACCAAAAGCAAGCATTCTTCTTTGAGTTTCTCTTGTGTGCAATTCTCCTGAGTGTATGTACAATACTTTGTATGAGTGGCCTTCACTTTTCATACAAACTGCAAACGTTACCCCTCTCAAAATCACCCAGCTGATTTCCACCTTGCCAGCTGCAGTGGGTTTAAGAATCCGGCCGTCCCCTTTCAGGACATTTCTTTTTTCCTCTGATGCCCTCAGTTCTGTCAAAATACAGGTGTCTTGAATTTCATTTTCTGCCCCTCTGCTGTTTACTCAATTTTTGTATCCTTTTTATCCAGCACTTAGGGTTCAAGGAGCTTGGGACAGAGGGATTACAGGCTTTTTCTGAAAATGTCCACTTCCAAGACAGGCGTTAAACTTTGTTTTACCTACCTACATTTGAGCTCTTACTGCAACGGTTAGTCAATAGGCAAATTCAGCAAGTGCCTTAGCGCATGGGCTTCAGCAGCTCATACACCTGAAACCAGACCACTTTCTAAATATCTGAAGACTCCAAATACTTTGAAAGATACCTTTAAGAACAAACCAGGAAAAGGCAAGTAAACAGAACAGAAACTATTTGTTTACAGTGTAAACTTTTAGCTAGAAAGCCTTTTTAATATCTTCTAATAATGCCTTCCAAACAGATACACAAACTGGACAGTAATTAGTCCCTTCTGTTTCTGTAGCAGTTTTCCTATGTGTTCATCAGATTATTATATGAAAACATTAATAAAAAGGATTTTTTTTTTTTTTTACATGATGAACAGTTAATGAAACAGTACAATGAAAGAAACCAAAAAAAAATGCATACTGGGAGTTTTTTGGTATAAGAATGCCTCGGACACATTTCCTTCCATTGTTTCTTGTTTTACGAGAAAAAAAAAAAAACAAAGCAGAGGAGCAAGCAAATACAAAAGCAATTTCTCTCTCCCTCTAAAAGTGCTTTGGAGCTGAAAAAGCCATTTTTCAGGGCACAGCACTTGAGTTGTTGGAATGGCCTATACCTAAGAGGATAATTTCTACCATTAAGTCTTTTCTTCAGGCTCTGAAAAACTGAAAACAAACAAGTGTGAAAACAAACAAAAAAACACCCTCCCACCAAGCAGGTTTGATGATTGCCATTATCCTGTTTTGTATGGGATTTTAAACTTCATTTGACTACCACCAAACAGCAACCATCCAAACAGAACGTGTATTTGAATGAAGCCACAATTAATATAAACACTGTCATAGTAATGATTAGATCTGATATAAACCCTTTGACTGAAATGAAAATGAAAACATTATAGTATATAAAACTATACACTCAAATTCTTCTATCATCTTCCTCCTTTGATGTGCTCAGATTTTACATTAAAAAATAAATATATGTGAAAGTCTCTATTCATTATGTTTCCAAATCCTGCAAAAACTTCACAATGTAGATGTAAACATACATTTGCTTTCAATGCACAGACTTGTGCAGGAAATCAGGATCATATGCATAAGTGGATTTCTCAGAATAATTAACACCATTTATACATCTGAGACTATGCCATTCCAACTACACAGACTTTGTTTTGACGTAAATCAATAGCTTGCCATGTTCCGCTGCGTCCTTTTAATTCACAGGTGATGCACAACTGCTACGAGCTGTACATTAGCTTTCAGGTCATACAAAATCAAACAGTTGATAATTACTGATTTAAAAAGAGCAGCTGTTTAACTACACAAGCTATTCAATTGAATTTCAGAAACAATAAAGAGATTATAAACCATGATATTTAAGGTACACTCAGTGTTGTAATGCGGGGTGGCAGCAGCACAGCCTGAGCTCGATGGGAGGATACCTCTGGAAATCATTTTGGCCATTCCTTTGGTCAAAGCAGGGCCAACTAGATCCAGTTGCTCAGGGTCTCATCCAGCTGAATTTTAACTATTTCTGAGATTTCACAGCCTCTCTAAGAATCCTGCCCCACAGTTTTACTTTACCTTGAAACAAGATTAAATCATCTCTTGAAACAAGGATCATTGTCAAATTAGCCCGTACCTGTCAGATAACCATACTTATGCCTTCTAGCATGACTGTCCTCATAATGCTTCTTTAAAGCGCCCGCACAGGGTTGACAGAGCAGCACCTTCCTGACAGGAACAGGAGGCTCATCTACCTCCAATCTTTTCAACAGCTTTGATGTTAAGTTATAAAGGTCCAGTTCTATTCACCTAATAAACCAGATAACCCTTATAGTCAAAAGAAAACCAGGGCCATAACTAGATGGCTGCTCAGCCAGGGGACAGATTCCTGGACACGCGTTCTGACAGTCTGTGTGAAGAATCAACCATCTCGCCACTCTTCATGGAGACAGAGACTGGAGGTGGAAGAAGGAACTAAGATGGGTATTTGCAAACCATGTCATATCAGGAAGGGATGCTGCCAAATGTTGTGGAGACCCTTCAGAGAATGGGAAAATTTCCCCTCATTTCCAAAAAAACCCCAACTTCTTCAAGTAAAAAAAAAAAGCCCACAGAAATCCCAGAGGTGGCATTGAGTGATTAAAGCGCATAGACCATTTTCAGATGAGACAGGGAATCCCATAACAAAAACAAATCATTGGAGGATCACCTAACTCCGGTGAGGGTCACGTTTCAACACTACGCCTAAGGTATTTTCTTGTTTAATCAACCAAACTCCATCTTCACAAAGCACAGCTGGCAAAGACAAACAAAATATGCATTATTCTAAATAATTCTGAAATCAATAATATGGATCATTTTCAGCTCACTTCCCATTATCAGAAAATGCTATTTGGCAGAAAAAACTTGAGGCAGATTTCCCACACGCATTTATGTCATCTTACGTGCACATTTTGTACACGTGTTTAGTACAAACATATTTCCTCTAGTGCACTGTATATAACACATAAGTAGTAGAAAACTTGAAAAGCAATCAAAATATGAATTCATTACAATTTTGATTTATTGAGTGACCCCACTGATCTCATCATTGCTTCCATGGAGACACCTGTGGTGTATACACAACATTTCTATCTTGTGGAGGAGGTATCGAGGAGTTACAGAAAACCTTCTCTTCTCTCCTCTTACGCAGAAAGAATGCTCTTCAAATAGTTAGAAACTGAAGCAATTTCTGAAGACACCAGCTGAAACTAAATGAATAAAGGAAGATGGTTTCCAGTATTAAAGGCATAAATGATACTGCAATAATTGGGTTTTTATTTCACGTTCCGCCGTTTAAAACCTTAGCGAAGAAAAATGCATTTGTAATACAATCTTACATGCCAGTTTCCCCCATGATCATTATTAAAATCCTACATGTCACTTTTCCCATTATGTTTATCAGATAAGATTAAAAACAAGTATCGCACAGAAAACTGCAAGTGCTGGTATAAAAGCACACTTAGCAAAATATTTCGATACTAAAGGTAGAGATGTTCTGGAAATACAACAGGCAGATCAGGTTTATGGTTTAGCTCTCCTAAGACCCTATTGTTTCAAATGGACAGAAAATTACCACGGGAAAGCAGAAGGTGCATGAGCAATAAGAGACCTCTACAAGCACACCGCCTCACTCTGATGAAAGTGTTTGCTATGCCCATACATTACACGGTTTTCTAAATAATACAGACAGCCTCCAGTTCACTTAAAACCCCATGTAGTGACTCAAGAAACAGTTCTGAAACTACATGTCCAATCCAGACTCAGCTGAAAACTTGTACAAGTGTCAGATTTATTTTTATACCACTGCCATGAATTTGGAAACAACCAACCAACCAAACAAGAATTTTGATGTGCAGAGATTTCATGCTAGGAGGGTCTTGCGTGACTCTCAGGATTCTGCAACCCTTTTCAAAATTGCTTTTGATTTTCTGACCACATAATTTCAACATCTGTGGGGCTAACAGATCGTTTGCGAATACTTGTATGTCGCCCAGCTATCAAATCTCCTTATTTAATTCTCTTCTTTTCCCTTTCTTTACCTGTCCTGCTAGACCTGCTTTAACAGAGTGGAAACCTGCCTGCTCTCCTGTTGGTCTCTCTCATTCCCAGTAAGAAAGCAATGTTTTAACAAGCTCCTGACGGTAGCTGAACCTTGTGTCAGCCCCATGACACAAAACAGTTGGAAGATGGCACAACGATACCACAGGATTTGTTTCTTTGACTTCAGCAGATCGCTCACCAATTCAAAAACCAAACCCACTCTCGTCGCACTTCACTATTTGGAAGCCAGCGCTGTGAAAAAGAAGAGAAATAAACACAGCCCCTCCAATGTAATCTATCCGGTACAAAGCAATCTTTTTATTACAAGTCTATTTAGTCTAGTGAAGCTTCGCAAAGCGCTGTCACAGCATTTCCACAGTATCACCGAAACAGGCAGTACGCAGCACGCCACGCTGCGCAGCTCTGTAAGGCAGACTACGCCGCAGATGTGCTACAGTAAAGGCTTCCAGTTGCTTACAAGCCAAACAGCTTGTTTTGGCTCAGAAAGCTCCTTCCCCCCCATATGGGATTACTTTGATCTTTTTGCCTATTTTATGATTGCAATTACACTGAGTTTATGGGATCAACAGGGACCGCAGGAAGAACACGTTAATCCCACTGTGAACGACGGAGAGAGAAGCTACTTTTAAAAAGTTTGATTGCAGGGCAGCAAATATAGTTAGGGTGTTTTCAAAATGGGAATATAAACCAAAGCTGTTAAATTAATTTTCCATAAAATCCATCTTAAAACAAGCACCGGATCTCCTGCACCATGAAAACATACTTTACTTCTTTGCGGCACTAAATTTACTTTAAATTTAAATTACTAAATTTATCTTAAATATCCCCCCCCCCTTTTTTTTTTCCACTTTACCACCTCCTCCCTTCCCCCCCAAAGAAAGAACCGGAATATATTTACGAGGTTATTCTGCATAATTTTGAACAATTAAGCGTCATCATTCAAATACAGAACTGTAAAATAGGGCAAGGCCTACAGGGATATACATCCTCTCGTGCTGCAATTCCCGGCAGGTTGCATGACAGGGGGGCTGCACCAGCGTTCGATGAGAGGTGCCCCCAGAGGCACAGCCTCCCTTGTGCCAAGAGATCATGTTACACCTCAAAAAATGCTTTTCTTTTCAGCAGTGAATAAAATGAATCATTTCACTCAGTTTATACAGCTCTTCAATTCCCTACACAACTGATAATAAACAGAAGTTACAAGAAACAGGTGATTATAGATATTGCAGAGGGGAAAATCAAAGACTTGATATAAACCAAAACCAAAAAGGTACTCTGTAAGTAATTAAAACATTAAGCTATTGTTTGCAACTCCTCTTTTTAAACTGAAAAAAGCCCCACCTGAGGAGCACTCTCATAATGCTAATTTAAATGTTTGGGTCTAAATTTGAGAAAGACAAGATCATCTTGAAGAACTACAATGTGGGTCTCAGACAGGCAAGTGATTTTATCCAACATAAACACCTCACAAGAACTATTCTGATCATGTCTTTACTTTGGCAGCATGGGACCCTGCTCCCTAAATGTGGATCTTGTCTTGTGTAAACCAGTACAATTCTGCTTCACAGTGCTCACTCACAACCTGCACCCTGGATTGCAACTCCATCAGCTCATTCTTATCCGTTCTGACTTAACACCAAACTTTTCATAATGTTTTTTTGGCTCGATAGAATATTCCTATGAAATGCCAGTCTTGCATTCACTTATTGTGTAATGGAGAAGACTTTTAAAAACCCAAACTAACAACAACTCCCCTACCCCGCCACCCCCCCCCCCAATAACTTCCCTCCATGTGTTAATACATTAACACAAAATATGGTTTTCCCAGGAGTACTATTCTTCCAAAGCATCCTGACTGGAAGCTCAGAAAAGTGATACAATTTCATATTTTCTACAAAGCTGATCACATCTCTTGGATTAACCTTTCAAATGCCTGCTACTTTATCACAAAATTTATTGAAAAGTTTTTATGTAATTCTAATATTTCTCTCCTAGTGTGATAAACAAATGAATCCCAGCTCTACTGAAACAGTTCTTTCTCCTCATAACAGTATAAAAAAAAATTCTTTTGCAACCAAGAACTGAGGTTTTGATTTCCTCCACATCAGAGATGGATGTTTTTCCCCATTTTGTTTTTTATTATGGGTAACAGTAAATATTTTCTACGCAGATAAATCTGAATTAAAGTCATATCATACCCAGGTCGTGGTAGAAGAAACTACAAAAATAACAACATTAGAGAAAAAGAGTTTCAAAAGACATAAATAAAGTTTGGTTTCTTCATAACTGGAAGTGGGCAAGCATTAGCTAAGCACCAGTCAGTTCTGCCTTTGAAATCCTCTCCTTTTTTCTCCTCTCAGTAATTCAAACCATCCTGGATATTAGATTCTGCCTTTCTTCGAGCTACGCATCCAGACAATTTTAAACTGTACCATAAACATTTCTAACATTTTTCTATTTGTCCAGAGGTCCTTGGTAAAGCCCACATTCATCTTATGCCTTAAATTCCCCAAGTTTTTTTCCTCATTGTTCTGAGAGTTATGCTGATTGCATCCCTCCCATTCAACGCACAGATTTATCATTTGGGTCTGTTACTCCAACTCCAACTGTGTGTGTGTCTCTGTGTGTGCAGGCAATACGTTCTCCCACGTCTCGCAAACTCCTTGTCTCAAACTGTACGTTATTTGACTGTGTAGCCCAAGCCAGCTCCTGTCTTCAGTTACAGCCAACACGTCATTCTGCTGTTGAGGAAAGCTTCCCTCGTCCACTCATGCATTTTATCAGTTACTGTGGGGCTTTCTCACACACCGACCTATCCACAGGGGATAAATTCTCAACCAAAATTATATGATAACAAGCTGATAACTTGTTCTTTGATATTCCTCAAAGTTAAATTAATCACATTCACCAACCAAAGAATCAAGTGATGGGCTACAATAAAACTTTGCTGTTGAAGTAGAATTTATGAGTGCAGCTTCACACTGCTAAAGGCAGTAATTGAATTTTTTGGGGGAACTAAGACAGGATATTAAAAGCAGGAACTATTCTCTTCATTGCCTCTCTGCACTACATTTAATACAGTGATCCACGGTCTAGTTTCATTGTAAAGACGAAGCAAAGTTTTCTTTGGTCTTCAAAGTCATGAGCTGTTTCTTTTACTGATAAGATTATGTAGTCAACAAAACTTGGCACAGTCAACCTTCAAAAATTATTGCAGATATACACAGCTATAACTGAGAGAATACGCTCGTTTAGAATTGTGATTTTTACAAGCCAGTGCTCTATCAGTGCACTCTTCAGATAAGGTAAGCTTTGAAGAAATAGGAAGAAACTCCCTAGTTGTGTATATTTTACCTGAATGAATAATTTTCTTTAAAAAAAGCAATTCCTTCCTTCTCTAAGACAAAATATCAAGCCAGTAACTCCCTTCAGTTACTGCATCCAACAGTGAAGTACAGACGAAAACCCTTTATGAAAATAGATTTTTAAAATTTATCTTGCTCAACTTTGATTAAAACTAGCTTTTAGCATTGAAAACCTTTACCAAGAAATTCAGGGAGTAAGCAGCACATAAAGTTCACCAAGTTAGATACTTCTGTAACTTCTTAGAAAACTATTTCCTCTCTCTGTTCCAGCAAATAATCAACCATTGAATCAGATAACAGAGTCCTCGGAGAAGCACATACAGAAATAAGAAAAGGTAATGGGCACAAGTTGCAACAAGAGAAATTCTGTCTGGCTATAAGGAAAAATTGTCAAGTGACAGTGGTTAAGCACTGGGACAAGCTGCCCCTGGATGGAGCCCTGCACTGAGGAGGAAGCTGGACATGATGGCATCCAGAGCTCCCTTCCAGTCTCAATTTTCTAGGATTCTGTTATATATTGAATAACTGGTAGTTAGGTGTTACAATTTAAGTTGGATCAACATTATTATGTCACTCAGATGAAAGTTATATATGTCATAAACAATTAAATCCTCTAATGGGTTTAGCATCTTAACTGAATCTTATTTACTCGAAAGGCTTATTTGTTGGTGGGGTAGAGAAAAAGGGACGGCATTTCTTTTTCATGTGCTGCTCAGCATGCACCACACTGAAGTTCCACTTCCAGCTAAAAAACCTAAGTAGCAAAATTTTAACCAAGTACTGTCTCATTATTCTAATACAGAACAAATAATCCATACTTATTATAAATACATGCTTTATAATTATTCTCTTGAAAGCCATGGAACTGTTTTCTAGTGCAAAAGGTTTCTGAAAGACTAGATGATTAGCTGCCATGGTCTAATGCAGTCATTTCCTGCTGATCTGGTATCTAAATATTGTTGCTCTGGGTGACTTTGGTGATGTAAGGAAGTAGCCGCTCATGGGAATTTTTGTATTCCTTTGTCTTTGTAGTAATACAGCTCAATTAAAATTTCAACAACGCAAAAAGTTCCACAACACTAACCAACAATACTGAGGGATTAAAAAAAACCCTCCAAGCCGTTAACAATCGTATCTCAGGTTTGGATCTGCACGCTTCGTTTTCTGTGGTGGTTTCTTTGAAGATCGTTCAATACTTTAAACTCACTAGCTTCAGAAAATTTCTCTAATTAACCAAATAGACGGGAGAGAGATATGAGAGTAGGAAGCCTGAAGGAAATAGGTCCATCTTGGAGAAAAGACTGCACCTGTCTGGTTTGTCAGCCTACCTCAGCAGAGCAGTGACCCTCCAGCTGCTGCCAGGACAGCAACAGCTTCCTCCCACTGGAAGACAGACCTTCAGGGGTGGCAGGGAGTCCAGCCACACGCACCTGTAATCACTCACCACTGCACCAAGATCCACAGTGATCACCCTATTCAGCCCGATAAACCTAATCGCATTTCTCACAGAGCTTTTATAGCCATTTCCCTGTTTCTTTCCTATTGAATTCCACAGGAAAGAGTTCCCCCTGACATCAGTTCCAGAGCATCAGTCCCCAGTTCCATCTGCATCCCGTGGGTATCACTCGAGAGCCTCCACATGAAAGCAAAATTCTGAGCCGAGATTCTCAGATTCTTTCTGAGTCATGATGACAGGAAGACTGTTGTGGTCATGAATAAACATCACTGGGTTTTTTTTACTTTGTTTTCATATAAAGCAAGGTTTGCTTTTTTGGCTACTGCTTACAGAGAATTAGAAAAACTAGAAAAATCCAAAGACTGGAAAAGTTTTTATTTATGTAAAGAATAAGGTGTTCCTTGAAAAGTTAAAGTTCTTGAGTAAATCCTGAAATGAAGAGAATGTGAAGAGCTAAAATATTTTTGCACAAATTGAAAAACTCCTCTACCAGTTGGGAACAAGCTGGAACTTGCATGGGGCCCTGCACACACTGGCAAACATCTTAATTGTTCAGAGCAGACAAAGTCTGTTTAGTCATGTCTGCCGAAGTGGGAAGGATATTACAACACATCTGTGCAGTCTGTTTCCACACAGGTCAATCAGTTCTCCAAGCTTGTTTTGAAACCACTTTCCTCCAGCAGGAACACCACACATACGGACACCATTACACAGGTTGGCCGTACACCTGGCTACCAGACAAGTAATCTTTTAATAGAAGCTCACAAATGAGCAATCAAAGAAACAATCTGCGAGTCCTAGTAGACACGCAGTGCCAACACACTTACACTCCTGTCTGGGAGGGATTTTGTAAGAGTCTAAGTATGCCTCAGTGAAATTTCAAAACAAGCACATTCAAAGTTGCAGCGCCCACTGAGGATAGCTGTAATAGATTTAAAACACACACGGAACCACAGCATGGCAAATACAACAGGCAGCAGCTGAAACTGGTAGATGAATTCAAATTGGTTTCTCCATTTTAAAAGGATTCTTTCTAAGATATTCTAGCAAGTTTTTAAATCCATGTTCCAAAACACCCAAAAGCTATTCACCTACAGAACATGTTGCATGACACAAACAGACGCTTAGAAACAGCATTGAGGTGGATCTCACGGAAATCTACTGAGCAAGGAGTAAGTGCAGTTTTCTGCTCCTCAAACAGCCAAACATCGTTTTCCTGCTTTGGCAGTGGTAGCAAAGTTTTCAAGACATGCCCTCTCTTTTACCTATCTTGCATTATTGGAAAGAAGAGTTAAGACATACCTATACACTGATTATGAAATGATCCATGAAGAGCCAGCTCTGTAAAAATCAGCTTCATGACCTTTTCAACGTGTGTCAGCCTTGCTCCACAAGACTGTGTTGAGGTCCTGACAACCAGCAACAGATCAAATTTTCATCTAGGATACGTCAGGGCCAGTGTGGAACTGTGAAGAAATGTTAGATTTGTATGGAAATATACACTCTTCCCTTCAGCTTAATGTTGCATTCTGGAGAATCTTCAGCCTTGCAGGTGATAAAAGACACAATATCAGGTGGCTGCTTAGGTTATTTATATGTATTTTAACAAATTATTAATTCTAACAAATAGTTTAAACTTATTTTAAATTCCAACCCTTCAGAACAGAAAAGGGTCTAGGCTTCATGTCCCATTAAATAACTGAGTAGGATGTGGCTTTTCACAAGGAAAAAAACCCTAAAAGATCAGGTTCAATAAAAGGAATTATATATGACCAGTGATGTCTCCAAGCTGCAGTCAAGCTCTAATCTGGGGCAGTGATACCATCAGTGACATTAGCTTCGAAACAATTGCTGTTTGCTTTATTTAGAGCAGCCAATCAAAAAAGGATTTATCTCTAGACTCGTACTTTTCCCACACCAAGGAAAAATGAAATTCATATGGAGACCAAGTACAAAGCTGGGCAGGCACATCACATTATTTCATTTAGGGGATTTAAAAAAAAAAAATTATGGCATTGCTGCTAACAAGAACAAATAAGTCAAAAAACAACACATCATTCAAAAGGCAGAACAAGTTCCAAGTTATTCCAATCATAAAAGTTCATGCACAAAGATTAGAAGCATCATAAAAACTTACAGAAAATTATGCAGTGAGTCAAGGTTTATTAAAAGACAATGGGGAATGGGATAATTATTGCATTTCTTCATGTTTGTGAACTGGACTTAAAGAACATTAGATGAGCAGGACAATATTGCAGAGGTGATATAGTTATGTTCCTTGACTTATACAGTATGGTATGCTGACATTAATAAAGGTAATCTTTGTTACTTTGAGAAAATGGTGGTGTCACCTTGATTTATAATCCATACCAAGAAGGCACATTATACACATCTTAAGAAAAGGCAGCACCTAAACTGATGAAATCAAGCAGCAATGAGACTGAAGAACAAACATATTTAGGTTGTCTGATGATTGGCGACGGCTCTATGAAAAACGAGTTAAAGGAGATTTATTAGAAGTGTTTCATAGAAACTGAGATGAAAAAAGGTATTAACTGGGGTCCTAATACCACTACAGACTGGAAGCGTTTTGCAGTAAAAGAATTGTTGAGAAATCTGACAGTAGTGGTGCTGAGAGTTCAAAAGAAGATAGATATCAAGTAAAATGATTTTTAAGACAAGCTGAAATTACGTCACAAGATGCATGGGTAGGTAGGCAGCAAAAAGCTTACGATGATTGGCAATACAAAGGACAAAGAGGTGCTAGAATAAAAGAAGCCCTTAAGACAAAACATCAGTAAAACAGTGAACAAAGCAGCCATGGTCTGTAGGGACAGTGCCATATGGGACTTAATAAAAGAGAAAACCCTGGACATGAAAAGGTATCAGTGCCACACAAAGATACTCCCTGAGAGAAAGTTGCCTTTAGTATTGGTGTTACATTTGCCTGAAGAAGTCAGTATTTCTTTGGAAGTGTCCAAACAATGATCCGGCTCAACTTCTTTAAGAAATATGGAACAAAATCATTTTTGAAGTTTAAGAACCAGATTAACCAATACAGGTGTCTCCTGACAGCTCTGATCATAACAACCATTTCTGTTTTTTAAGGATAGATAGCAGCAAGCTAGTTACCATCAAACCGTGTGGGACTCAGCTGACTACGTACAGACAGACCAACAGTTGTCATTATGATAAAAAACCGCATCAGAGTTGGTTACTGAAGTCATATTCCCAAGGGCTGTACAATGGGAATTCCAGCCTCCTTCTGAACCTAGGCCTTTCAAATTGCTTTGTCTGTTTTGGCCCCAGGCTGCATATTAGAAATGATAGAAGTAGTTCTTTCATACTCAAAGCAAGACAGTTCGATTGCCAGTGTCAACATGACAAAGTGCTTATGGCTATAGGAGTGGGGGGAGGAAGCAAAACTCGAGGGGGGGGCACGAGAGAAAGCTCTGTAGTTAACACTAGGCAAGTAAGAACAGAGTTTTCCTCTCCAGTGGAAGCCCAGACTTATCCCACCATTTTTTACCTTCTCTAAGTTGACTAGACTCAGAATTGTTTCTCTGGCAGTAATTAGCAAATCAAAATCATTATAATTATCCTTACAACTTAAAGATGAAGAAACATCCCTGGAAACAATTCTATGGCTTTGATACACATTCAATGCATATTTAATCAGCGTTTCCTTTTTTCACAATCAGTGAAATGAAACAACCAAAAGGGAAATAAAGTAAGGTAATTTCTTGAGACAAAAAACAAAATCTTCTGCTGTATGTTGACCTACACATATAAGGTAAGGAGATTTCTTTTCTCCCACAAAGTTAGAGTGAACAAATGTTCAGTTTCAGCAGCAGAACGCTATAAAATAGTGTTATAAAATAGGCATATAAATCCGAATTAGGGACAGACAGACATACGACCCCAACAGACCACAGTGGCTTATTGCAGTACCTAAGAATATCCAAATTACACCCAAATAAGACTTTTCAAATGTAATAATTAAAATCATGACCAAGATGCACATAAGTGTTCACCAAAAGCCAGAATAGAAAGTCTAAACAGTAACTTATTCTTTCACCTTGAAGAATTATTCCACGAGTTGAGAAGAAATATTTATGATAGGAGACATCATAAGGCCTGTAGAGAGTGTGTTTCAGGAATCTGCCAAATTCAAAGGGACTTCATATCATTGCAATGTCAATTTGAATTTTTAAGTGTTTTCACTCTTGCTGTCATCAATTTTTTATGAACAGAAAATGGTCTAAAGAATATTGTCAACATATCCTCAAGAAAAATCCGGGTAACCTTTAATCTAAAATTTTATACTGTATATTTACATGCTGTGCATACAGTTACTGAAAAGGACAAAGATTTTCTGTCATGGTACAAAGCCTGAAACAAGACTGTGAATGCGAATACAGTCAGTTAGCCTGATAAGCCCTTTAAGATACTACATAGCATGCAGTAATCTTAAATTCCATTTTAGTTTATGTACAGTAAGCTTTCACATACTTTATTTATAAACTCTTATTTGGCAATTTCAATTGTTTTATTCCCTAGTGCTTTTCCTTTTTTGGACATCTGTTTCTTCTCACATTTTGCCCCAAGGCAAATCAGCTGTCTTCACAGCTGAATGAAATTCCCTTCTCTGGCTCAAAGGAAAACTCTTTTTTTTGTTTGTTTGTTTAAGTAGAAAAAAGCCATCAAAAAGCAGAAACCCTTACCTATAATCTGGGTCTTCAGAAGCTAAGAGTATTCTCCCCACAAATACCTGTATACTCTGACTTTGAAATGAAAGAAAATAAGTGTGTCTACCACAGGTTATTGAGTCTGTCTGAACTATCCTTACTAACATTTGGCCTTCTCCTTATAGTTTTCAATTAACTGTGCCAACGTTTCTGGAAAAAAACCCCAGGAGTGTTCTTATATCACTTAGCACAGTCAGACATTACCCTCTGTTAGCTGAGCCACAGTAGCCAGCTCTGAGCGCAGCCTTCATCAGCACCTTACCCCATGGAACCGCAGGCTCAGCCTCCCGCTGCGCGTCACCGCAAATACCCGACGGTCTTCAAAAGATACTGCCCTGCTCCCCTCTCCTGCACGACGGCTAGCAATCAAACAACTGCACACCAACTGTCAGCACAAAGTAAAACCATTAAAATCAGCATTAGTTGTAACTATTTTGCTTTAGCGCTCACTGGTATTAAACCGCTATGTTCTAGCAGCACTGCAGGACCAATGTCATGATGTCATCATTTGCTACGACATGTTCAAGCTAATCAGAAAGCTGTTTCTTGAGTTCCCACTGTAGTCCAAGGCCTGTGTACCACCTACGGATGGAAGCAGCGCGCCTTATTAAGTCTCACTGTTGTTATCAGCGCTCCTTTTGGCTACTCATCTTCCTGCAAACAGAATATTCTAGCTTATTTATTGATACACCTCTACATTCAAAGCATTTTGGGTAGAGTATCAACCAATAGAGTGTCAACTATCTGTGATTTTCTCTTCAAGCCATGATTCTGAAATGGGTAATTTCTTACAGATACCATATATTAACTGAGTTGTGAACAGTAACAAGAAAAAGCAAAAAAAAATTATCTTCTCAATCCATGCAACTAAAAAAAAATGGTGCACAGCTTGGAACAATGCAGGAAAATTATGTTTAAACTATAAAATTATAAATGGGTATTGCTGCCATCATTGATTCAGAAGAGAAAGTGAGACACAGGAAGGACAAGGAGATGCAGAGAATTTGGGAAGAGGAAGTTAATAAAGAGCTTTAGCTAAAGCTATTTAGTTTAGCTAAATAACTATAGTTAGGCAGGGTTTTTTTCCATCTCAAATTTTCCAGAAAATGCATGACAGCAAATAGTCTTCAGACAAATGAAAAGCACCCAAAGCTGCCTGGAATATGATAAGCACCCAGTTATGAACAACAACAAAGTTTACATAAAATCATCCATCTCTTCGCATGAAATCAAACCATCTCTGAGCTCACATTCCTCATTTAGGCCTGACCACTTAATTCTCTCCAATCATCTGATAAACTGGGACTCTGACTGCAGCCTGGGTGAGATGTAGGTTTTGGCAGAGAAATCAGCCCAACAAGCTCTCTGCTTGCTCACTCTTGCCTACTGCTGCAGATCATCATTCCTTCCATGATGGCCAATATAACTGTTCATGAATTTGCGCTGTGAAATGATTTGGGGAAATTACCTACCTTTGAAGAACAAAAATCAAAGAGAATCTAAAACCAGTTCCTACCAGGAAAAGAAAAAAAAAGGGAAGTAGAAATGACAGTGATGCCAAGGAGACACTCTACTATTCTGTCTCAGAGCAATTAATTATTCAGCTTCAGCCAGCCTAGATCTTACAGCTTTTCCTTTGCACGTAAATGTTGAACGGCAAAAGATTCTCTTGCTTTTCCACATACGTCAGTGCATTTAATATAAAATATTACCTTCTCCACAAACCTTGCTGTGATTATTCCTTAGACTGCCCCAGCTGTATCACCACTAGCGAACCATTCCACATCACAAACGCAAGATCAAGAATCACCACAACAATTTAAAAAGATTGAAGCAATCAATAATTTGGACAAATGGAGCACCAAAGGAAGTTTGCCTGTTAAGCGCTAGTACTCGATGGCTTAGCAGCAGGTCTAATGAGAGAAAACCTCTTAAATGTTAGGCTGCCTTCCCTGAGCAAACTAATACAGGCCTTCAGTGCCAACTTGAATGAAGAAGACTCGCTTACCCAAGTACTGGTTTCTGTCTTTCAAACAGACTATCACGCATGACCCTCCTCTGTTTAGGAGATAAAAATCAGAATGTGTCTTCTGGTGACTAAGACCTTAATTCTGCTCCCTTTGAAGTCGATTGGAATTTGGGCATTTATTTAAATGATGAAGTTTGTGCAGCAGTTCTGGAAGAATGCCAGCCTTAATAAAATCAATTAAAACACATTTTAGAGACATCGCCAATCAAAATATTTATTTTCAGACTCATAGACTCATCTCGGTATCTGGCATATCGTTTCAGCTGAAATACACAATGATGCTCCTTGGCAGAGGTAATAGAGTGCTGCAACATGTTCTACAGATTTCATTATACAATATTCTTGTTAATGCAAGCATTTGAATCAGAAGCTTGTAAAGACTTAGCAGTACTGAAATGCTATTCACATTTTCTGTCTCATCTTCACTAATGGAATAATGTCTTTGATAAATCTGGCCCATCAAGATCTTAATCCTACTGTTGGAAGAAGTTCATGAACTTACCAAGGTTTTCCCCTTGAGAAAAGAATCCTTTTAAAGATAATCTATAATATTTCTTTTGCAAAAAATAATTCTATGGCTTCAACGAAAAAGAAGGAGCCAAAAAAAAAAACTGTCGAAGGTATTATCACCACTACTTTCTGAAACTACTAAGTAATAATTAAAGGTGAAAATGAGAGTTTTTTTCACTGTGGCTTGTTATCACCATGTTCTGTATTTTCAATACACAACATACTATGAAAATTTGCTATTTGCAAAGTTTTTTAGAATCACAGACAGAAATAGAAGTTGAGGTGTGTGGGTATCTGAAGGCTTCCGGGAAGAAGAGAAAAGGCAGCAATCATTTCTCATACATACACAACTTGACACATTTGCCAAGTGCACAGGTGGAGGGAGCAACTGAAAAGCAGATCCCTTAGTGCAACCACTTAATAGTTCTTAGAAGTCTTGCATGAACATGTTTGAATAATAAAAGTCCAGCATTCCTTGTAATCTTGTTTATATCTTGCAGGATTATTTACATGCATGAATTCTCCAGAATTTCAATTTCTACAGTCTTTTGAAAGCTCCAAGTATTCTAAAAATATCTATTTCCACACCTTGCTGTCTCCATTACAGGCACAAAGACCAGCACATAGTGTCTACTCTCAATATTTAGTTAATCTTAAAGTCTCCTTTCTTTTATGACAAGGCTTTTTATTTGGGAACTAACAAACCCCACTTTTTTCCTTAAAATGCAAAATTAAAAACAACAAGTTGTCGGGAGCGCAAACTGCTCTGAAAAAAAGAGACTTACCATCTGTAAATTGGTGGTTAGTAAGGAATCAGTGAATAATACTCAACACTCTGAAAAGCTGCAGGGATGGCTCTGTTAATAAGGAATTGCTAACTTAAAATAACAACTGTGTGCTCATCCCATCTAAGATTATGTAGTGTTAACAGCCAGTCACACAGCAAGGAGCAGCAAATATTCTGTGTTGAGATACCAACAATATAGGTATGTTAAAATTTCTATATAATTTTGAAATGCACTTTTGTGTCTACTTGTAACAATGCTAAATATATGAATATATTAATTGGGTTTAAAATTTGCATGCATGTTATGAAAAAGATAATACAGTTTTTGTGGGGAGCAAAAGATCTTCTGGTTTCAATTACTGTATCACAATTAAATTAACTAATGTACACAAGATCTGCAAAGTCTTGGAAACAATAGTGGGTGGTGTTTCCTGGAAGAGGGCGATATGTCTTATGACTGGGAAGGAACACACACCACCACCTCATTTTAATGTTAAGTCGCACAGTTCAAGCCACACAGTCAGGCAAGAATTAAGAACAGGAAACAGAGGGACTTCTTGTCAGGGTAACTATTCAGAGAATGGAAAAGTTAATTTAGTAGCCTGAGGCAAATAGTTAAAAGTAGCTGAAGTCAATTGTATTTGTTTCTACAGAATAGTGTATCTATTGCTAGGTTAAGCAAGACCACATAAGTGATTTTAACATTGGTTTTAAGATTTACACATTTCAAGATTTACACACCACACCACTGCAACACATTCTCAAATTTAGTTCAGAAAAATTAAGACTCTTTCCCCATTTCACTTGATAAAAAAAATTCCAGTACTTCATGTTTGCATACGTTCTGCATTTAGATACATTAACTGAGTACTGAACACAAGTCTTCCAAGTAAACTGAAAGCCATTTCATACTGAGACACAAAAAACTGAAGTGCTAGGACGCATAATCCATGCTTGTTTTGTGTACGACCTAAAAAACTACAACTTAAACAAGTCTTGCATAGTTTACACCCGATTGTATTTTTTCAAGCTTCATTCCCAGTTAATCTAGAAAAAGTAATCTAATTCATATTCTATTTCCAACAGGCGTAGCTAGAACCAATTTTCAATTATTCACTCTGAAAAGGAAACTCAAAAATGTTCCCAAATCATTCATAAATTTAATTGATTGTTCAACACTGCATAACATCATACTAAACTTCCAAAAAATGTTGTACATTTATCACAGCGGATAAATGCAAATGGTCACATTTTCAATCAGTGCACCAATTAGCACTGTTAATTCAAAAGTACACAGCTTGAAATCTACTCTACAAGATACACTGCATTAGAACAATCCAATTTCACAAAATAAAAAGTCAGAAGTGTACATTATAAATTGCCAACGTTTTTACTGTAGCTGGAGAAATTAATGTAGGAACTTTTGATTAGCTTCTCAAAACAGCTTAATATTTTTGTTTTAAAGCATATGGCTTCTCTTGCACATGATTTGTGTGAAAAACAGGTGATGTAGTTCACAACGGAGCTTGTAAAATTATGCAGCTATGGAGTTCACCAAAATTGCTACCATTCAGTCAAGATACTCTCCTTAGTTTATCTTAAAAATCACAAAAGGTAAGTCACTTTTCAAACCGATCAAGGAAAGCTTGAACCACACTACTCTGTAAGTCAATAGCAAAACTTCCTTTGGCTTCCTTATAAGATTTTCAACTTGTTCAAAACTGGTTTTGTATGTTTATTACTAAACACCATTTCAACAGAGTTTAGACTTGTTCACCGCAGTTACAAGGTACATTGTGTCCAAGGACAGAAAGTGGCAACCTGTGAACAGGCTGTCCAAATCCAGCAGTGATGTGGTCTAGCACCATTATTTTTAAAGCAAATTTTGGCAAAACCTGGGTTTATGGTACACAGTTATTAACTTACATAAAAAATTGATGACAAGCATGAAGAGATGGGTTACGGTCAGCTCTGCTTCCAGAGATTTAGGCGCTGGTTAGTCCTACCGTGCCAAACAGAAGCCTCAGTCTGATACATAATATTTTCTATTAATGAGTAAATGCAATTAATACAAAATTCTTGGTCTTTTCCTAGCAGTATAAACCATTAGCATTGTGAACATAAATTAATTTAAAAAGGAATTAATTCATAAATTCCTTCAAAAAGGAAGGCAGAGATGGGGAAAGCATTGTCTGGTAGGACTGACTTTTTTTTTTTTTTTTTAAATTTGGAACAGCAAGTATTTTCCAAAACTGTTTGTCCTGACAAAAGAGAAACAGCTGCTTTGTTACAGGGGAAAACAGCAGGTTTGTCACACTAAAGATAGCTCTAATAATTATCAAGCTGAAGTTTAGCAAAACATAGCTTTTGTTTGTTTGTTCATTTTTTGTATGTGTCAACAGTTGCCAATTTCAGTAGCATTCAAGAATAATTGATGTGGATGATAATACTTGTGTTCTAACATCACATCCTATATTTAAAAACAATCGAATTGGATAAACATTCAGAAACTTTTTATCTGCTGAATTAGCTCTTGTTTCTACTGTAGCAAACCCATTTACCCTTCCATGCCATCAACTCCATTCAAATCCACGAACTAAAAAGTTTTCAAATGATTTTTATAAAAATTATATTAAAAATTAAATTTAATTAAGCAATGCAATCAAGGGCATCTCTTATTTCTGCCAACTGAAACACATGCCTAAACACTTCAGCTCTATAGGAGATTTCAGTGTAGTTCAAAATCTGTAAGTAATTAAAACTTTCAGAAGCGCAGGCTTAGCGAAATACAAGGACTGAGCACAATGACAGATTTAGGCACGGTATGTGTTCTTCTCCAATAATTATTTTACACTTTTGCTTAGAATTACAGAAAAAAAATGAAGTTAGGGACACCTGGAGGTCCTTTAGTGTGACCCACACACCACACAGGGTCAAGGAAAGCAGGCTCAGGCCCTCGCCCAGTTAAATTTTGAGCGTCTGTAAGAATGAAGATTCCACAACCTCCTTCTGTCCCTGGTCTAGTATTTGACCATCCTCAGGACAAAACCAAAACAAAACAAAACCAACCCCACACCAAAAAGCGCACAATCTTTTTCCTTATATCAAATCCAAATTTCCCATGCTACACCTGTCCTGCCACCGTGTGCATCCAGGAACAATCTGGCTCCATTTTCTCCGCACAGTTCCCTCAGGTACTTGAGGAGGGCAGGACAACTTTCCAAACGCCCATTCCGAAATGAGGAACAACATTCCGGGATGGAGGAAGATGGCTGCTGAAGCACTGCCGTGTCTGGTGGTAAGACAAACAGATCTGCTGAAGCAAGAGAGCAGCTCAACCCGGCTCTCCTCCAGGTAATCCCAAAGGGCTCTATGTCTCCTGAGCAGTCTGTCGGTGTCTGCTGGAAGACAAGATCCTCTCTCGGGTTCTCATTTACTCAAGTGTCACAAAAATAGTTTGCACGCAACTGTAAAAGAAACTCATCCCATTTTAAGCCTTCTCCTCAGCCTGGACTAACAGCACCATCTTCACTCTCCAAAGAATTCCTCCCACCTCTAGGGAACCAGTTGCAAGCGCTGCAGCTTCGTTTCATGCATCCAGAAACAAATCAAGTCTAAAGACATTTTCCTCTTGCATATAAGTATCCAGTACCTCCTAGATGCTAGCTGTAAAATCCCACCCCCGGCAGGCACGTCAGACTGACTGCATTGCTACTGCACGATTAAATACTGTAGGTGGAAACAGTACGAAACTGATGATTTGTGCCCCACTGCTTAAATTTGCCCTTTTACTTTGCCGCATTTGACAGCATTGCATGCTTAGAAAGACAGAAATGTTACGTTCCAAGTGCAGCGCCCTTATTACTTTTGGGGGATTATTTTAAAACCACTTTTAAATTAGACACAAGGGTGAAAGTGTGGAAAGTAATCACTTTTAAAACCAAACCTAGTCCTCAGGAGCCTGTGAGCTGTTCTCTCAGAATGAAGACGAAGACCTCTTGGTTTGCACTGCTAATTTAAAGTAAAAATCTTGATGCTTCACCACATTCTTGTTGAACAGAGGACAATCAAGACTACTGCCTTCTAAAATTTCAAATACTTATGGCTCACGGTTTTTTCTTCTCAACAGCAGAATCATTTCTGTCCAGCTTCATACAAATGGAGGCTGTATCGTTTATAGTCAGAGCTGTTTTGCAAAGAGCCCCTTTTCTTCAAGTTAACCTTGATCTTACTTAGAAACCAGATTTCAATGCCTATTCAAAGAAGTGACTTCCCTGTAAACAATACCATAACAAACACTATAGTAAATCGAACAATGGACAGGTATAATCTTACTTTTTTGATTACAAGGAAAAATACAGTCAAAACAAACATTGAAGAGGTTGCTTTATTTAGTTCAGACCAAGTCCAAACAAGTAAAGACACATTCTTAATGTAAGATTATTTTCCTCCAAGCAGGAAAAAGAATGTCTTTAAGCCAAATGAATTTGGTTTTTTTTTCTCCAAATATTAAACTATCCAACACATTTAATCAGGAAAGCACCCCTTGCACACAGTAAAGAACTATTCCCTGATTGATAAATATTTTTCTTTTGAAGACAACTAAAACAAAGACAGCATGAAAGCATAAATACTTCCAAAATCCAACACTCACTGTGCCTTTTCAAAGAAGGTTTTACCTCTTAATTTTCAAAACACCACATAAAATAGAGGCTTGAGTTTCCACATGCAGTTATATTCTAATATGCTAGATTTTGGTCAGCATCTTATGCAACTCAGGTTTGCATCTGCACGCAGCCAGAGAACTCTCTCTGCAGCTGTCTGGATGCAAAATAAAACCGACCCCTCCAAGAAAGAAGTCCATCTTCACACCCCATTCACAAGGACCGTACTGCCACAGCTCCAGTTCTGATCCATGGGCTGTTAGCCGATTAACTAAAAAGCCGAACCAAACCTCAACAAGCCTTGATCACATCCTGGCAGTCCAGAATCGCACACCTAGAAACGCACCGTGGAAAATAAAGTGGAGGAGGGAGGGAAGCATTAGCTTCCCCTTAGCTTGGATGCCTACCCACCACCATGGCTTCTCCGGGAACACCAGCCAGATACATCTATGAAAATTTGTCGTAACTTAATTGCAAGTCTTGCAAGCAAGCTTACTTTCCAGTTGTGTCTCCTTACTTGGTTGATTTTTTTAAATTGCTTTCTTATGACTCTTGTGCACCCATGGAAACGAAGACAAGCAAGGGCTACTGTTTTGTTGAAGAGCTGGAAGACATCTGTGAAGGCAAGCCAAACCCCTCCTCTTTTTACTCTTATTCAAATATTTGATGAATAATAACATCAGCACTCAGAAAACGCTAAGTCCCTTGTATCAACTCACCACTCGGAGGGCAAGATAACCTGCTTCTTTCAGGTTTAGTTTATTTGCCTAACATTTCTACAGACTCACAATACATTGTTTAAATCACGATACAACACTCTACAAACACAAAGCCCTATCTCTGTGTCTGAAGTATTAACAACAAAACCTCCCTTCAAATAATAGCAGCAAAAATGTCAGACACAGTCCTACATATTAGCAGAGTTCAGCAGCTAAGTGCGTACAAAAGCCACCGTCCAAATTTGCACTTGGTTTTATTTTTATCCCACAGTTCAAATATGTGAAGATGAGTATTTTAATACATTGGAATGAAATTTGACTGCTGAACGGAGAAAAATAGATTTAAGCCACTTCCAATACAACTTCTATATTTTGATCTTTTAAATCCCTTCCTTAGCAACAAAACACAACAAAGCATAAATACAAAGTTAATTTATTACCTACATCTTCATTGCTTAAGTTTCTTCTTCTCTCTACTAGCGAGCAAAATGTGACAAAGCCCCATAAGAAACCGAATAAGTCAGCGGCCTAACGCAGAAGTGGCAATGCAGGGGTCCTGTTCACTGAAGGTACAATTTTTTTTTATTTTATTTATTTCTTCCTCTGTCTGTGAAGAGGGGAACATGAGAAGACTGCACAATCAGTGACACTTGAGACATGATAACTGACAAAGTGCCAAGTGTAAGACAATGCAATTAGGCATCAAATTTTGTAATACCTGCATACTTGTTTCTTAAGTCTGAATTTCTCTTATTTTCCCAAGAGCAGTTACAGAGGATGGCTGGGAAACGTCTGCTACACAAGCAAGAGCTCTCAAGAAGTGAACACGTGAATTAGTGTCAAAATTCAATTATGTTAATTACAAACTAATTTATAACCCAAAGATGTTGACTGGCATTGAGTAACTTCAAGGAGTTCAAGATCTCAGAGAAGATCACTGCATGTGAAAATTCTGACAGCTATTGAGAAATACCCCAGAGGCTTCACTTCTCAAATTAATCCTTCATCACCAAAAATACACAATAGTAATCGTAAGCATCATAGAAATGCTTCAGATGTAATCTATTCTAATTCCCTTCCCATTTCAGAGGAAATCATATGGAGCTGTATTTTGTAAAGATATCTGCAAAAAATGTGTATTTTTAAAAATTATTAAAAACACAGGTCTTAAAATGGGACAATGACTGCACAGTAACTACACTAACTGTAACTTACAACATAAACCAGGAATACCATGAAATACCGTTACATTCTAATTTAAGCATCTGCAAATACAAATACTGAAATTAAATACAAACAACAGGAACAGGGAAACCCTGTCTGCACTATGGTAAGAAGTGCAGGAATAAATCTACATTATAGTTACAATCACAGAAAGACCATGCCCAAACCCCGACTTTATTATCAACGCATCACAGTAATAAAGCTTGAATGCACATTCTTCAGAGAGCCATAGCCCCTCACTAATTCTTTGTAAGAGAAAAGACTTTGTGGAAGAAGGTTTTGTGCAAAAGACCCTCCAAAACCACACAATATTTGCATGGGAATGACCTTAACATAATTTGATTAGCAAACAAGATCCTGTAGTAGTTAGTATGAAAACATCCCTGCTATTTGCTAAAATTATAGATTGACATTTCAGAACTAAAATGAACCAAAGTATCATTTAATTCACCATGAATTTTTTGTTGTGTTATTGTCAGAATGTAACTGCCCGTGTCAAATCAAGCACATACACATTTATAATCAGGCGCAGAAACCAGAGCTGAAATAGATGGTAAATAAGCTCACTGGAAAAATACATGTCTTTTTGCTGGACTATAGAAATAAATTTAAAAAGAATGCATGCCCAGCTAGGAATATGCAGTTTCAATGTAAGAATTTTTCTGTTTTGTAACAAGAACTATTACAGAGGAAATAAAAATCAGCATTCAGTTTTGCTTTGCCTTTTTTTTTTTTTTAAACTAGGATTTGCTTTCTTTCTAGCCTTCCCCTTTCTCTGCTGCAATTACCATGTTACCTGGTAATATTAAAAATCTAAACCAACTTGAGTGTCTTAGTTATCCTGTGAAAGAAGTCAGGCAAATACACGAGTAAAACATCTTTAACTGTACCCTCTAGTTACAATAATTGAAAAAAAAAAGGAATAGTTGATTTGAGCTTTGCGGTATAGCAGTATCCCAGGAAACCAGCATAGGGAATCAAACACTCTGCATGACAGCAAAGAATCAGATAAACAATGTGCAAACAGGGTGAAGAGGCACAAGCTGTAGTTTAGTTTTTCACTTCAAATTGCCCTTCAATTATGTCATAATGGATCTATTAATTAGTAAGAACACAGTTTTGGCACATGCTATATTAGAACTACTTATAATGCAAAAATCCACCCATGGACAGGGCACAGAGAATCCGTATGTAGCCTTAAAGAAAATTAGCACAGAAGAGCAACACAGTTGTGTTTAAACTAGCGGCAAGTACCATGTTGCTGGTCAGCAGTTGATTATACCCATACCTCCTATAACATACATCACCTGGAATTGTGTGTGGGCGTCAGATAAATATCCCGGGGACACTTCTTACTATTTGATTCGCTTTGTATTCAATATAATAGGAAAATAATAATGAATTTTCAGACATGGAGTCAAATTCTTAACAAGGTTCAGAAAGACAAACACTCAGCACCCCAGTGAAGTTTACATGTATGCTCATCAATCACATCGGTTAACTAGGTAAGACCAGGAAAACATTTTCTTTTTTCAAATCATAGTCTACTGAAGAAAAGTTACAAGTATAAAAAGACCAAACCCAAGAGTTTGAAGCATATAGTGAACCCTGAAGAACAGCCAGAATACATGCATATCAAAGATGTGTATCCACACACACTAAGAGCACAACAACCCACCAGCACAGCAAACACAAATGATAAAATAAATCACCTTGTAGAAAATATTCTCCAAGGAAAAGCAAAGGCACTGATTTAAATCACTTCTTGTATGTATGCTTTTTTGCCTACAAGTAGTCCCTATGTAATGATCTGTACACATAGAAAACAAGAAAAAATGAAAAGAACGTGAACTAATTATAATTTCATATATAAATCACAATATTTATATGCTTTAATAATTATATAGAATGTGTATTTAAATTATTATATAACTGGTTAAACAAGCATATCTTAAGGTGTGATAGTTGAGATTCATATCTTAAGATGCGATAGTTGAGCTTCAGTGCCTTTATATTTATGAATAACATTCAATTGTATCTCATGAGCTATAAATAAAGGTCAATAATTGATACGGCACTTAATAACAACATATTTGGAGATAAGCCAGAGCCAATTAAAGTAATGCTTGCTCAGCTGGATACAAGAACTCACATTAACATAACATTTTGGCTGAGATGACTGGCTGGATGGCTTGGGGAAGCCTTAATATAGCTTTTCAGGCTAAAGACTTTGTTTCCAAATTCACTGTTTTTGTCAATTCAGCATCCAAGAGTGATTCCGCCTGCCCCAATTCTGTTTGTAGCAGGTGGTAAACTCGGAGTTTTCTCTGCGCGGCTTTCAGAACACCTAGCTACGTTACCTCCCTGTTAGGCCGAAGTGATTACATATGACTAGGATATTTGGAAAAATTCAGCATAAGACTGTGAGTTGGCTCACTTGTTTCTAACAGCTTCTTTGTCTTGCCTTGGGAATCACTGTTTTCCACTTTACCCCCAACTGTGTTACGTATCAGTTAAAATTTAAAAACTGTGAAAGCATTATGAAATGTATTTTCACTACCTACACTGAGGTAGTCGGTCACTCCGATGTAATCACTACCTACCTGTTTTAAACGGTGTATGCTTGAAACAAAGCACTCATTAAAGGCGCTCCTCGTAACGTGACCTGGGAGCAATCCCCATGTTGTACAGCTGTGCTTTCAGCCCTGCGCTAGCCGAGCGTCCGATGGCAGCCCACCTTCCTCCTCAACAACAGCCCTTTTAACATACTTCTCGCAAGAGACTTCCCTGTCATTCTCCGAGATCTTTCTCCTCTCACAAGGTTTCTCTCTAGGGAACACGTATTGAGAAGAGTGTTTATTTTTTTTTCTTTTTCATCAGTTGGCTGCATCCTAAGTTCCGTTTCAGAAAGATTAGAATCCCACTCTGCCTTCTACAGCACAATAATGAACTGAAATAGAACATCTGCTCCAAAGAAATTAGCTAAGAGACATATAGACCAAAATTAGGAAGACATGAGAAACAGTGGTAATTTGCCCAGTGGCATAGCATATTAACTACTGGGCCCACTGCCTACACTCTTTCCTTCTTGGAAAACATTAATTCACATGCCTTTAATGTATATTTTAACTATTGCCTTAAAGAAAAAGGAATCTCCCTCTGTCCTCTACTTATAATATCTCTTAAAAATCCTGCTAAGCGAAGAGCCTTAGGAAAGAGGAGGAAGGAAGACTTGTCACCATTATTCTAGATATCAAAAGTGCGCCAATTCTCAGTTTATGAGAGTCAGGGAAGCCTTACAAGGGCCAAAGTGAACCAAAGCCATGCCAAAAATTTGCTGAAACAGA
This sequence comes from Chionis minor, assembly GCA_013398295.1. Taxonomy (NCBI): domain Eukaryota; kingdom Metazoa; phylum Chordata; class Aves; order Charadriiformes; family Chionidae; genus Chionis; species Chionis minor. The sequence continues at coordinate 811,888 of VZSF01003121.1, read as the reverse complement.
AATACTTCTAGCTAGTTTTTCTCACCATTGTAACAGGCAACGCTCTGGTTATTGACTGTGTAGTCACATAAGCAATTTTCTTCCTTCAAAATTAAATCCTTTACAGGTCATCCACAAGCACTCAGTCACTCTGTATGGAAGCCTACTGTGAAGTTACACTGGAGTTCCAGTCCAGAAATTTTAAACAAGAACCTTTCTCCTCTCTTCCATAAGAGGGAACTGATAAACATCTGGTCTTTGGAAATTACTTTGTGATGTTTGGATTTTGTACCAGCAAACTACTCTCACACACTGTGGTATATCATCACATGATTCTATACTTTTCCAAGAAAAACCTAGTAAAATGAAAATACTTCATTACCGTGAACTCTCGTTTCTTAAAAGTTACATAATTACTCTGCAATCTCTTATAAGATCTTATTTATTTTAGCTTTAATTACTCACTTCAATGAAAGGATTATTTCATAAAATAAATCTTTTCACTTAAAAAAATACAAGTCTTTTTTTCTTCACTGTATATATTTTGTTTACCACTTGCCAAACTGTTATTTCACATATGTAAAAAGAAAACTGGACTGAATACATATGAAATAAACTATTGGCAAAGGAAGTGCAAGGGCTTGCCATTGAGAAGATCAGAGTCACAAGAAACACCTTTTACTTTTTCCAAAATCAACAAACTTCTTAAAAAAAAAATGCCAACCTCATAAAAAGGAAAAGAAAAGATTTGTATGAAAGGAGAAAGGATTTTTCAGGTAACTCTGAATTTCCAAGTTATTTAAATTATTCTCAAAAGACTTGCACGTTTCAATTGTACATTCACTAGAACACTAAGGTTCATTACGCTGAGTATTATGACAGAATATTATGAATTACTGTTTTTATCCAAGTCCATATTCCTCTCTTGTTTAGAAGACTAAAAACTCCTGATTACACGATCAACAATTCCAATTTCATTTTGTGGAAAGAGAACTTAAATTCTGCAGCTTTTGTTGATTTTTATTCCATCTTGCTTAGTTCATAGCATAGATATAATCGATTTCAGTCAACACGGAACATTGTATTTCCTTAATTTGAGAGATCAAGGGAAAGAATATATGAAAAAGCAAAGTTCTGACATACTGAATGGATGATTCACTGCAGACAGAGTTAATTTCAAGACACGAATTTGTTGCACATACAATGTTCATATTTCCCTAGTTCTCAGCTGTGGTAGGAATTTGTTTTCAGCCAAATATATGCTTGTAAAATTTTTAATGAAATTGTTTCATTAAGCAGCTTCATCTCCCCAAAATTCCACAGATTCAGTTCCCAGGAAAGTTTTCTAGATGCAGATTTTCTAAAAGGAATCTCGAAGATGGAGTGTTAGCAGATAAGGCAGATACAGGTCAGGGAAAAAGGTATTGTAAAGCTGCCACATAATTTCACTGTTCACTAATGTACTGCTAAGAATCAGATTAAATTATACCACAAGCTATTTCATGCTATTCCTTGTCCATAAGAGTTCAACTATGCAGCTAAGACAAATTTACATCTCTTTCAACTCTGCAACAGCCAAAATACAAAAATAAATGATGCACATACCTATGAAATACTCACTTTTAAAATAATTTTAAAGCTAGTAATTTTCTCACATTCTTTTCAAAACTTCACAGGTGGAAAAACAATGAAAGTGAGATCGAACCCCCTGACAAGAAGCATACAAAACCAGAAACAAAACTTGTACTGGATTCAAGGATCCCCAATTGCACCTTTTCTGCCTGAAACGCACATTCCTTTCTAAATACAAAACAAAAAATAAAAGATGTGAGAAGTTTTAAGACAAATAAACTGTACTTTTGCCCCTGTCACAACCACAAATTTTGGTTCAAGCATAGTTTTTATGTAAAAGTCCCACTTCCACAATACAGTGCAAAATATTGTCAGATTAGAATGCTTAAATGTCTTATTAGCAGAAATTCTCGCCTTTCAACTCTGTTTTTTCCTCACCCTTAACAGCTCTCAGAAGATCCTAGCAGGTATAAACATGCTCTCTTTTAATTACAGAACTGGATTACTGTTGTAACTGATTCCCAGTTCCAGCAAATTATAATCAAGTACCCATTATGCATAACAATCACTTAATGGCCGAAAAACCATCATAAAGAAAGCTTTAATGAAGAAAGCTGGAAACTTGCCAGAATTTTATGGCAGCTCACTCAAAAAGAAAAGAGTTACAATCTGTATTTAAGGTTAAGAGAACCTTTTAATGCAGATGGCCAGAATTAAACAAGGCAGTGGAGGGAAATTTTGATCAAAAGCTAGTACAACATAAAAGTACCAAAATCCCCCTAGTAAACCACCGCTAATTATTTCAAACAGAGGTTGCACATCCATTTTCTATTGTGAAGAACTCTGGGGAAAATACAGTATGAACGTGTTGCTTTCTCTGTGATAATCCACTAACTTTTTGGACAAAAGTGCAGAAGGATTTAGCAGCAAGAAATCTATTTGCCAGCATTTATTTGGCGAAATATTTGGACAGTTACATAATAAAGTTTTAAAGAAGTTGGCAAAATTACTTACAAATTATTTCGGATCAGTACAGGCGTAGTTTTAAGATACAGTTGAGTAAGCTACAGTTGCTGCAACACATACTTGAAAAGGTCCTTAGTTTCAGTATTATATTAATAATAAAGATGACATCCAAGTTTCAATTTGCTCTCTTCTCCTTTAATTTTTTGGAACTGCTGACATGCTAGTTAGTAATACTACCTTTCCCCGATTCATCGCCCAGTCAGCAGAGAGGATGTGAGAGTTCCTATTTTGCATAAGCCCCGCTATAAAGGGACTGCTTATCGTTATAGACTTGTCACTGGACACGTGTGAACAGGCTGCTTACTGTACAGCTCCTGACGGCATCGCATTCCGTGAGTCGGAATAGCATCATCTGACAGCAAGGCCAGTACATTGTCGGGTATTTCTAAATCCCTACAACTGTAATTATTCTTCAGCAACCAAGAAGTACTGCAACACAGCAGGAAGAGATTTTGGCTTTAAATGGCCTTTTCTTTCCTTCTGTGAGTTTTACACAAACCCCAGAGTGGAGAAGTACACAGATGATTTCTCAGCTCCTCTGTAATAAAACTTCTTATCTTTTGCAAAGGTTTTTTTATGTTAATGCAATAATACCTCTGTAAAACTCATTCATGAATCACAGAGTCCAATCAAGCCTGGACTTACACAAAACCAGCAACATTTTACCCTCCTAAAAACACCTAACAAGAACCAGTTTAGTACACCTATTTATGTTTATTCTTATTCTGACACTTACACCTATTTCTTTGATCTTTTTGCTGAGGCCAAGCCAGTGCTGACCCTCAATACAAACCAGTGTCACAGTTACAAGTTAGGAATACTGATTCAGACAAACATATCGGGAATCCTCGTGAGAATCTTTGTGACAGAGACAGTGGGCACATCCCAGTGTCTGGAGAGAGGCATTGCTTTACAGCATCTTGTTCCCGGGGCTGAGGAGGGGAACATCAGAACATGATCTGTCACTTCTGCAGTCTGAAGCTGTCCCTGGGCTGTTCTGGAGAAGCAAGAAGTCATCTGGTTTTTGACAGAGTGACTTTTTGCTCTTGCTTAAGAGAGCTTTTAGTTGGAAAGAGATCACTGTATCTTTGATTTGTATTTTTCCATTTCACAATTTTCTGACAGCGGTACCCTTTGAAAGCCTGCCACGCTCCCTTAAACGAAAAAGCATCTGCAAAATCTGATCAGTCTCTGTAGTGATGTCCATATTTACACTTTATACTGCTGTTCTTCGTGTACAGATGAAGGAGTTGGCTTTAGTTATCTCTGCTAACCCACCTCCTGCTCCCAGCCACAGAACAAGGTCTACTTGCGCGCCCAGGGCAGCACAGCACTGCAACGTTTCCACAGTTCTCAATTCTACCTAACAGATTAAAGGAGTGGAGAAAAACTTGCTGAGACATACACAGCTTTGACAGAAGAGTGGAAACTAAGGCTGAAACCCCAGGCACAAGTTCATACTGGCTGTACAACATTCTCCCATCTCTAAATGCCCCAGTTTTCCCTGCGAATTCACTCAGCGTTAATGGCATGTTATTGACATGAATCAAAAATCAGAAAAAATATCACAGGAACTGAGCATGATGGGACTTAAAAGTTGTACTTCTGGTGATAACAGGATCTCCTGGATTATTTGCAGATTGAGTGGAAAGTAAATCTTGTCCAAAAGCAACAATAAGCACTTTTAAGGGTGTGCAACTGCTAGCCCCCTGGGACAATAAGCAAGCCAATGATGTTCATTTCCTCTTACCCCCAATTTTTCAAACAAGACTCTTCTGCAATATCAACAACACAAGGATTTCTGCTGTACCAAGAGCTGCTGCTGTCACATCGATGCTGCACCGGTTTATTGTGCAGCAAAATATGAACTGTCACTCGCCATAGTTTACACAGAGGGCAGGAAAAGCCAATACCCATGTAACTATTATTATGGTAGATAATTCATCAAGAACAGCCCTGAAAGAAGCAAGAAAAACAAAACAAAACAAAATCACATGTGAAATTTATTAATGAAAAATACAGAAGGAAAAGCTAGTTGAGGAAAAAAGGTCACGATTGCCAAAATAATAGCAAAACGAAAAAAAAAAAGGACAGCAGCTGGCCTATATAACTGAACTACTCTGGCTCTTCTTCCAGAACCCATGGAAATCAATGAAATAATATCATCCTTGGTCCTGTATCTGCACTTGCTAATTGGAACGGCATTGACTCATTCTCCAAAGCTCTACTCTCTCTGCTGCTATGAAAGAATTCTTAGTATAATTAAGTTAAAAATTACAAAATACCATACTGAAATAAACATTGGAGAACAAATTATTATAAAATACTCATAAAAATGTCCCCCAAAATCAATGTATTGTTTATTTGTGGAATGCTTGCAATTGTTTTTTAAGGGAGTCATAAAAATTCCTCACTCACCAGGAGTCCATTCATGAGGGCAATGAATTTCCAGAGGACCTGATTTTTTATACAGCTCAAGAGAAATATTTTTGGATACACATTTTAAAAAATGTTTTAAAACTAATAGTTTTGTTCCTTAAAATGAGCAAAGACTCGCCTACAACGTAAACAATGAAAATTAAAAAAAAATAAAGAACACAAGTCTTGTAACCTAAATACAATACCCATTGTCTGGACTTCCCTATTTCCATGAAGAACATCTGATTTTCATTTTGGATTAGAACATTCTGCTAAAATTACTAATATACTGGGATTTAATTTAATTTCATTGCAAAATTTCAAGATGAACAACTTCAGCTATGATCTGATCAGTGTTCCGTAACTGAAAGTTCACGTTCTACCTCTGGAAACGACAATTAAAATCTAATGTTGAATCCTAATTGAAGCAAGTTTTGATGAACTCAGAACAGTAGTTCTCAGCAGAAAAAAACCCACCACATCAAACTCTGATCAACTGGCAGCTTTTGTCACCGCTTAGCCAGGGAAAATTTGGCTAGCGACTTGGTATCTTTGTAATTCCAAGAACTTCCAGTATTCTTCTGTGAAGAGATACGCAATTGCCAGAGATAAAAACTAGCCTTAAAATGTGCTTAAGTCAATGGCGAGAATTAATACTGACAAAACTTCTCGGTGTTATTCCACGTGCTGGGCTGTCCTGTTCAGCGTATAAAGACGTAGCGAGATCTGAGCTGAACATATGAACAGTCAGTAACGGAAGGGGCTCCCACTCCTTTGTGTGTGTTTGTGTGTGTGGGGGGTGTGTGTGAAAATGTATATGGGAATTGTTAGTAATGTCAACATGCTCCGGCTCCTAACAAAAGAACAAAACATGCGACCTAAGAGGCCAACAACAGTTTTAATACAAAAGACTCCATAACTGCAACACAACAGATTTAGTCCAGTTTTTTCATAAGCCCCACTCTTTTCATGGGATTCTGGTGAAATAGCAGCACTATTTAGGAGACACAAACAACATACGCAATTTAAAAAAAACCTCCCATAAAAAGTATAGAAAAATATACAGAAAATGCATGGACCAGAAACAGATGGACTGCCCCACGTCTGAACTCCCTGCTAGCGAGGGCAGACTCCTATTTTTGAAAATACATATATAACATTCGAAAAAAAGACAGGTTGCTCTGCATCTAGGGCAGTAAGCATTGCTATGTGGATGGCTTAATCTTCCTTAGGAATCTGTGAAATTACACTAGGTCAAATACTAGTCTCGGGTAGGACGAAGTAAGATAAGGAAAAAATGAAAAAAGAGAAAGCAAGCTTTTTCTATATAAATGTTAGTGTTTAAAATGTAACTTGTGATGTTTAGTTGTCAAACATAGGAATTAAGAAGACTTGGCAGCAGATGTATATTAGAATAATACTCTAGGCACAAACTGTCCCCCAGGTGAGGAAGGTTGCTGACAAGGGGTAATGGGCTGAAAGAGTATTTTCCCCAAATGACTGTTAAATTACACCTGATACTTAACAGTCAAGAAAAACAGGTACTGACAATGTCTTATTGCTCAATGGGAACACAACTATTGGGAGGTGCATGTCTGTACAAGAAGAATGGGAAATCAACCAGACTACTAAATTGACTTTATAGGTAAAAAGGATAAACACTGAGGCAAGGCAATTGTGCAGTGAATTCAGAAAACAGCAAACACGCCATCTCACACACAGTAACTAAAGAAAGCAAATGAAATACCAATGCAGTGCTTGATCCTAATCTTAAGCATCGGTCTTTGTAAAGAAAAAATTTAAATATTTAAATACAAACCAAAATAAATTTAAATATAAACCAGTTAACAGCTTCACAGTAACTACTAATGTAATTCATTTAAATTGTCAAGCAGTTGTTGAAAATGAAAGCGTTTGCAAGCATAAAGAGACCAAATGTCACATTACTTATGTACCCAGATTATTGTGAAAGAAAGAAAAGATGGAAGAAAACTTCTGGATTTTTTTTTACCATGACAATGTTAAACATGACAAGTGCAAGAAAGAACCATTTATGAACAGGATTTTTGCACAGTGTTCTGATAAAAACCCAAGTCCTTTCTTGAAAAGTAAATGATTTAGAAGCATTCCCGTGTCAAGTTACTACTACTGTTAAAAATACAAATAACACAAATATAGCAGTCTAGGACTGTTTACTCAGAGAGTTTACCATTAAATAACATGAAGTGAGTTTGTAAATCTGGAAGTTGAAAGATTAAGGTTTTTATTTTGAATCGTGCAGGTGCACACTTAAAATAAAACATACAGATGATACAAAGTAGACATTCAAAGCTAATGCAAGGAGGTATGAATGGAATAGAGAAATTACGGATGACACAGGACATGAGAGAAAAAGTGTTAGGATACAGCTAAACACACAGCAAGTTACAGACGGATGGAAGTAATGAATGAGACAGCAGAATTTCAGTGCTAAAATGACAGTGATGAGACATCTTGGAAAACTAAAGGAATACTGAGAAAATTTTAAAAATAACAGGAACGGAAGGTTTAAACAAAACTACATTGGAATAGGACTGGAGCATATTATAGTAAACTAGAAAAACACAATAGAAGGATGAGACATTTTCAATACTTAAAAGAAAACATTTGTGGCCCATGAATGAAATAGTTCCATCTCCCAACAACAACGAAAAAATCGTCACAGCAAAAGGGAAACCAGGAAAGGATTTAAGAGAAAAAAAAATAATAATAGTGGTCTGCATAGTAACAACATCTGTGATTATGTCAATATAAGCACAAGGGAGAGAACAAGGGCTGTCTTCATCCAAACAGTTTTAAAAATACCTTTGGGTGGGAGACAGTGAGAAAAATTAGCCGAAAGCCTGCAAGACAAGATAAATTCCAGCTGTTGCTTTTTGTGGACTAACAGACTTTTCCTAATTGCCACTAACGTATAATAGTGGTAGGAGATAATTTCCATTCTTCCCTTCTGTTCCCCATCTCTAAAGACATACAGAACGAATGGACTGTTAGCATTTTAAGATTTTGATTCTGTGATGCCCTGTACAGCATGGAAATTAAAAATCAATATATTTCAACACAATTTGGAACGTGAGTTTTGCAAGTCAGCATGCGACACTTAAGACCAGAAAACACTCCCCACACTTTTGGCTCTGCAGATACTCCTTTACCCTCTAAATGGTAGGGCACATGAATTTTAAAAAAAAGAAGAAATGTTCAGGCTAGGCAGGTGGGCTGGTTTGGGTTTTAAAGAGTGCTCTGCAGTTCTGAATGACCCCCCCTCTACACTTCCCTGCCTACTGACATTCACCGTGGGTAGAAATACACACGCTGCCCTGGCGTCTCAAATGTATTACATCGCGTAGTGTATTAGACTGCTGAAAAACCCCGTCATTTGAGCAGGTTTGGACAAAAACCACACTTGACTGTTCATTACATGAAAAAAAAAAACCAACCCAAATAGCATACTGTTAAAAGGAACTAATACATCACTTTCAAATACTATGGCATATGTTAAACCTGTCACCCTAACAAACTATACAATATGCACCTGGATTCTTTTTTACTCCCTCTCTTTGCTATATCTACCCAGGGACTCACTCCACAGCCGCAAGAGCTGTAATCAAAAGCTACAAAAGATGTGTAGGAGAAATTAAAGGTTTTATTCAGCAGGGGAATGATTTATTAATGCTGAGAGCTTAATTTAGTAATCAAGACACTATTTGAAGAGAAAAAAACCCCACAACTGATCATGGAATAGTTAGATGAGGAAACTACTCCAGCTTTTTATGTAGTTTTGTTCCAAATTCAAAGTTAAAGAGTGGGAAAGAACTTTTCCAATTTACTGAAATCCAGTACTGGATTTCATCCAGGTCTATACCTCAAAGGCAAAAGGGACTTAGTCATATTTTTACATAACTGAATTCCTGAGTCACATTACAGAAGGAGAGTCAAATGAAACTCAAGAACAATTTCTGCCATTAAATATTTTTTTTATAGTATTGCTTGTAAGAAAAAAAATGTTGTAAGACTATTTCAAAACTTAAAAGCCTTTCATCATTGGTTATTGCTCATTTCTCATTCAGATTTACTAACACTCACGTTAATGCACATAACGCTAATTCTGCATCAGCGTAGAAAGAGCAAATGGTGACTCCTCAGCTAACTCTGAGCAGCAACCCAATAAAGAATTTGTAATTAACCAGCTGTTAAAATAATGATCATTCTGAAACATCTCTGCAGTACTACAGACTTCGTATCATGGAATGGAATGCAGCTGTCTAGAAAAAGTTACTGAATGTCACACTAGTCTCTGAGCTGGGTTAATGAAGCAATGTTCAAATGCAGCCAATTTTATACAGCTGAGATTAATGGAATGATCAAATTGACATGATATGCATTCACTGAACTCTTAATTCACAGAAAAAAGAGACCTTGCAGCAGTCCAGCACACCAACCACAGTGCTGTTACGAATTTATATTTCATCATCCCTTCTAATTACACTAACCATGACTAAACCTTGGAGATGCCGCAGAAAAAAGGCAAATTTAAGTCCTTTGTTTCTAAAGCCACATTTTCCCACTTCCTCTCTGCCTGAGGCTTGCAATCTCTGTTCTTCTAAACTCCTCTATGCCCCTCTCAAACTCAGACCTACCTAGTGTTTCAACAAGCTCCAGGCCCTTTTCGAACTCCAACAGCTGTCGACCCCTTTGTCTGTCCCCGGGACAGCACAGCTTAGACTTCTGATGGTTCTCAAGTCTTGTCTTGCTCGCTCACACATGACCAGTGCGTTGGCATCTGGTCACGCCAACTCACGCTCTTACTCATCCTCGGGTCTCCTCCTTACATCTCTGCAGATACCGACTGCTCTCGCCTTGTTTTGGCTCCAAGATCCAGACCACCGACGACTTCTCTCCAATCCCAACAGACTGTTTCCTCTCTCACACTCATATGAACAATAAGTCATGTCAGAAATGTGCTTAAATGACTTGGTCATGTCAATTCTGATGCACGTGACTGCAGTTATGAAGAATATTAGCTTCATTTTTCTGCACAAATGCTCAATTTATGATTTTCTGTAAATTATCTAGCGATTTTGAGACTTAAAGAATACTACAATAAAATTCATCATTTGCTCAGCATCAGTTAGAAGCTGTCAAACCGGCTGATTCATTTCATCAGTATTTATTGTGCTTCATTAATTCTAGATCTAAACGTTTTCAACAAAATAATGAAGTTATATATAACTCAAAGTGGCAGCATCTATAAATCCTTCAAGCCTTTGGCAATTTCTTTAATCCAAAGTAATCGTGTTTCCTTGTATAACAAGTCTTGTGATGTCTGTAATAGCATCTCACTATAGTAACAACAGCCTTAAAGTTATAGCTCTTTTGCATGCCTGAATTATTCATCAGATCCCATATTTAAATACAAAATTCGAGTACTCTCGATACTTTTCCTGAAACAGATACACTAATCAGAGCCCCCCACAAAATTTTTTAAAAAGTGCAATAAGGATCACAATTGTGAAGTTGTTTTTTGACACCGGTCAAACATTGCAGCTTTCTGATTATTGCTTTACTCTCTTACCTCATGCCTCCAGATTTAAATAATGTTTCTAAACAGGTAGGCTATTCTATAAGCAATTTTCTCTGCCACAAGTTCTTCCATTTTGCTTTTAAACAGAAGAGAGTAAAGAAAAAGCCCACTTTACAGTCAGAATGAAGGACAGCAGATTTTATGCTATAACTGGTGAACATCATTCTCCTTTGAAAGCAAAAGGCTCAATGACCTTTTCATTCTTCAGTTCAGACATTTCTTTAAGAAAATAAAATTTTCCTTTTTCATAACTGAGCTTAAACCCCAGTTTTCCAAAGACACTAACCTTTTTCTAGCATTGTCCTGAAAACTCACGTAGCATCCTCCACCAGCTATTACTTATGAGATAAGGATGTTACTAATACTACATTATAAAAAGTGATAGTTGTGGGGTTTTTTATGACCAACTGTGCTTGAGTTTAACCTCACTTAGCAGAAAAATCATGTTTGTGACCTTTATGCTTCACTTTAACTAAGAATATATTTAATAGCAAGTATTACCTCATTTTCCCAAATCTCCCATAACCATCTCTAACTTCTACTGTGTATAAAAAAAATTTCAATGTCAGCTCCTTGAACTTTATCAACAAGTTTCAGCTATAACCAAGATTTTACTTTGTTGAATAATCAAAATACAATCTGCAAGCAAAAATCTACATATTAAACACACATTAAAAATCTTAAATTACATATGAAATGCATTAAACAGTTTGATCCAATTTCTAACCTCTAGATTAAATGCAGAAAGCAGAAATACGAAAAAAGTAGCTCCAACCAACACAAACCCTGTAAGTCCAAGGGAGGCAGGGTTTAAAGTATTTCATTACCCATCTAAAAGCATGAGCTTGCATTTTACAGTTTGGCTTCATTCCAAAGGCTGCCCCGAGTCACTTCACCCTCCCTTTGGGGAAGCAAAGCCAGCTGGAGAGGACGATGACCATATCAATATCCCTGCGTGCCGCTGTCATGAATATATGCTACCACAGTCGGGCCAGCTCTGGGAGCATATGTAACTTGGTGTAGAATTCTCTCCTAGGAACTTGCCTCTTCCCTTGTGCCATCAGAGAAAACGTGAAGTATTGCGAAAGCAGGAAGAAAGCCCACAACCGTGGCCATGACTGCCTATAAGGACAAGGTTAAAATAGACTGCCCAGCAGCCGTTCACATACGAAAGCTACAAAAGATGCTCTATAATTCTTTATCTGAATGAACGTCAGTCATTTAGCTTCCACAATTCTTTTTAGTATTTACAATAGTGAGCCAAACTCATGCAAAGAGGCTTCCTTTGGAGGCACATCTTATTTTGCATTTGCCCCTTATCTTTTTTGTTCACTTATCTTTTTTAATTCCACTAAGAATTAAAATCAAGCCTCAATTTCATGACTGTCTGTCCCTGAAAACACACACAAAATACAGGAGCTTATTAGATAGGAAGCCTATTTGCTTGTGGAGAAAGACTAAAACTAGTTTCAGTGACTGATACACTCTACTAGCCAACGCTATTCTTTCAAAAATGCGAGCACAGTAATCACAGGTACCACCATATAGCGCAGTATTACTGCTGTCTTGGTATGCACCACGTGCGGCAGAGGCAGATCCAGAGATTATACACATAAATCACTCACCCAGGAAGAAAAAAAAGTCTACACAATTGCCGACGAAGACAAACACTATGGAATGGTGTTTTTACACGGTCTATTCAAAGAAATAGTGCTTGTGGGGAGTCATGGGATAGCAAACTTCATATACTACAGTTACACAAAGTGAGATGACAAAGGGAATTAGATGATTGTTTAATAATCAAGAAACAAAAAAAGCAGCTGTTGCACTGTAATAATTCTAAATAGCTTTGTTATGCCTTCATGTTTTCTTCCAGTAGGAGTTTTCTCTTTTTAACTTGCATTTTGGGTTTGCTGTTGTTGGCACACTGTCTCTGTAGACACTAGATAAATAAACCTTTCAACAACATAAACCCTTTTAAAACTGTATCTCTTAACCCCTCTCCCCTCAAGAGGTTGGAAAGTAATTACTTAATTCTTTACAGGTTTACTTGTGCATCCCTTCTCTATTTCAGTGACTTTTCTTTCTGCTTTAGCTGTAACAATATAAATAAGCATCTTAGAAGTTATCTCCATCTAAATCACAGTCTGTATCTTTACCTTAACTATGTATTTTTGTATTTATTGATTAACCCACATAATTTCACACCTAACTTGCAGGGGGTCAAATTAATTGTCAGGTAGGCTTAAGTCAGTCGTTTAAAATTACAGAAATTTATTTCATGTATAGTAAGTAATTCAACAAAACCTGTATCTTAAGACTACAAAGTACTAACATGCTTGCAATATACAGAACATTTCTCCAGAATTCTTTCTATAACCTCACTGCCTTAAGTTCATTCCAAATAGACCAGTTTTACTATGTTTACTTTTGTGTTTTAACTGGAATAGAGTCGGTTCACTTCTTGTCTTCATTTGCTATGAAAGTCATGTGCCATTAAATAATCACTTTGCAGCATTTTACAGAGATTTCCACACACCTGCTGCGCAGCCTCACCGCCCCCTGAACTCACAGGAGGCCCGAAGCACACACCGGGACACGCTGCTTTAACTGAGGGCAACGCTGACACATATCCCCCAGATAATTGTGAGAAGAACTTTCATGGATATATTAACGACTGTTTTTAATAAACTGAAATGAAATAAATGAAAATTTATTTATTTTTGAGTCTGACTTATTTTTCTTTTCACATATTACAGAATCACGGTTTTATCTCTTTAACCTTACAAGGATCTCTCATATCCTCCAACTTGTTCTCGGGCCTTTAACTGGGTACGTACATAAATGCTGTTGAGTGCTTCCCTTCTTCCTGTGATTTAAGAAGTGATTCCTCCAGTCCCATCTGCTTAGAGTTAATAATAATTGTTCCTTCCAAATCACTGGAACCTGGAATACCTGCTTATTTTGACTGCTGTATTTGTTTTAACATCTGCTTAAGCAGATGCATGGCTCTGTGAGACTAAAGAGGCAGCTCCTAGAATGAGTGAGTTAGAAGGTAGCTCTGAAGGTCATTTTGTCCCACCCCCCTGCTCAGCCAGGGTCACCTAGAGCACACTGGACCATGCCCAGACACTTTTTGGCTGTCTCCAAGGATGAAGAGTTCACAACACACCTGGGCCACCTAAAGTCTCACATAGGTAAACATTTTCTGCTGAAGCGTAATGACTACATATGAAATTTGATTTTAATTTTTCATGTTCTCAAAGAGTATCAAATTTACCAGCCTTCGGTGACAAAGTGCTAAAGTTCAGAAAGTTAAAGACAAAACTAGTAATATTTTCCATATGTATTTGCATATACTCTTATTCATGTTTCAGCCATGACTTTCACTTCATGGGACAGAACAGAATAATAATAGCATTTAGGTTGGAAAAGACCTTTCAGATTATTGAGTCCAACCATGAACCCAACACTGCCAAACCCACGCCTAACCCATGTCCCTCAGCAGCACGTCTGCCCGGCTGGGAAATACCTCCAGGAATAGAGACTCCACCACTGCCCTGGGCAGCCTGTTCCAATGCTCGATAACCCTTTTAGTGAAGAAATTTTTCCTAATATCCTCCAATCTAAACCTCCCCTCGTGCAATTTGAGGCTGTTTCCTCTTATCCTATCACTTGCTACTTGGGAGAAGAGACTCAAACCCCCCGGCTACTATGTCCTTTCAGGTGGTTGTAGAGAGGGAGAAGGTCTCCCCTCAGCCTCCTCATACCATACTTGCAGCTCAACCTATCTTTTTTTAAGAGTATGATGTTAGCTTTCAAAGTGTACCATTTTCCCCTTATTGAAGCCATTCATATTTATCCATTAAAACTCCATTATTTTAAGGTTGCTATATAACAATTCATCATCATCACATCCATAAAAAGACAAAAGTTTTCCTGTATATGAAAATAACGTAACCAATTCAGTAACTGACAAGCAGCTCTCACTTTGTGAAACATTACATGTGAAGGATACTTTCAGTGTCCCAGATTCAATACCTAGAAAATGCAACAACTCATTGCTAATCTGAAGCATGTTAATTAATTAATAACTGCAGTGGGGTTTTTAAAGGCTGAGAGACCAAGAAAACAGAAAATCATCCTGAATTTTTTTTTTTAAATTGTATTTTATCCAAACTTGAAAACGAAACTTTTCTGCGCAAAATTTTTATTGTGTACATAACACTATAGACTTTTTTGATGTCTCTTCATGAGGTCAGACGCAACTTTCATTTACAAGGAGATGACTTTGCATCAGTTTGCACTTAAATCAACTAAGAGAAGTCACTGCTAAGGAAAACTTATTACTGAAGTAATAAGACAAGCAATCCTTATCTTCTCAGAAACAGATAGACTAATCTTGGAATCAAATCTGGAATTTAATGATGGAATTGGTCATTAATTTTTACCACTCCTAAGCTATCAGGTGGGCTCTCCAGGCCTCCAGCCAATTCCATTAAAAAAAAAAAAAAAAAAAAAAGCATTGAGTAGCATATTTCAGCTAGAAGCCAAGTTAGAATGTGTTTAAAAAAAAGATGTTGTAAAAAGGAAACTTCAGGAGAACCTAAACTAGAATAAGGCAGAGGAAATACCAGCACTTTGTTGAGATGTTCATTAAAGTGTAACTATCACTAAAATATTCAGAATCGAATAGAAAGAAAACTCAGTGCAGTAAGAGCTAGGTTAGTAGTAATTTTAAAGGTCATTCAAATTTGCCTGTTTTATAAATCTCTGCAACATTAGTGTCAACTTCAGCCAACAACATTTGCATTAGAGTAGTAATATGGATGTAAATGTTTAAACAACCATGCCAGTAAAATTATTTCATATTTCATAGAGAAACAAACCTTAAGACACTGTGAAAATTTAAGTTGAGAAGTAGTTTACAAAGGGGTTTTCCATATAAGATTTTCACACAGGAGTAGGTCTTATGTTGATGCTTTGTTATTAAAATTTGCGATGCTTAATTTCCTCTGATTGTGAATATGAATTAGCAGTCACTGACATTAAAGAAAAATTGCGCTAAGCTTAGATAACTTTAACAACTCTTCACATTGTAATCAGCTTTGTTTATTACTACTTAGTAGTTCCACCTACATTTACAGGAAAATCAGTAGTTTTAAAAGTTGGGAAAAAAGCTACTACTGGTTGTACAGAAAGTAGTCCAAAACTAAATGTTAACTATAATAAAATACCAATGCACTTGCTATATGTGATAATTAACAGCACAAGTTCTCTTGCCCAAATCTAACAAAATGCTGTAAGGGGAGTTTTAGATGCTTTTCTGGAGGAAGCATAGATTGTCAGAAGAATGCAAAGATGGTTAACAATTACATACTCTTGTGGACAACATATAATAGTCTACAAGAAGAAGAGAGTACATTAAAAACTGGGAGGCTGGAGTGTATTCCTACAGAATACAGTAACTCAACTAAAATCCAAACATTTGCCAGTTTAGTGAATGCAGAGGCAGACTCGCCTCAAGAAATTCACAGCACCTTTGGGTAAGGCTAGAACAGTATGTGTTTATTGAAATCTGCATCTGGTAGTAATTTGTCCAGCAGCAAACTTTTTTGCTTTTTTTACTCAAATGATCTACAGGGGCCCATATACTCTGCAAGTGTTCGTTTGCACTAAGATGCATATTGTATAATTTATGTTCCTAATTATAGGACAAAGTTTATCAGCATGTTTGTCTGTGTTGTGTAATTTCTTATTCTTCACATGAGAATAATAGAATGCAGCTTGAACAGTCTATTCATTCTTCATTGTAACAAAATATATTGGACGGGAAGAGATTTAATCCCTAAATTATTTTACTTCTCCCTTCTTTACTGGAGATTTTTAATTTAGAGAAAAAGGAGTCAACATAGTTTGAAAATCTTTCTAAAAGATAATTACTTCCCTCCCCCATTACCCCAACTCCCCTCATAAAAAAAAAAAAAAAGGAGAGAAAAGAGAATGCAGGTTATAACCCTAATTTGCTAAATATTGTTTTAATAATGATATACCTTGTTCAAAACTGTGGCCTAGGCCAAAAGACAGTTTTGGTTTTATAAAGCCTCCTCTGCAAAAAATAGCTAGATATTTTGGAAAATGCAACTCTTGTCTTCACTACCTGTCTAATCCCAAATCCCACAAGGAAGAAAAACTGATTAGAGCAAGGGCAAAGAAAAAAAATCAGCATCCTGGCAAGTGAAAGAAAGGAGGCTGAAAGCCCTACACCAAGAGGATCATAGTTTTGTCTCCAGATAGGCACTTGCTCCCTCTCAGAATTTTAAGCATTAACTGACTAACTTCAGTTTCTTGCTAACTGACTATCCTGCCTTCGCTAGAATTCCAGTAGAGGAACAGAGTTTTCTGAAGTTACTTCAGGAATTATGAAGATTGGTTTTCCGGTTATTACTCAAACTGATACAGTTATTCTGGGCTTCCTTACAGCAAGGCATCAAGAGTTAGGTCAGCAGAAAAAAAAAAAAAAACCAACAAAGAAGAGTTCAAATACAGAGTAATTTTTAAGAGCGCTTAGTCATTGTAAGGTGTGACACGAGATTTATCATCAGGCTGGGTCTCAAATGTAAAGGAGACCTGGAAACTTTTTGGTACACCTTGTGCAAAAGGGGACAGGGATAGCTGACAGCTTCATAAACTCTCTTCCAGTCAAGGGGAAGAGCAAGAAGATTCAGAAGAACTGAATATTTGGGGCAGAGTGGTTTAGCATTAATCTGCCTTAACTTTCCCTGACCTCCCCTTTACACAACTTGAATTTTAAGAAGCTTATGTCTCATTACTTTTTTATTTGTGGGCATAAAAATGCCCTATTTCAGTAACACTAGTATTTGGAGCATCAGACAAAGAAGCTAAGAGCAGAGGGACACATTAAGACATTCCTTCTACAGGACCAAGATCATAATCACTTGATAAATCTCCTTTTGTTTACCACATAACAATAAGTAGTGCTGCAGCTACAGAGAAAATCAGATCCCAATCACAGTTAAATAATTACTTTTTTAGGACAGATCCGTAAAATGAACCTCTAATTAGTACAGATTACCGAAATGTTAGAAAGTTATTCCCCACAAGTTTATTCCAGGATTTTTGAACCCTATTACCATGAGACACAGAGTACTCTGGCAAGGTTTTTATTTTTATCTATACGTTGTTCTGTCTTCACTAAACAACATGACTTCAGTGGCATTTAATTTCATTAAATCTCATCAGGATTACAGTCAGGCCTTGCTTATTGACCTTGCAAAGCAGGCACTGACAAGAATCGGGGACCATCTGAATCTTTGCAACTATCAGCTTGTTGTTGCTTAAACTCTTGGCACCATGGAACTCCCAAATCCATCAAAAAAATACCAAATATTATCACAGTACTCAAAAGAGAAATACATGCTATCTTGATTCAACATAACAAGGATGCGCGGATTTGACAGCAGTGCTGTTCAAAGGCCATTTGAACCCGCTAAAATATTCTCTGCCAGACAGATGCAGAGGAATAACAAAGGCAGGCGATGGGAAGAAAGGTTTGAGTGAACATTTAAATAAACATAAAACCCGTAAAGCATGTGCTTTGTCAAGGCAGCTGGACAGCTCAATATTAGGACAATATAAATAAATATAAATACTGTAGAATAATACTGAAAACTTACAATAGATAGTATGGGCTATTTTTCTGCATTTATCAGAATACTCTTCTGCATACAAGCAGTAAAGAAAGAACAAGAGGTAGACTTTCATACTACTATTCTTACTGTTACAACAATTTTGATACTTTTTTCCCCTCCTATAAACATTGATCCTGTATTAAATAGAAAAGTCACAAACAGCATTCATTTTAACTTCTTAGTGACAGACTGCTTCAATTTGATCACTGAAGTGCATAGCTGAGACATGAAGAGCTTTACCATTTTAAGCAAGAAAAGAAGATCCAGTATTAAATCTATTACAAGCTTCAAGTTATCAGTGGCTCTTACTAACCAGGTAACAAATACCTGTCTCAAACACATGGTTAGTGTTGTACAGTCCTAGTCCCCTCCTAGGCAGAGAGAAGTGGAAATAGAGTACAAGCAGAGAACAGACTACAAGCCAAAAACATCTGGATCCAATCACAAAGAAAGATGTTAGGATCTCAGTGTGGAACTCCCCACAAATTCCAAGGTGCAAGACTGCTAGAAAATTAGGCCAGAATTTATAGGAAATTCATGTTCATAACTCCACTGTTTTGAAGTGATACACCACTTCAATGACTCTGTATCAGTTTTTAGGCATGTTTGGTCAGCATTGCTTTACCTTAAACCTCTGGGTAACCTTTAGAGAGATGGATAAAAAGCACTTTGCAAAACTCCATGGGCAATCTAGCTGATCTTTTAATTTCTCCGGTCACTTTTATTTACCTTTAGAATCTGTAAGATTAAATTTTGTGCCTGGATTGGTAGATTTTGTGTCTACGCCTGCTGATGGAGCAGTCAAAACATTGAAGATGGTATTTCTTTACCTAGGTGCAGGGCAGGTGAACTGGAAACATGGAAAATTATACAATAACATATTATTATCTTATCAATAATTATATAATAACAATTCTATTATGTGATAGAGATGTGCAGCACTTCTGTGTCAGTCAAATATCAGAAGGATGGGAATGTTCCTGGAACAGAAGTTTTACCTTTGTTACATAGGAAAAAATGCACTTACTCTCCAAAGGAGGAAAAAAATATAAAAGGAAGGATAGGGAATACTTAACATGGTGAGTTTGCACACACCTCATGCCCGATTTCTAGGTAACTCCAAGAAACCACTCTTTTTCAGTCCTCCGCTACCACATCTAACAGTTGGGTCCACACTGCCTTCTCATTAACTGCTTATTAAGTGCTGTTAATCATTTTCATTAATCCTTCCCAGACTTCAATCGCTGAAGGTGCCATAGGAGGGTATGCCTGGATTGTGGAGATGCTTTAGAAGTACCAAGTCCCTACTGGCTAGATCAGCCATTTCAGTTACAGAGGTCCTTTCTTCTTCACCTTGTAATGTCAGACACTGGCAAAGAAGTTATGCCAGAATATTGAACCTCTTCAGTCATATTTTAATACTAATTCATTGTGAAAATCGGGGATAAGTCTTCTTCTGCCATAGAGAAAACAATAGTAAAAAATGTAATTAAGTGTACTAAGTTCCTCAGAGATATGATTAGTTTTCTAAAGACCTCAACAAATCCACTTTTCAGATTTTACAGCTTCAGTAGAGCAGTTTACATCAACATTTTGGGGCCTATGTTCATCATTAACTAACAATATTCTAAAATCTTAAAAAAAAATACAGTTTAATATCATTTACTATCAGGGCACAAATTGAAGTATTACTTCATCGCTTCAAATACTCCTTGGTTAGATACTGATCTAATGAGAGTAATTAAAATATTTCATAAAAAAAAAGAGAACTAGTATATCTTTGCACCTGTACTTGAGGTGCTGTTATTCTTAAAACAGGCAACATCAGAAAGCACAGACACTTTGAGACCTCCTAGTAGAGAGCATCTGATATAGAACAGTACTAACCTGATCAATACTGTTTAGAAAGAGGATGAACAATCCTGAATTATTATCTAAACAAGAGAATACTCAAAAACTGCATAGGCATGATGAAGAATATAGACTAAATATTAATGCTACAGGAGCTTCACAGCACCTAGAAAGGTGCTGTATTACTAAGGCTGATTGTTTTATAGCTCATATAAAATGAGGCACTGACTGCTATTTGTTGCATAGCTTTCTCCCTCACATAAAATCTGATGAGATTTGAAGTTTATTCATAGCAGTATTTTTCATTTTATAGCTCTGCAAACTCAATGCTTTGGTATTATGACAGCAATTCACAGTTTAATATATGAAAAAAAAGAAAAAAATTACCATCTGTTGCTAACCCAAATGCCATTATTTCATTTCTTTCAGTGGTTTTAGTCTAAATTTTTTCCATGTGTTTGGAATTTAGAACAAAAAAAGACAGTTTGATATCAACAGCACCTTAAATTTAAAAAAAATTCTTTACACTAAATAGTCATTGTTTCCTCTATCTCTGCCCCCAAGTATTAATTCTTACATTTGAACTTGCAGTTTCATTTGCTATGGCTAGTAACTATACAAGTTTAATAAATCTATCAATCTATGCCACTAATCAGTAGCAGTTTTTATTGAAGGATGTCAGCATTTCCAAGTCAAAATTTGCAGGTTTTATAAGGTTGTTTCATGTTTTTGAGACAAGGTCACACAGGACGTTTATGACAACGTAGATTTATTAATTCAAAGTGATACGGATAGTATTTCTATAGCTGTCCTCACTTATTTTAAAATCTCTCTTTGGAATTCAAACATTAATGAGGGTTGGCTGATGAAAATATGTTTGTAACTATAACACTCCAAGCTCTGGTCTTACAGGACTCTCGGCTCGGAAGACTGGCAGGCTCTCATCCTTGAGATCTTCATTAAAGCATTCCTGTGGTATAGTACACACAAAGAAATCTTTCCATTCTCTACAACCCTACGCTCAACGGTGCTTCCCCCTTCTTTCCCTTGGCTTCAACTAATTAAATGACTGCGCATGGCCCTCCCTGTCCTGAAGGGACAAATACGTATTTATTCAAATATATCATGAAACATGAGTATTTGTGCACGCTGGTTGCTGATGTAAGTCCTGGGAAGAGCATTTGAGTATTATTAGGAATGATAATTGAAATTATCAGTAAAGATATTAGAGGAAAGACAAAGAGATCCTGTTTTGGTACAAAATAGAGCAAACACTTCATAGATATTTCTAAGTTCTTCAAAGAGCAGCATAAAGCATCAGCATAAAGACCATTCTTGGGCTTGTTCAAAGGCTATAAAACTCAGCCTGAACTGTTCTGTGTTAATGTAACAATTACCTCTCCTTGGCAAAATTTCAACAGCAGAAATACCAGAGATTCATCAGAACACTGAGAGAAGGACAGACTTTATCTATTTTAGGCACTCAATAGCAAAGCATAATAAGCAGAATGCATTGGAAATTTACATACGTTTTAAAATCTACCATAACTGAGACTAATTTCTCATTTGGACTGTGTTCAACGGCAGGTTTTTTTTCAGAAAAAAAATTACTATTATTTGAAGATCTGGGAAACACTGCTTGATGAATGAAGAAAAACGATGACACTAATTGACATCATGAGAAAACTCAAAAAGAAAGACAAACCCCACCTCCTGAAAGAACACAGATTAATCTCCTAATCTCTTAAGATTCCAGGGCAGGCCTGAATCTGTCAAAGTGAATTTCTCCTGAAATGCACCAGATTAAAAACACGAAGGAAAACAAAAAAGCTCACAGACACAGAGAACTCTCAAATATTAATTTTGGTCTACTCATCAGTAGTGTTTTTTGTAGGAAATTTTCACAACATCCAGTAAAATACAATACTGCTTCGTTAACAGAAAAAAAACCTGTTAAGTTACAGAACTTACTATTATAATATTGTTGAAATTGGGTTTTTCTGTTTTGTTTGGGGGTTTTTTTGGCTATTCGTATGTTATTGTTTCAGCATCAAATACGCTGCATAATATAATGCAAAATCAGAAACAAGGAGGATATTTTTAATAGCAAAGCACATTGGAAATTCTGAATTTTCTTCCAAATTTGGATAAACACAAGGTTCACTTTTAATACCAGCTATCTGTTATACAACTAGCCCCTGTTCCCCAGAAATGGCTGAAAAAATGGTCAGGCACAAACTTCAAATAAGTGCAGAATCAGAATATAAAATGGTTTTCTATATTTTCTCCTATTCAAAGAGCTCAAAGTATTTTACTAGCATGACTATTTTTTAAAATTAATCCTACCCTTCTACAGGATGAGAATTCTAATCTGCATTGTTTGGGATACAGCAAACCAGCACAGCAAGGGGATTTTGCAAATATCAAGTAGGGTTCATTCAGTGACCACAAGAACTTGTCACAGAAACTATAGATCACACTGTAAGAGACAAAAAACCTGAAGTATAACAGTAGTAAAGTAAAATAACATACACATCATGACCCGCTGGCACCAATATCCGACCTTTATAATTACACTCAGAAATATCCGCTCTGGTCTGGGGTTGATTTCTTCCAAAATTCTTTATGATTGTCTTAGATTGCAAGAGTTCCACCGCCTCTTACGTTTTAATCACTCATAAAACAAAGTGAAAATTTTACTTGTTTTATGTATTTTATGATTTTCTTTCATCCTGATGGAAGCAGAAAGTATAGTATAGTAAAGCTTCCTAAGGCATCCAAGTAATTTAGGTACTAAAGTCCAAAGTGAGAAAGTATATTTATACTTGGATCTTATTAAGAACAGAGAGAAATTAAGTTTCTGGACTTCTAAAAATGGATACAACTGAAAGTCCTGCATAGAAATTCAACTGCACGTACTACAGTAAATTAATGCAAAAATTTCACTTTACCACTATTATCCTTCTATCAATGCATTTCATTAGATGCTTCACTCCCTGTGATTTCAAGAGCACTTACATATGTTCAAGTAAGGATGAGCCTGGTTATTTTGCTTATTGGGCCCTGAAGAACAATGGCAGTTGTTTCTGAAGAAAAAGGGCAACAATAAAATGAGTGCCCTTAAAGAAGTAAGTTTCTTAGAGTATCTTACAAATGGGAATGGTTCTTCTAGAACTATGGAATAATCCTGACCATGGGTTTTATTAATGTGTCAGTTTTCCCTTCCAGAAGTGTGCCACATCAGCAAAAATTTATCTTTTAACAGAAAGTAGTCAAGTGCATATCAGGAAAGCTATAATTTTAGACTAGATTATATATAAAGAGCTCTCCATACCAGCAAAACCCCATACACTTTGTGGGGTTAAGTCTGGCAAATACGGCAAGCAAACCAGCTGGTTTTAGAGATGCACTGTGATATGTGACCATCACTGGGCAGCCCAGCCACGTTCTGAACTGGACATCATTCAGTCGGTTGTTGTTCTGTCTCCAAATCAACGCCTCCAGTTTCTGATTAATGATTCGAGAGATGCATAGGCTTTCTCTATTTTAAGCCCAGCTATTAAACTCGACTACATATTGAAGAGGTGTCAAGTTAAAAAGTTTAGTTTAGGAGTAAGGACATAAAGTGATCTGGAAAACATAAGTGCAATTTTTACATGAGTTTGGGCAGCTCCCAAAGTGAACTGTATCCAGTGGAAACAAGGTCTAAGTGCTGATGTGGGAGTTTCCCACAGCTTCTACTGGCCTTCAAAGCCATGCGTGTCATCAGAGTCTCTTGCTGAAACTGTACATAAATATCTAACCAGCATTAAAAACCAAAAAATGTTCCACAGAACCTAAATTAAAGCCAGATGTAAAAAAAGCAGATGCCTGAAATTTACGGTCATTTCAAGACAGAATAGAAGCACTTGCTAATTTTATTATTTACTGAGTAAATTGTCAAGCTAAGGAAGTCATGTAGAACACTTACTATTTCCTGATGCATCTCATGTTAAAGAAATAGGTGCCCTATTGACTAAAACCCCTGCAATTAAGTACCAAATTTGAGCCACAAACTAAATCTGTTCTATACTCCTACTCTGGTTGAACACTGAATAATAACTATATTCTTATCAGTCATTTAAAAAAGATAAGGTGAAGTATATCAAGACTGTATTAATACTTGGGTCAACAGTACAGTGCTGGAAGAGGAAATTGAACAATGCCAGTTAAAAATACATTTAGTAAGTGAAAAGTCTTCCACATCTTACTGCAAATCGTATTGCTTTAATCCACGCAAACCCAGCATGTGTGTCGGGGTAAGGTTTTCATGGAAACTTCAGGCCATCCAAAAACATTCTATCGTAGTCAGTTATTCTTACGGAACACACATGGCTTATACAGAATCTCTTTTAAGCAACTCAAAACTTTGATGCAATTTTTAAAAACAGTTTAGTAATTAGATCATGAAAGCACTTATATACACAAACACATACATCATGAAAGCAACTAATTCATTTGTTACATGAATTGAAAAAAAAAAAAAGCTTAAGTGTGTGATTTAACTTAAGATGCAATGTGCTGAAGCATAAGACCAGCATGACAAAACCTCCAGTTCTGACCACAACAAAACATTCTGAGAACACCATTCAATTAAACGCTCTTAATGAATCAACATTTTAAGAGCAGTCCTTTTAAAAAAAGAGTAAGATTCAGTAGTTTCCCTATCAGATGAAGTTTATTAGCCTAGTATCCGTGGAATATATTTTATATATGGAATTGCAACACAATTATGATGTAACTGCAGTAAATTTAAGGTTGAATGACATGCAAATTTACAAGTCTGCTTTCATTACAGTGGAGCAATGGCACTGGTCAAATTTTACTAGGTAACAGGAAAGGAAAATCTTCAGTTACTAAAAGCCATTTTTATGATCTGCAAACCCAACAACCATCTACAGAATATATTTGAAGAGTCTGAGTGCAGAAAGGAAAATAACTTCTCAACAGAACAACCAAATATTCCAATTACCGAAACAAGCCACATACGTCTTATCAAACTTCTCTCACTACTTTTGTTGCAGTTTTTAGAACACCATGTATCAACAGTATCTTAAATCAACCTAAAGAGCACTTATCTTAACAAATCTAATGCCTCCAGTTTAGAGAATACATTCTGCAGAAGCTTGTATGTAGCCAGAAACCTGAAAAGCCACTTTGCAGCCTTCAAACTCAGCAATATAAATTGCACCAACTGCACTGTATGAGAAAAATGAGCTCAAAATACAAGAACAATTCAACAGAAAATATACTAAAAGCACTCTCTTGTGCACCTAAAATTTTTAAAATCTCTCCCAGATTACGTACTGAGGGAGTAGTGGAGGACAACAAAACCACCTCTTTATTTTTCAGTCAACAGTGGCAAAATGTAACAGAAGAAAGAATAGGTCTTCTAATCCAAAGCAAGCAAGCATGTTCCAGAATCTGCAAGTAATCTGCCTGTTGGACCTGACTCTTCGTAAACACAAACTTTAGCAAGACCATGAAAATAGTTAACCCTGATAAAACAGATTACTTTTTTTTTAAAAAAAAATACACCAATACTACAAGGAATCAATCAGGAAAAGTCACTGTTTCTATGGCAGTTGGGCTAATCTGAATGTATTAGCTTTGCAAATATTTTGTACATTATTTTTCTCACTTATGAGCAATGATTTCACTGCATAAACCTCACTGCTGAACCCGAAGATTTTTGAAAGCACACTAGTTCAATTTTTTTATGTTAAACTTTGAACTTCTGTAAATTGCAATAAACTCACATCAGACTCTACATTTTGTAAAGACTATCTAAAAATTTATAAACAAACACCTGTATACATTCTGAAGCTGCAAATGAAATTTAATAATTAATATCTGCAAAATAATAGATTACTAACTAGGGCAACTGTAACTGTTTTCAATTGTGTCATTAGCAGACCAGAGGCTTCTTAGCAGCCTAAAAGTCCTGTATACCAATCAGGCTACACTCACTCTTACTGCTAATGAGTAGCACCTGCCAGAGGGTATTTGTCTTGCTTTGTTGGATCCCTCTCACATTTATATTTAAATTTTTCCTAGGTATCACCAGGCTGATTTAAGAATGCGTCAGGTACTTCACGGTTTAACGTCCCTAGTATCTGCTCCAACTATTTTAAAAGGCTAAAATATGAAACAGAGAGCCAAGTCATCATTACTCTCACAAACCTTACTAACCAACGCTGTCCAGCTGAAAAAACAGCTTTGCCATTTACACAGGCTACAGTAACTGAATAATCACTTCTCAAAGCCAGCTTTGGAAACATCCACGTGATACACCTACACCAAAATTAAATTACAGATGTAGACCAGTATGGGCGTTTGCAGACCCAGTTAGGATTACAAAACAATATTAAGACAGATACCTGTTTCATTTTTTATGGGACAAACTCAGTATCGCAACTCATTTAGAGAGCGTTATCTCCCATGAGAACAAAACACAGAATCATAGAATGGTTTGGAGCGGAAGGGACCTTTAAAGTACCCCAGTTTCATTGCCCATTACAACTTTTGTCACTAGACTAATAAACAGCAGCATTTTCCCCTTCTCATAATCCATCAAGCATTACGATAATTACATTTCAGATCAATGTAAAGTGATAATTGATTTCCTTATACCACATAAACCAAGTCACTTGTTTTATTTAAAAGAAAAACTTGAAAAACTGAGATATAAAAGCTTACAATTTTAATTTCAGAGAATGTCTAACCTACCTAGGAACCCGTGTAAATACCGTGGTTGTCAGCCCCCACTGGGCTCTGTGCTGTCACAGCTCCCTCCTATCAGTACCTGTACACACTACTTATACCGCTTGCACGAACCGCAGTTTACACTGACGGTGAAACACACCCTAAAACACAACGCACAGGAACTTTCCTGATAGAAATTCAGAACTGTCAAGCAACAACTGTCACTGAAAATATTTCTGTAATTTCACAAAACAGAACAACAATAAAATGTTGTTTTAACAACATTTCTAACAGTAGCAGTGCTACACACATTTCTAACTGGCTAGCAACATGCATCCCATCATCTACTCTTAAAAAAGAATGATCTCTCACATCCAACAATATTTCTTATTCTATAACATTAAGAGGACACGTTTTATCTCACTAGATGGAATATGCACATGGCTGGTGTAAATCATCCTGTAAATCAAACAAAACTGCTCATTTAATCACGTGGTTATACAGCTGAAAACTAAGCACCCTTTACCACCACCGGTTTATTCTTAACATCTAAATTGTATTGTCTTACCTCAGCAGCCTGTGTCTCCTGATGTAATAAAGTTAGACCTGTCAAGTCTTCTAAGAAGGAATGTGAAGAATTAAAAACTTTAGCCAGGAAATTAAACCCTTCTCGTTCATATTGGTCAAGGACCTGCCAAATAAAGAAACAGAAAAGGATTTCAAATAAGATGCCCATAACGTGATGCACCATTGTATTTCGCTCACAAAAGAGAATCTTTCCGAACACTCAGAAAATTACTGTATATTGTGAACAGGTAAAAATTACAGAGAAAAGAACAAACTGTTCTCCCAACTTGATTTCTAAAGTGGGGGAACGTGGAGGTAAGAGGGAAGAGAAGCAAGGTTAAAATTTCCTGGTTTAAATGTATTTTTAATCTTAAGACAGATGATACGGCAAGGGAAAAACCTTAGTTGCAAAGTCATGAAAGGAGCATTTGAGTTACACAAAACACAGTAACAGACTGTTCCAATGCATCACTTAAGGGAAAGAACCGTGCTGGGACAGACTGAAAAATTCTCCGAGTCAGTGTCCAAGTCCAACATCCTCCCAATCTCTAGAGATTCATGGTTCTGAGATCGTTGTTATCTTAAAGCACCCTCTATTTTTCTACTCTAATTTTCCCAGTTTATCTTTTATTTTGAGAATCTTATAGACTCCTACAAAAATTGTGAGGAAGGTTTTAGCCTATGCTTCTCTCAAGCCCCTGACCATAAGGGATTTTATTTCATGCAGCTTTAGCTTAAATAACTATTTGGCAGGCTGATTTCCATGAAGTATGGTGGAGATTGAGGAAGAAAAAGATAAATGTCAGATGAACATGATTCTACAAGTGAAAGCAGGTAACAAGAAAATGGGACAAAGTTATGATAGAGCAATCCTAGTATCCATTGTTTTCCTGTTTTTGTTCTGAGTTCTCCCACTGACCCTTTACTATCCTGCTCTGCTGTCACCGGTCTCTCAGATGAAGCAGATGAGCTTGACAGGCTGCAAAGCAACTTTTCCTACAAAAATTCACGTAGCAGAGCAGGACGCACGCAGGGATGTCAGAAGACTTCAAAAACACATGATATTTTAATACAACGGAGCAGTATATATGATATCAAAGACAGAGAGGCAGGGGAAGGAGCATCAGGATCACCCCGCATAGAGAAGACGCAAGCTTTTCAGAAGAGTCTGTAGAATGGCTTAACCTACGTAACTGAACACCTACCAAAACACAATTACTGTGAGAGCTATTGTTGCCTTTCTCAACGCTTCCACCTTCCTCTCAGTCATCACCCTCCTTAGATAAATCAACATCAGTTCAAGAGTGACAGAAAAAGAGGCTAACGATCAGGCAGTTTCACAGACAGCTGTTATTTTTTAGAATGATGATCCTTTCCAAAACCCAGCATCTGTAAAAGCCAGAACGTCTTCTAGTTGCCGATTCTCCCAACCGCATACGCTGTTCCTGTGTATTTAAACTCTTAAGTGCACATCTTAAGTCCCTCCATAAGTCCCTCTTTACCATGTCATTTTTTTACAAGCAACTTTGCAGTGCTGTCACATCACACCTTTTAGAAACACATCCTCTGCAGATAGCGGGGGATATATATTTTGTGATTCTGTATAGCTGTGCTTGAAAAAAGCTCCAGCATAAACCCAACACTAAAAACCACCAGAGAATCCACAAGCAACTGCATCTCCGTAACTGCCTGGCCATGGGAGAAGTACCAAAATCAGCCATCAAGCTATGACTCCAGGACTCCTCTGCTCAAAGAAATACACTATTTTTCATTCTCTGATATATAAATTTCCAAACCAATCACAATATTGTGGCCATCCATGCCTTCTTACAGCTTATCAGTGCAAATTACCCGCATCATGTAGCTCTATTTTTAACTTAACTCATTCTGGTATTGCTCTTGCAGAACAAGCGTAAGTAGAACACAGTAAGTTCTTTTATACAGAATGCTGTTGCAGGGGCTGCGGACAGCCTTTTTTTCACTGTATATATTCTACCCTTGTTTTGGGAGAGAAGCAGTATGAGAAATTTGTACAGCTTATGTATTCCTTAAACATATCCAATGTTACTGGATGGACAAGTTCCCCATAATCAGTGGAACTCATTTCCTCTGGAAAGAAAAAAAACAGAGTGGAAGGATTGTCATTTGTTCAACTGTGAAACAGGAGATCCAACCAAGTGAGCTTCATTCCAAGGTTTAAAAATTAACAGATGACTCCTGCTCCCCCTACCCCCAAAGAAGCCATTCGCCCTCCTTTGGACAATAGGGGGGGAAAATGGGGAGGTGGGGGGGATGGTTTCATTATGAATTCATCTACCTGAACCAAAATCACAACTTATTCTCAACTATCTTACTCCTTTCTAGCTGAACAATTCCTAAAGGTCTCAAATAACCTTTACATTGATCAATTTAAAAACTGTGGGAACTTGGACAGTCCAACAGCATTCCTCAGCAGAACACATCCAGCGAGCTTTTACGCTGAGTCATACAGGAATTAAAGCCCATTTTAAAATACATTTATATTTAGCTAACATAGGTGTAAGTTTACCAGTAAAACCAGACTGGGATCTTCAGTCAGATCTTCATGCAAAATGTCCATTTAGCAGCAAAATTACCTACTGCATACTTAGGTTTCAAAAAACCACACACAGAAACAGCTGAAACACAACTATAAAGAGGAAGAAGATAGATATAGGTGACTATGACAAACATTTGGCACCTTGTTGACCACATTTTACACTTCTAAAATAAATAACACCCCCCCCTCCACACTTCACATTCTCTTACTAAATCTGGAGAAATTGTTCTTCATACTCTAAAGATTTATTTTGCCATACATGGGGTTTTTGTTCTTTTGTGCAGTGACCCATACACAAAATCAGAGATGAAAAAAGAAAAAAAGGAAAGAAATAAGAGATTAAAAAAATGCTTAGGAGCATTTCTTAGGGTTTTTCTTGTTTTTTATTCCTGAGATAAACACACCAAGACAAACTCATCTGACACTTCACAGCGCAACGCAAAGAACTGGAGAACTTCAGCGTTCCCTTTGAGATGTGTCCTCCTAATGTTATCCATTATAGATATTGTGAAATTGCACTGTGGATATACACATACATTTAATAACTATTCTGTGTTCCACAATTCTAATAAGCCAACCAGATGTGCTCAAGTTTCTTGCATCTGGCTCTTTGGAAAACACTGCATACAGGCATCAATTTATAAACTTGGATTACGTTAACAGCCCTGCCTGTACATAATCCTCAAAGCTATCAGCATTATCAAGCGTGTTGCTATCGCTTTAATTTGTTGGAACCACAATACAGCTTATGAGGCATCTTCTTAGTGACGCAGGCCAGATTATAGTTCGTGGTGTGTTGAAACAATATACAGTCTATACACAATGAAACTGCAGCCTTATTCTAAAATACAACAGCATATCAAAGCAATGCAGGGACAACAATAATAAGCTATTTCGGTCTCTTCCATGAGGAAAAAATTGCTAAAAGATATATTCTACCTTAGGAGATGCAAAGATTATGAACAGAGCAGGGAACCGAGTGCAACCTTACTATACACAAGAAGTCTGTCAAATAGCCTTTCAGTCTGGTTGATTTTGTTACCCAGCTAACTATGCCTTGATCCTCATTTCCAAAGAACTGTGACTCAAGCCTGAAGTGAAAATTTCCAGGTATTGCTTCCTCCACAAGTACATTACTTCAGTGTGCCAGGGTGCTCTGTGTAAACTGCCCTGGTTTATTTCAGAGATGCGCTTAACCTTTCTATATTCCTGGCCACAGCTATAAATGAATTCTTACGTACTCGCGCAAAGCAGACTGTGACTGCACGGACAGCCACAATGTCTAGCATTAATTTTGGGTGAATCACCTGGAAGGATTTTTATTAAATCCAGTGCCCTTTGTATTGTGATTAGCATGGAAAAGACTACGAAGTTTCCCAATAAGTGTCTTTCAAAATCTTAATGAAACATTAACAAAATAAGATGACAGAACCAGAAGTTGAAGGTCCATTATTTTTGAATCTAGTGAACTTCAGCTTTTTTTTTTTTAAGTTGGGTAGAAATGATATACATTAATACGACCAAACCTGCTATTGTTATGAAAAGATTTAAAAATGTGTTTTCCTCCTGTAGAAACTCCATTGTGTCTCACTGCTAGACTTGCTACAGCACTACAATGGCAAATTTAGGTTAGGGTAATAAATGTGATGATAGAGACAGAGTACCTAAAAAACCTAAAGTACAACCCTACAGAGTATTTTTCTTGTATTAGCACCTGCAGAAGCCTGAAAAACTTTATCAAAAAGTGTACTTGCTGATTATAATTACTTGATTTTTATACTGGGAATAGCCTGCTAAATAGAAGTAGCTGTGAACCAGTTTTAAAGCAGAAGTTCCAGCCACATGGCCCAGAGAACAACATACCAGGGAGCCAAAGAATGACCTGGCAGCATCCCTCAGTTTTCTACCCAAGCAGTGGCGGTACCACTAAAAAGGCATCATGAAATCCTTTTAATATAGGCAGCAACTGAAGGAACATTTTGTCACCTTCAAGGACATTACTTCCCAATCCACATAATTAAAACTTTACAATAAATACCACGAATGGTATAAACGCCATTAACTTGCCCATGTCTAACCTTTACTACACAAATTCAGTAACAGCTGTCCTACGATAAATGTGATGCGGCATACACCTGTTTAGCAGCTGCTCAACACAGCTGAAAAAGAAAAAAGTGTGAGGCAAAATAAAACTCATCTCAAATTCCTATGCCAGGAGACCACACAGGAATACTCTGCAGGTCATCAGGAACAAAGCCAGTCTAGACATCAAATAAGCACAAAATAATTCTAAAAAATGTTTCCAGATTTAATAAGTGCCCAATTTGTTGCTGTGTGGAAAGGAAATTTTCTCCTATTTAATCATGTCCAGCAGAGTCAAAAGGCCCACAGTTGGCATGAATTTGCTTTTTCAGTTCTCAACAATTCTCTTTGCTGCTAACACCATACTTGGTACCACTGTGATCATTCTGAATAACAGCTTTACAGGGGGACAAATACTTGAGAGATATTATAATTTTTATTATTGATCTCAAATTAGTTACTATCTGACCACAGATGTAAAAAATCCCTCACGAACTTTTTCTGGGAAGAAACATGTCACTATCCAGTCATTCAGTGACATGTCACTACGCAGCAATTAATTTTGTCAAGCAGAAAAAACTTCAAAGCAGTAACAAAAAGAACCAGAAGGATATAATTCTTCTGCCCAGCACGGCAAACTGGACCAATAGAGATTTATTAAGGAACTCTTATCTTTTTCTCACTTGCAGGTCACTTTCCAGAGCTTAGGGGAATTAGAAACCAGCATGCCTTCTGCATTTCATGTCTGTTACAAATACTGTCAGGAGAACCTACATTTTAAAACCACACTCTTTTTTGACACACGTAAATCTCCTCTCAGGCTGACACTATAATCTCGGTTCTAGTCTCCATGTTACAAAGCCAGAGCTACAACTGATTTTTCACAGAATGTAATTTTAATAGAAAAATGACTCTGAGGATGCACATTATCACAACAGGGACAAATTAAGGTATTGCTAAAGCCTTTTGTGTAAAGGATACACAGTAACCCACTTTATTAGCAATCTTTTTATTCTTGTTTGTTTACCAAAGGAAAAAAAATGAATGTCTTGGTAGGAGGAAAAAATAAGAGGCTCAGAGGAAAAGAACTGGTTTTGAAACGAGAAACAGATGTGCACCCTTGGTGTTATATGCTTTTTAATAGCATTCTTCACAAAGAAGTCTCAATTGCTCGGTAGAAAGACATTCAGAAAGAGAATTTGTCTCCAGGATTGCTTGATAGCATAAAAGTTAATAGATGGTTAAGTAAAAATACAAAACCCAATCTCCTAATCCCAACAACCTAGTCACTGATGTAAAATTGGCTCATGTTTTATGCCTTATTTCTGTCACATAATTTTTAAACTTTTTACCAGTATTTACGATTGTTTTGGCTTTTTTGTTTTCTAAGTAGATAGCATCTGTAGAGCTTGAAACAGTGCTATTTACTTTCCAGAAAAAATAAAAACAATAAATTAATGCTACCAGATTTATTGTTTACACTAAGATATACGGGTTGCCTACTTTCAAAACAATACGGGTGGTGTGTTTTACACTCTTCCTCCTGGCTTTAAACATTTTCTACTGAAAAATGACAGCATGCTTCCTCTCCCCACCCTGCCTCCCCCCAAAGGGGACAGATACTTCAGTGAATGTTTCAGCTAAAAAAAAAAAATCACAATATTCAACATACCATTTAGAAATTTTACATGCCTAGATATATTTTTGCACACTGGTATCACAGGCAACACAGAAGGAATAGAAAACTGTGAGTGTTAGCATGCTGAAAAGAAGACACGTC
This sequence comes from Chionis minor, assembly GCA_013398295.1. Classification (NCBI taxonomy): domain Eukaryota; kingdom Metazoa; phylum Chordata; class Aves; order Charadriiformes; family Chionidae; genus Chionis; species Chionis minor. The sequence continues at coordinate 777,959 of VZSF01003121.1, read as the reverse complement.
AGTTTCAACGACCGCTTGGAAAATAAGGGAGATGTGTAAGTCTTGCCAGTCAAACTTGTCAAAGCTCAGTGTATCTGCTATTAAAACAGCAAGCTTAGTGAAAGACTACAATGCTGTGAAGAATCCTCTTAAGTGAGAAGAGAAGAAGATGAGGCACACGAGCCACTGGGATCTTGCGTCTATGCAGTCGCACAGCAGCACTGCTAATGTTCAGAATTTTATCATGAGACCCATAATTCTGGTTTCCTTTGTCTGGTCTCCTAGACTCTTACCTTTTCATGAAGTTCTCAATTTTATTTACCATTTGGCCCAAAAAAGTCATAAAGAAAAGCCTAATAAGGTGATCCTGTAACACAACTATGAAAAAAGAATGCACCAAAATTGAACTTTCTGAAGATCATGTAATGATCTTAGAGGGCTCAGTGCATGATATCGGAACAATAAAGTCTGACAATGTTACATGAGCACAAAGGTGACTCTTAAGACGGTTCATCTTTTGCTAATACTCCAAGCATTATCTTAATGTGCGTATAAATGGTCAAACACACCTGTGCATTCACACTCAGTTAAGTTTTAAGAACAAGATCATAAAACAAAGTTCTGAAGCGGGCTGTATTCCAGGTGCAAGCTGAAGAAGGCTATTCTAAAAATGTTGGAAGCTTATAAACCACAAGGCAAAAATGGCATCATTTTTGGCTCACGTCCAAATAATTAAAACACCCTCCGTATAGACAATTTTCTCCTAACCTTCGTATAATTAGTCTTAAAAGCCAAAGCAAATCAGTATAAAACCTTAACTAATCCAAGTACAATATGCTGAAAATTCATTTAACAATTGCTGTTTTAATTTAAGGTTGGAATGTAGTGATACAAGTGTTTTGTCTGTTGCTATTACCTACACTGATTTTGAATGGCAATGGACAGAAAACAGAGTATTAGTTTACAGACGAATAGGCCCTGAAAGGTCTTGACAAGATTTTTTTAGTTTATGACTTTCTAGTTTCTTCTTCTGAATAATGAAAAGAAGGAAAGTAGAGTTCTTAGAAATTTCAGAGATTTCAGTTTAAGCATGGTCTCGTCCACTTTAAGTTCTCAGGAACTGCAGGCATTCTGAGCTTTTCTGAAATAACCTCGATGTGTTTTACATGCAAGTAACCACTTTTCCTGATATGAATTGATAGACTAATAATATAGACAAAACTGCGAGATTTTTATTTTAGCTACTCTTCCTTTCTAAAATATTTCTCAGAAATTATTTGAAACATAATGGCATCTTCAGATTACAGTTAATATAAGGACTTTCTACTGGACAGGGTACAAGATTAAGGCATTCCCTGCCTGAAAGCATTAGTAAATAGAATGGAAAAGAAAGAGATAAAGAGAGGAAGAGTGAAAGAAAATAAACATCTCCATTTTAGAGACTGAGAGTAGAGGAACAAAAGAGTTTTCAAGTAGACAATATTATTAGATCATCTGTCCTGACCTCTTTTAATACATGGGTATATCCTTCAGTCGCCTAATAGCCATCTCTTGCTCGCTCCACATTTTACACTTGACGGATATTTACAACTGTATTTATCCCCATTCTGCTTCCTGTCCAAAATTTATGCTGATTAGCTCATCAGCAGTTACAACATTTTTGGCTCCAGTTCATACTGGCATTAGTCACTATCTATTGTACAGCAACCACCGAAAGCCTTTCTTTTTCCCCAGTCACATCGAAGGTTATCGATGATTTGTGGCTGGATAATCTGTTTGTTACACACATACAGGACAGGTATCTGTAGCACAATTCTCATTTTTGCCTTGAAGAAAATCAGAAATCGTCCAGAAATCGTACCCTATCCATTTGCTGCAGGCGATCCCTAATGCTGGCAGTGAAGCAAGGCCACCTCCCCAGACAGCTAAGAAAATTATTCTTCTCAGAGAAGAGCAAGTGTCTTTTGCCGAACACCATTTCGGCTGTCTACACAACTGGATTCTACAAGGACTGGAGTGAGCCATCTTTGATGGGCTGAGTCAAGCAAGCAAAAAGCCCATGCTGACTGGGTGGGCACATTTATTCCATGTAGCGCTGCCCCGCCACCAGCAGTTCAGCACTAGGGCACACTCCGTCAGACACTAAGCCCCCCAAACCACCACTACCTTAAGCAGAAATTGCAGCTGCTCAGTAGTTCCTAAATCCAGACCCCTAGCATATTTTGTAGACTATTCCAGAGAGGAAGATTTTATTGTCTGGATGTGCTACAATACCTATGCAAAACAGCACGGGTGGAACAACAACATTTTCACCAGACCCCCACATATTTACTCTGTTTCATCAGTTTGTTATTTTACCATCTTTTTTAATTCAAGAAAGGGAAACCGACAATTTGTTAAGCTTAACAAAAGAAAATACGTATAGATGTAGACAGACTCCTGTTAAAGACTGCAATAAGAACACAGAAAAGTATACATGAAAAAAAGTACAATAGTTAAAAATAGGAAGGTATTAAAAGATTATCTAGGAAAAGATGTAGTACCCATCCCTTTAATCTCATGAGATTAATAATATAACTGAAATACAAGTAAGCCATATGTAATTTAAATATCACAATCTAACATTTTAGCATAATTTAAATATGAGATTATAGTAAAGCAAGTTCTATTTGGGAAGAAAATAATAATCAGATTCTCATCACCCAATTCCATGAGATAACTCTTACAAGAGCTGACCACAGAAGACAGAAACATGGATGTATTTCCATTCTTGCCCTGCTGCACGTTGGCATTACTTTTTAATAAGTAGAGGTAGAATTACGGCCAAAATTGGCAAATGCTGTCAGTGCTGCACTGTATAAATCCGAGGTATTTGTCTATCAAAATTACCAATGCAAAAGAGTGCTTTGGACCATAACCCCACACGCCTGAAAATTTTCATTCATGGGATTCAGACCTGAACCTTTATATAACCCTGCCAATTTTTCAAATTAGTTCAGTTTTTCTTATACACTCTCTAACAGTTGACAATTAGCACTCTTTGCACATAGCTGATATGAACAAGTATTTTGTCTCGCTTATTGCACTAAGTATGTCAACATATTAAAGGACTTTTTAAATAGTCATTAATATTAAAGATTCATATATATTCCAGCCAGGAACATGGCCAGTAGTTCCTAAATCCAGACCTCTAGCATATTTTGTAGACTATTTCAAAGCAGATCTTCTGGATGTGCTACAATACTTATGCACTTTTTTTTTTTTAAACTTCGAGTGATTCCTCAGCTTACAAATAAAAAATCCAGGCATAAATGGCAGGCATGAAGCATACTGTGTCTGTATTTTCTTTGATGAATATGCACTGAATTCAGTTGGAATAACTGAACAATAAATAAAGGAATAGAAGGCACTAGGTTGCAAGTATGCAAAAACTTTATGGAAGTAAAAAGAACAATTACAAATTACTCATACCCTGCAAAATGAACAACTGGCCTTTTGAGTTCCAGATGGAAAACTACAGAATTCAGTTTGAACTGTTTCTACATTCAGCGATGCAGGATGAACATCATCACCATACCACTACTCCACTACGTTCCTAGTTTTTATCCAGAACAGCTTCACGGAGACATGACAAGATGACAAATTGCCATTAGAATAAATAATTTAAAAGGGTATTCTAGAGACATACTTAGATATTGAACATGTCAATACCAGAAAATTGTGGTGATGCAAGCTCTTTCCTACTGATTGATAGACGTTTACTTTGTACTAACTGTAGTTAGAATGTAATTGAATCGGAAGAAGAAGTAGTATTGAAAAAACAAAACAAAAAAGACTAAGACCCATAGAATTTAAATTAAATGCAACAGAAAGAAAACCTCTCAGAAATATGAATCAATTGTTTTTAACAGTGGCAGGTTTCTTCATCCCCTTCTGCTTTTTTCTTTTAGTTCAGACACTACAGATTTCTGTTTAGATGGCCTTCATAAACCAGTCTCTCTCCCACTTACAACTGCTTAGAATAATAGCCTACATTCATTTCAGATCACCAAAGAATTACTGGAACATATTTTTATTTCTTTTAATGCTACTTAACGTGGAGACAAGTAAATTAGTCAATACCATGGACCGGTCAGTCACACCAGGTGCTTCTTGGACCAAAGTCTAGGATTCTCTGCAATATAGCTTTGATTCTACTATCTAACATGGTACACTGCCACATCAGCATAAATCGACACGCTATTTCACTTAAACATCAGGAAACACTTAAATTCACCAAACAAAAGAAACACGGAATAACAAAATCATTTGTTTTCTTCTCTGAAGGGCAAAAGTGTGTTACTTATTACTAGAAAGGGATTCCTAATCCAGCAACTTTACTTTTCTGAAACCAAAAGCAGTAACAACAGAGCTGCTGATTTTCTGGAGCAAAAGGAACAGGGAATAAAACAAGTTTCAGAGAGTTATACGTTCCCTGTTGTTTTTTTTCCTTCCTCTTTCTCTCTCCCGCTCAAGAAATCTTCTTAATCATTTAATCAGTGGAGTTCAAAACTTCCATTGCAAAGAGTACTGAAGAATGGGTCCTAAAAACACGTGGCAGCAAACCTTTGCTATTTATTCCCATGTGCCATGAAGATTAAGACCCCAAATCATTTAGGGAGGAATGTTGGTTTACTTTGTTATTTGAACACACTTTCTATGCCAAGTTGTATTTAAACTTCTTAAGATATCGAGTAGTTGCATCTGCCATGCAGGAAGAAGTCATCTTATGTGATGACGACAAATGGATTGGCTAGAATAAAGACAATTATCTGAGGTTAGGGGGCTAGGTAATAAAAATTGGTTTTTCTCACCAAAACATCAAAGTTGCAAACCCCCTATTTTCAGCATTTAAATACACTTGCAAACACCCACACTCAAAACAAACATTTTGACACTGCACATACAGCTGCTACCTTCTGCAAGGCTATGGTTTGCTTATCCTGAAGTCAGAAGTTCTGAAAATATATCCTTCTCTCAGAGCCCTGAACGCAAAACAAATCCTCACCCATGTGAAAAGATTTGGGTGGGTGGCTTAGTCTCACAAGACACACACAGATCTTTAATTTTTTCATGTCAAACTCATGTCAGTTCTTAATACAGATAAATACATCAACAACACTAGGTAAAATGGAATAATGTCTTACCAATTTGTTGTAGAGAAGCACACTAGTTTCTTCTCCTTAAGAGAGAAGTAAGTAGCTGGTAGAAGAAAGTTGTTGTTTAGCTTGCATGTTTAGCCCTGTGACCAGACTTGGTGCTTTGTGAATGTTAATCACAGGAGCCAGGGATCATTTCTCTCTTACAAAAAATAACAGTGTGTGCACACTGCTCTTAACTCCTGAAAAAAAGGCTCATGAAATAGAAACATAAGTAAGTAATAACACCAAGAAGTTAGCCTCTGCTGTAACTCCCAACTAAATTACAACAGAGAATAAGAGAGAGTAGTTGAAAAGGGGAAAAAAAAGAAGTCTCCTGAATTCTTTATACTTGCTCGTTTATCTCAGTTGAAGAAAATGTAACAAAACAATAATTAAGAAGCGATTTCACAGATACGTTAAGAGTTGAAATGAAGACACAACGGAGTGCCTAAGAGCAATTGTTCATTATAGATTTCTAGCATCATCATCTCTGAGGGAGACAAGAGGACAAGTAGACACTGCCAGCAGCAATATTGGTTAAAGTTTTGAACTATCCTTCTTGTGATCTGACTGAATCTTCAAACAACCTCACTTCTCTTCAGTACCATAAGATAAATCATCAAGTTATGTTTCTTTTCTCTCTTGTGTTGACTTTGGGAGGCTGTTTGGTGTCAGCAACCTCTCTTGTCTTTAAACATCAATAAACCTGCAACCCACCTTTTGAACTCTTACAACGTAGCCATGACAGCGTTAGCACAAAGGAACGCCAATCTGCTTGCTGAATTTTGGTAAATGGTACGATTTAAGACGGAACATAAACGCGTTCTATCTTTCCCCCAGTTCCTTCCATTTACAACCTTTATCGTGGAGTTGTTCGGGGCAAGGTAGTTTATTTGGCACGATTGTCTTCACATAGGATATGTGATATAACAGATGGAAACACACATGATGTTTCCCATCATCATGACAGAGTAACAAGACGTAACTTCTCCACTGCACTACACGTACTTCATTAACATCACGTTTGGGGTTTTTTTAGATATAGGACAGAGATAACAAGCTGTCTCCCACCTGATTAGATTTCAATATTGCTGGTTTTTTAAGTTCCATTTTTCAATTAGCATCCATCCTGTCCATACAGACACTTCCCCACCTTTCCCAATGCACAAACCCAAACACACTGCTGACTCCACACCCTTTTCTCTAGTCACAGAAGAGGGTGCTTAAGGTCAGTGTTACTTTTACAATTTCTGGGGTTCTTGATCACATATGCCCTCCGCTAAGGGAACAAAAATCCATCATAATGGTCACCTAACCACAGTCATCATTTCTTAGTGTGTGATGTGGCACTCTTACTATACATCACAGCTTCCTCCTGCTAGTATCCTTTTACTTGGGATAACTGACGTTATATTTTCTTGACTTGTAATTAAATAAAATAAAAAAATTGGTATTGTTGAAATAGTAAGACCAGGCATTATTTTCAAGAATGCATATCTTTCAAGCAACCAGCAGTAAAATGATCCTCACTGTGACTGATTTTGGAAGTACTATTGCTTCAATTCAGTCACTGAATTTAAAGTTGATATCCAGGAGGTAAGGTATGCCCGAGATTTCAAAAGTTGTGGGCAAGATAATCCTGGCCTCTGCTCCCCCCCAGTTAAAATGACATTATTTCAAAGAGGAAAATCAAAAATGGTAAATTTCTGTAAGTCACTTCTAAAGCAATTTTCTATGCCACCTTAAGTGAAAGAAATGTATTGCATTTAACTTAATATGTTAAAAATATGCCTAGGTATATTAATGATGCATTCTTCAAGTCTGACTGAAATCTATCCAGTATTAATACAGAGGCTGCACTGTACGTAGAAGTGTCAAATGTTAACATATGTAAATTCAGGAAATAAGGAAAGTTTTAAATGGACTCAGTTACATAGACTTAATGTTACAGCACAGCTACAGAAATAACTCTTTTTAAACATTCTTTTCAATTTTCGCAGTGTTCATTCCTGAAGGACAAACATTTCTCCCCATTTCCTCCATCATTTCTCTAAGCTATACAAGAGCTAGCTTTTTTAGTATTTAACATCAACACAACACTTGAATTGTGTAATTTCACTGATAAATCTCACAATATGCTAGTACTGGAAGAAAGCAAATACAAAAGTCTTCTCTCAATGCAGCTAGGACAAACATGAAGGGTCTTGCTGGAATCAAAATTAAACTTATCTCAACTGAAAAAAACCCCAGTAAATAACTGAACAATGCAGGTTACTGTCATAACTGATTGGAACCATTTAAAGTAAAAATGCATGCAAAGCAGATGAGAACAATAAAAGCATTGTTATGTCTACATGATGATAGATTTCAAAACTGAAACCCTCATAAATAACTTATGCAACACAGGCACTTAGTAAATGTCACAGCAAAAGTGTTTAATGTATTCCCGGGATGTTAAAAAGGGAAAACATCTGCAAGACTAGTGAAATATCTTGACCGAAAACAGAAATTGTACCATAGTGCCTAGAATACCATCCTTGATCCTAGTGTCTACCCCTTCATGAAATGCAATGAAACTGAAAAACGTTTAAAGGTAAGTCAGTAAAATTACTCAGTAGTTAAAATGCTACAATTTAAGCAGCTCAGTTTTTCAGCCTACTGAACAGAAAGTTGAGAAAGAGCTTGAAAATTAGTAGACATATGTATGCTGCTTTTTTTTTTTAATTTGATAGTGGAGATAATTACACATCGGAACAGTTTTAGTAGGGGAAGAACAGAAGTATCTTTAGGGAAAATAAACTAGCTTCTGAGAACATGGATGATAAATTTGAACTCTGGATGAAGGAAGATCTGTAAGCTCTATGTAAAAACAGAGGGGACATCTGTATCTCCAAGTTGGGTTAGTAGCAATAATCCTTTGTGACATTAAACTCTGAATCTATGAGGTCTGGTTCATTCCGTGACACACAAGGAGAAGGGAGGAGTAATCACAGGTAAATTTTCATTACCCTCTTTGAAATATAAACACAAACAGTTTTGCATTAAGAAAGACATATATTTCAACATTCATGTTTCAAGGCTTTAGCCAGTTGCCTGCAAGGATCGGGTAGTACAGAATCAGGAGCACTCCACTTTTCTACCAGATTGTAAAGCTTCTCACCAGAATATGATGAGAAAATAGTCTCATTTTGCTCTCAACAGGGTAAACAAGTTAATTAGCACAGTGAGGAATAAGCTTAACGTTCTCATTCTGTAAGTAAAGCAGTTATTACAAATAAACATCTATACTAAAGAACTTTGGACTCTTCCTCATCTGTAAGAGATGAAGTTTGACATGGAAGAGGAAATGCATCAGAAGGGTTTACGCCGCTTCTCAGACCTACTACTGCGCTGGCCGTGCAGTGCCGTTAGCTCTGAAAGGGGATACATTCCATTCTAGCACATGCTTATGCAGAACCAGAATAAGACAGAGGGGCAAATCATACAAGGAAAATTTGGCCCAGAATAAAAATAGATTGGTTTCCTGCTATGACCATCCCAAAATTCCTGAACAATTGCCTGCGGGAAGCTTCTCTGGCATGCAGCCTGTGTAGGACAATTCTGGGTAAGGAATAGCTGGCTGCTTGGACGTCTGGGCTCTTCGGCTTCAAAAACAGAGGAATGAAGTCATGACTGTGAGTCCAAGTGAAATGGAACCTAATCTCTAAACATGCGGACCATTAGCAGCTTCTCCTAAGTCATCCAGCTGCACTGGATGGCTTAAGAATGTACTGGAATTTTTTTTTAAATTCCTAATCCATTAGTTTTATGTTTTAAGAGTTACAGAGCGACAAGAGCTCATGAAAGAGAATGTTGGCATAAGAAAGAAGAAAATTAATAAGGTAGCAGCAAATTCAATTATATCAGAAAAGCCACTTCTCTCCTGTGCTAAAAGTTTGAATTTACAGTAAATCTGACATAGATCAAGATGAAATTATGCTAAATCGCTACATTAAAAAAACCATCCAACATACAGACTACAATTAAATTGTAATTGGATTTGTCATTTCAAAGTATTAGCATCAGATTTCCAGATAATACAGGGTGACATACTCTTATGCTAATAAACAGAAAGTTAGCAAAGTAAACAAACGCTGTGTTTCTACTGTAAGGAAATACGTGCACCAATGAAGCAACCTTTTCAGCACAGAAGTAATTTAATACCCAAACCACATGAAAAGTGATCTCTCTGGGAATAGCACAGCTGCTAAAATCCAAGTCAGTTTTTATTAAATCATCAAGTCTGTTTATGTAAAACAGGGCTCTCTTAAAATGACCTCCAAGAGGAAATGATTTGCTAACAAAAAAAATGATACCTGCATTTAATTTGTCTACATCGATGCATGTTTTTATTGTTTTTATGTATCAGTATGTCCTGGATTTGAGATAGAAGCAAAAAAAGCAAAAAAAAAATAAGCTTATTCTAACAGTTTACCTTCTCAGGCTCCACCATCACGAAGTTTCCCCCTCCCCCCTTCCTTTTTTTTTTTATATACAAGTATTTTTTTGAAGCAAAATACTTCAGGTAACACATCTAGAATTTCTGCAAACCATACTTCTGGAAGAGATGAGAAAATAATCACTTTTAGCTACTGCTGAGCTGTCAGCTATTTAAGAGGGCAGATACATGTTTCTAAAAACAACATCAGTTTTAAGTTCAGCGCTTCAACTTTTGAGGAGAAAATGGACGTTCACAGCCCTTCAAAACTTGTCGAATGTACCCAGATAGCCTACAGAAATTAATAGGAATACTGTAGAAGAAGCTATTGTGCAAGTCCTCAAAAAAATCATAATGCCTTTTTTGATGCCAGTTTTTGACAGCTGTTTGAAAGGAGGAGGACAAGTGCAGTGAAAAGAACGGAAAGAACTTCTTGCAGTAAGTCTCAAGGTACCCAAAAGTGAACTAAATTAACAGCACTCCCAAGCAGGCCAAATCATGAGTCAAAACCTCTGAATCTTCATCTTGAGATATCCCAGTCAAACCTTCTTGAACTTGCACTACATGGCCATAGAAAACTTGCCAGAAAAAACTTTTCAAGGCCACAGTACAGGAAAAGAATCCAAGACTGAAGAGGAGGCCTCACACAGACACATTAGTCAGCTGCCCTGGTGTTCTGGCAAGGCACGGCCCAGATCCTAGTAACAGCTGTAAACCCATTAGGTGACTCAGGACTGTCAGCACTAGCATCAAAATGAAACAGCCTTTTCAATAAAGAAATGTTATGGAAGTAATACTTTTTTTTTCTTAAGTGTTCTTCGCATGTTTGTTTTGTATCATAAACCAGAAATTTAGACAGCCTCACATATTTGCAATTACACTAAAGTTCCAGAAAGCAAAAATGACGTACTTCTTCACTGGACATCGGAAATAATTTCTTAAACAACTAAAACCATTACCAATTTTATTCTTTCCTACAAAGCTAAAAGATATTGACAGTATTTATGGGATAAACTTTTCAGAAATGTGTTGGCCCTAATCTTTGCTTGGTATCTTTAGCTATGACTGGAACATCTATGTGGAGATAGCATGCTAATAGGCGATGCCAAAGAAATTTGGAAAACTGCTAAAAAAGAAGGGTGTGAGGGCAAAAGAACTTCAGCTGAAATGAGAAGACAGATACCAGGCCCTAAGGAAGTAACAGAAAATGTCAAATACAAAGCAGTCCTCGGCACCCCAAGACTGACGTAGAGCAAGTGCAATTCTCTACATATAAATAGAGTCCAGACAAACTGAGACTTACTTTGGTTGAACAGGCTGTGCACTTATCAAATGCCAGGCTGACAGGAAGAACATTATCAAATCTTGATAAAAATCCACGAATCTAGACAATGAAAAAAATTACAATGCTATTTTATAATTTAAAAAAAAAAACTTTTAAAAAATTTGCCATGAAATGGACACATACACTCAATAAAAAGATAAAAGTAGCTATAACTAGGGTAATACTGTTCTAACATTGTGGCCCCCAATTTACTACCACCTGCAGTAAATTTATACTCTCTATGTTACTATTTTCCTATATACAAATAATGCCACAGCTATCTAAATGCAGTACTACTTAAACATACATAGAGGCACAGCACCACCTGGAGTTGGACTTTTCTGATTGCAAAGTTCAATCAAAAATGGTGTGATAGTATAACCAGTTAAACCCATTTTTTCCCCCATCTCTATAACATATAATCTGAAAACCTAGCTGTTGTGCATTCCTATATTATGTTGTTAATATAATACTACTGATACATAATTTTAAAATTCCAGACCATTGTTTCTGGTAACAGAGATAGCACTGAACACACTTTGGAGCAGAGTTTGATCGTTGAGACTATGAATTCTTTGGAGTCCTGATCATCTTTTTTACTCTGTGCTTTTATAGGTCTACTACAACTTTATCAGCTCTGCAATAGAAATAATAATAATTCCTGAATTAATACTGAAGTTTATTAAGAAAAATAATGCCAACATGCACTCACAAATTTCATGCAGTTGAAACAGCATAAACCTTAGAAGCCAACAGCAATTTAAACAGTATTAACACTAAGGTATGATTGCAGAAACACCAGGCCATACATAACATTAGAATACAAAAATACAGTCATTTTTAAACAAAACCCACACCCAAGAAAAGGAAAACAATAAATCAAGTCTTTCTGATAGCACATTGTTTTGTATTTCTGTTATCCTACGAATTCCAAGACACTTACAAGAAAAAAACTCAGGTCATCTATAGCAGACTAAGACTATGAATGTGCAACATTTACTATCCACCAAAGAATACCTCCCAAATAAGGAGGAGCTCTCCAAGAGGAGAGCTGCATTCCAAATGAGCAAAGAACACCACAAAAAACCACACCTGAAAGTAATAGTTAATTCTAGACACCTGGAGAACATTTAGCACTCATTGAGTTGATTAGACGGGTGACTGCTAAGAGAAAACAGCAGTTTGTTAAGGGATTTAATGTCACAGTATATGAAAAATATTGTTTATTTTCATTTTATACTTATTAAAGTTATGTTTGTGTTATAATGTCTAAAATAGAAGATATTCATGATAGTCACTAAATGTAAACATGAAAACAGATATAGGGTTGACAGAAGTCATAACTCAACGAAAAGTTTTCCACTTAAAATCCATATTTGATATGGATCATATCTGAAAGTATAGCCCAAACCAGAACAGTAACGCAAGTAAAATCATGTAGGGGTATAAAACAAATCAGACAGGGCTGACTAGACAGTTAACATTCTCCTCATCAGGAAAGACAAGAACTGAGACCATTATTTTTCCGGTAGAAACAGTAAACTTTCTAAGATTTACTGAGAAATAGTCTAAAAAAAATATTGGTACATAATGTAATATTTCTAGCTTTCTGTTGGGAAAAAAACTGCAAACTTCTTCACTCTCCCTTTTCAGATGTTAAGAGAAAGTTCAAATTACAGATGTGTTTTCCAGAGGTCTGGAGCATAGTTACCATTTTGAAAAAAGTCCCTGTATATTTGTAAGACTCACAAAGATTCAACCATCAGAATTACTGAAGTTATTTCTAAAAACAAACCGACCTAGCACAAATAAAATCTCTTTCATATTACCATCCCATATGACCACAGGAAACATTCAAGTAATTACAGACAACTACCTGGAAATTATGACACTCATTTTTCAACGAAGAAAGCAAAAACTTTTCCAAAGATAAATCAGAAGGGAGCACCTGGATCACCAAATGAATGAGATTTAGATTTGGCTTTTTTTTCCTATTGAGAGGAGAAAAATCTCCCTCGGATATACTGCAGCCGTTGGCATAGGCTGGGCCTGGCTGACAACAGCATTAGCATATTAACTGCAGATAAGCCTACTGGATAAGGGAGTAGCTTAGTTATAATAAAGTACCCTGACTAAAAAATCTGTTGGTCATTGCGGAAGTTACAAACTTATCAATCAGTGCCAAAGTTGGAAACACTCCAGAACCTTCCAGATGAGCAGACTGTGAGCGCCAGCGAGGACATAAGCCTCGTATTGAGGGTATCTGAACAAGCCAATTGAGAACTGGATATTCCCCACCAAACCTGCAGCTGACAGTGTCCACAGGAACAAGCAGAAAAACTTCAAGTGTATGGGAGAGAGTGTCCTGAGAGAGAACTGCAGAGACTCCAGAATTACTGGAGAGAGAGAACCCAGGGGCATCCCACTGCATAAAATGTGTAATGTGTAAACACTGGTTACTACATAAAATTATAAACAAAATTAGACTAATTTTCTATAGATCAGTCCCTGTGCTTACCTAGATGTTGCAAAAAAACCACACTAGTAGCTTTTTCTTTTTCTGAATCAAGATTCATTCTTAGCGCAAAATCAGTATCAATAGAATCCAAAAATACCACTTAGAAACAAATAAATGATAAATATCAGAGGGAATATAATTACAGGGATAAGATCAGCAGGCAGTTTTTTGAAGAACTGTATCAATGTAACAAATAAAGACAAGTCTATCCTGCAATCTGAAAAATGGTATCCTTAACACATTTGTAACTAGAGTTTGGGTTGAGTAGAAGAATAGAGTGTGCTGTATTGCACCAGAAATACATGGATATTTTTGAGAACTATAACAATTGTGACATGGCTGTATTTGAATTTTTTTTTTTTTTTTCCAAATTCCAAAGGAATTTAACAAGTTAACAAAAGGAGATGCTTATACTGTGAGCTCTGATGGGGAAGTCAGAGCTTGCCTTATTCACATACTGTCTGCTCCAAGTAAATTCCTGCTAAGTAGGTAGCAGGAATTGTGTGTCCACAAGTAGAACAGACACAATGCCAGGAACACAACTACCTCGGCCTGTGCGATGGATTTTTTTGTTTGTTTTGTTTAAAACAAACATAGAGATGCAGTCCTTTGGGGAATGGAACCAGCACAGAGTATGTTTTTGTTAAGGAGGCGAAGTCTGTGATGCTTGCCTTGTATCAGTTCCCAGCATTTAAACAAAAGCATTTACTCACAAATTATTTACCTGATGAGGAACAAGTCCAAGAGAAGTAGGTGGTTCATTCATTCTATCATCACTACTGCTGGCCACAGCATAACCACTGCCAAAAATACAAGAAGGAAAATTAGAACAAGACAACATACTGAACAGTCAAAATTTCCATCAAGCTTTAGGACATTTTGTTACAACTTGCACTTTAGAATCTGGAAAGGAACCTATCTGGAAAATCTGCTTCATTGTAGCTAAGATTCAGCATGGGAATACAAACACCCTCAGACAGTTGTAACATACTCCTGTCCAACTCCTATCTCACTTTTTCTTTCACAGATTTTAAAGACAGAAAACAAGACTGAATTTCAGGTTACAGGACTTCAGCATAATTTCCGTATCAAACCCACTTAATTTTAATTAACATTTTGCAATATTTGGCTTATCTTGAAGATCTTCATCTGACAAAATTAGTTATGATAGCTCTTCATTACACGCAAATGCTGTCCTGAGCAAAGGAATGGCAAGATTCACTAACAAGAATACTTTCTTCTTTTGAAATATTCTCAGTACTTTTCTACAGTTAAACTCAGTAAGAAAGAAAACTCCCAATTTCCAAGATAAAAACTTAACTTTTGATGAACTTAAACACTGTTAAATAACAGTAATATAGTAGATATGACCTATACATTACATTAATTTACAGGCAACATTACACCTTACAAAATTGTCCTACTTAATATGTACTTCCTCCCCCTTTTCCCCAAAGATTATATTAAATAAATCTTATTTCTCAGAGAACACATTTTGAACACCAGTCCAGAAATGACTTACCCTTCTGGATGCTGTAAAACAGAAACCATTAATTCCACTGCAAGCGCCCCAGCTATCATGGCTAATCCTGGTCGACTGACCGTGCACTGCTGATCCAATGTCCGATCCCTGGTGGACTACAAAGATAGACAATTCTAAAGGAAAGAAAAAAGTAACTCAAAAGTAAGTAGCTGCCCTAGTAAACAAAACAGCTTTAGTTTTGTGCAATTCATGTCTTTGGTCTTCCAAATACGAGAGGAGCGATTTCTTAGTCCTGTGTACATCAACATAAAGTAAATCCCTTTATGAAACACATATGAAAAACATTTAAAGGAAATAAAAATTCAAGTCACATCAAAAGAGATATATAATCACCATTTGCATAAGGTTCTACTCACATCCCCTGGTGCTACAACATCATTGCAGAAGTAGCAACCCAGTTTATAGCCAGGGATATTTGAAAAGAGCGACGATCCCAAAAGATCAGAAGAACCAGAAGCATTGCTGAAACATGAATCACCAGATTCTTGCTGTTTTGGTTTCTTTAGTCCGTGTCTCATAACAACAAATGTGTCAAATCCCAATGCAGCATTGATGACCAACTGTGAACAATAAAGAGAGAAGAAGAAATTTTAAGTGAGCCAAAGGGGAAAGGAAAAAAAACGCCTCAAGGCTTTACTCACTGTAAATGTCAAAAAACCCCACATGCTGTAGATGGAGGAACAGCCTATTAAGTGCGTGTCTATCACCCTAGCCATAAACAACGGATTTTCTGATAGGTGTAAAATTCCAGTTGTCAAGCATTTAGAAAAAACAAAACCAAAACTAAAGTCTGCTTCAGAAATCCACAAACCATTCCTTTTTTCTGTGCCTTTCAGGGAAATTTGATACATATTACTCTAATTGGTACACAAACCTATGCACATTTGCTGACAAAAAAGAAAGCAATATGCGTTGTGCTAGTTACATCTGAACCTATGTTCACACCAATTAACATTCAATGCGAAGCTGCTATGCACTGATATGAATTAACATCCATATATACAAATTTGCCCCAACATTCATAGAATTATTAGTCCAAATTTGGCCCAAGAGTCATACAATTACTAGTACAGTTATTGGAATAACTTATTTTGGTTCCAGCTCAGAATTTATTTTCACGTTTCCTGCATATTCTGTATATTCATGTTCTCTAAGGGCTAAAATATTCCAGGTGTCATTTAAGTACAACAGTGGCTATCAATAATAAGTATTCATGTCATTTGAAACTCTGTATGTTGTCTTTTCAGTTCACTGTGGTCTGAAATATAACTCATTAAACACCCCTATGTGACAGAGCAATGAAACACAAGTCTGTTATCCAAGAAATTTTCTGCTCAGTGAGGAAAGCAATTAATGATTACTTATGGTCTTCATATGCATCTGTTTAGTCACATGGGGAGCACAAACAGCTGTGGTACACAATTACACTGTCATCATTTTCCCCTTTCTCCTCAGTTTGTGACAAGTGCTTAGAGTAATCTGAAGCTATATACATTATGATCGAAATATCATAAAACCAATACTGAAACTAGCAGATTTTACTAAATTTACAGGCAAAGATTTAGATATAGCAAAAACCAAAACCAATTATACAATAATGACTGTAGCCAGTAAAATACAAAGGAAGATACTACACTGCTTCATTTGCAGCTATTTTAGATAGACAGTCTAGTACAGCAGTTTGGCATTTTTCATTCTTAGAGCCAGGAATTATTTAAAAGAGAGATTTTGAGGAAAGCTGTCAAGAATTACCCATCTTTACTGGTAAGCTTGTGAGTTTCATCATCATTCTTGGTATTTCAAACAATTTCTGGATATTCACGTTCAATGTCCTCGTAGTTTATTCTTTCCTCAGCCCTAACGTAGAACCATGCTGTTGAATCTGGGGTAGCACAGCCACATCTACAGCAACCAATTAAAAGACTGCACCTTCTCACTACAACTACTTGTAAAACCTAAAGATGGTATCCTATTTTCAAAATATGGATAACAGGGCACGGCTGGTATTACCAGAAATTAATAACCCTGCTAAATGCTTCCCATGGCAATAAACTGTTTCTCTTCAGTTTACTGTCCAGCAACTATTTGGATCTGATTAACCCTTAATTAAAAAAACCCAAACATCGGTTTTTGATAAAGACTATGGAAAAGTGTATCTTTTGGCACATGTTTTAAAAAAAACCTAGCAAAATTTTAAAAGTTCAAGTGCTTAGTAGGAGCAGGGAATTAATGTCTGATGCAGGGGTTTAACATTTGAGTTCTGTGTTTGTCCAAGATACTTGTTTTGGGAGGAAGGAAGGACTGCAGCAAGATCGAAGATCATCAAAGCAACCAAATGATTACATGGGTAAACCAACTCTTATTTCTACTCATGTACCCCTTAAAGAACTTTGCACAGATTATTACTCACTATGTTCTTCATTTTCTGTGTGCCTGTTTGAGACCTTGGGGTCCAAACTGCAGCAGTACTTCAGATTTGCAGTTGTCCTACAAATTCACATTTGAAGTAGAGCTCTCATTAGGTGTTTCTCAACATGAAGTACACTGAAAAGCAGATACTCAGTATTTCACTTTGGATGTCTTGAGATTTCAGTGCTGTGCTCACTCAGTCACAGAGGATTCCACCTCCTCACATCAAAGTGATGTTATGAAAACCAAATACTACGATGCAGTCAGATACACTATGCAATTGAATACCACAGAACTGTCACAAAGAAATTACAAAATTTGTCCTCGAAGTATGATTTGAATACTGTAAGGGGATTGCTAGCTAAGCAAATGTGGGGAAAACGTTTTGGAGATCATTAAAACAACCACCCTATCCTGACTGAATCAGACAGGGTGTGGGGGGGGTGCATATAAAACCACACGTACTTTTTACCACTACCAACCATCACACATACGAAATAGTAGGCTGGCACTTTCCAGTTGCAATATCCAGCTTTGTAAACCTACTTTTTCTATATAATTTCCATGCTGTTTTTAAAGAGATAAAAGATCGCTGAAAGACCACAGGTGCAAACTGCAGAAAAGACAGTAGGACTAAATAGGAACTGGTGAAGTTACCGAGTTACATACACTCAGTTACACCTGAAGTTGTACTTCAGTGAAGTCCATGCTAACAGGACACGCTGATCTTTTCACTGGCAAAGGCAAGTTCATTTGAACTGCAAAGCCTACTGCTTAGGATCAGAAATCTATTTAAAATAAGAGAAGAATAAAAGAAAAGAAAATCATTTCAGACCTTGGCTTAAAAAAAAGAACTATTCAATTTGGAAAAAACCTGCTTGCAAAGCATGTGCAGAGGAAATCAGCTAAGCTCAGATGAACATAAACTTTAGGAAAAAGGGGAATATACTTGGAATTTATAAAATAAATCTAGTTTGCAAATATCACAAATCTCCATTCTCTCTCCTTTCTACTGTCCAGTTTTTTTGGGAAATAAATATAAACACAAACAAAAGAAACCACAAACAAGTAACAACTGTTAGGAAACTGGAGTTGTCAAGGCTGAAAAAATCACAGAAGCCAGGAAATACACAAATCCAAGATTGAATAACAACTCAGCTGTGTCATATGCATGTTTTATTTTACTCTCATGTTAAGTTCACAACTTAGTAAATCGCATTGGACATCATTACATTTATGCCACAAAATACACAGGATGTGCACTGTGGTTAAGCTGAGATGATAAAAGCTTAATGCTTGTATTTCTTGATTTTGTGCTAATTTAACCAAGCGAACATGAAATTGCGCTATTCTTAAAAGACTTGGGAAATATCAAGATTACTTGAGACTGTTGTACTAAAGTCTACATCATGATAGCAAGGGGCGTAAGTGCTCAGGATAATTTAGTTGCATTCTTCAGCAAAACCATATTTTCAACACTATATCAATTTGGAGAAAGATGCTGCTTTCAGAATACTGTGTGATTTAGAATATTTCTTTGTTATGTTTTATTTCTCAATCCGCTTCATATGACTAGGTCTGCATACTGACCACGAAAGACATTTTAACATTTTGATTACATAAAGCATTTATGCATACAGTCTCAATGATCTTGTATACAGAATATTACCTATAAAGCTTCAAATACTTTTTTTTAAAAAAAAAAAATTCACAACTTTAATTTCATATACTGTGGACCTCTCCCTTCATTTTTCTTTAGCTGTAACATGAGGATATTACTTTTAAGATATAGAAATAGCTGAAGCGTTCAACACTACCTGAGTAAGAGTCATGGGCAGAGTTTGGATGCATTGGCTCAGCACAACTGTAAGTTTCCCAATAAAGTGATTAGGAAAATCCTAAAGTTAACTTTTAACCAAAAAAGCATTGGCATACTTTTCAAGTTCAGAATTCATTTTCTGATTTTTCACTTTTGAGATGTATTTTGAAAATGTGGTTTCAGACAAGTTTTTACAACTCACATCCCTGATTAGCCAATCATTACTGTAATGTCTTTAGTTCTCCTTACAGTGATTCTCTTACTATGAAATTATTTCTCTTAGTATTACTATGAAATACGTACTCTTGGAGATGCTCAAAAGTTACTGACTAGACCAGACTGAGCAACATGCTGTAAGTCGGTCCTATTTTGAACAGAGTTGTACCAAATCACCTCCAGAGGTCTCTTTCAACCCAAATCATTCTGTGATACAAGTTTCTATTTCCTCTTTTCAACATCGTCTTTTTGTCTTGAACAGAATCTTTGAGGTTACGGAAAACAAGAAAAAATTTCTGCACAATCCCAACAGATTGGTCAAGTATTTCATTTTCCCATAAAATTCTTTCAGGCATCCGTAGCTGGCTGATAGGCAGGAGCTGAAATACAGTGAGACAAGTACGTTAGCAAGGCATGGTACAATACCTTCCTCTTGCTGGCTGCAATGACAGCGGGAAGCCATCGACTCTCTCTGGTGTCCATTAGCAGGAAAACAACATCATGAGCATCAATAAGCTCTTCAAGTTTAGCCACATCCTTCCGAGCCTGTGCCATTGTTATTTCCGAAAAATTCACTGGGTGGCCTGGCATAGGGATGCTCATGTTATAGCCTTCTGAACTCTAGATGGAGACAGACAGAAAATAACATATTAAACCCATAACCTTGTGACTGAATTGAATTATTATAAAGTTCAACACAAAATTGTAGAGTACAAATTCAATTACCATTTGGCAGAATGGCAACTTTATTCTTTACACCTCTCTGTCTGTTCTGTGCACTAAAGCACACTGCTAAAGTTTCTGAGGGAATGGCAGTCTCAGCTGCTATATTTACGCAGAAAAGAGCAGCTCAATGCAAATGCACTAGGTTTGGGTCATGAGAGCAGACCAACCCCTTACAGGTGCCTCAGTGCCTGAACTAACAAGCCCAGTCTCTCAGAAGGTCTTATTAGGTCTGGCAAATCACTACAAGAAGATAGCTGAACTGTTCCTGATCCCCGAGGTAACAAACAGCCCTACAAAAGAAAACGGACACATCTTACATATGATTATGATCACGCTGTTAAACTTAGATAAAATCTTTGTCCTGGATTATCTCTCCAGCCACTTCACACAGAATGTTAACGGGATGTAGCTTATATTTCTGATATTGAATATCGACTCCATTACAGTAAGACAGATGTGAAGTATCACACGTTCTCCTCTTTGTTTTACATTCTTTACGAGAAGAACAATAGTCTCCAATGATTTTCATGTAATTTGACCAGCCATATGTGAACTTGATATAGAAGAAATTCACTTCTGAGACTTATTACTCCAGTGTTTGGATGTCTGGAGGCTTTCACCATGCAGATGTTGAAGGAGCCTGTTCTTACTGCAGAAACATATGCCCCTTCCAACTCCATATTTGGGCAAGGCATATTGAGCAGAAAATGACTAAAGAGCCAAATAAGCATATACAATGCATACAAAATGCAAACAATTAACTCACTCATTTGGAAATACGTTAACACAATCTGCCAGCCATCTGCTATAAGAGAATAATGGATCCTTCATATAGGTCACAGAAGCACAGCCCTCGCCAAAGTCTCCTTGCTTGTCACTGTGCTGTAAGCAACTAACAATTCAAAAGCCAAAATTGAAAAGCTAGGTGAAACAAACATAAAATTACATGAGAAGAGAGGAAAGGAACGTTGGTGGAACGTGCTTTTCTATAGACCAATTACATGCGTAACTCATAAATCCAGGTGAGCCAAATAACTAGAAGAGTGAAGTATACATTCCATATATCATTAAATAGCCTCGAAGATAAAAAGAAACAGATGCACATAGCATCTTGGGGAAATGAATTTGGGCGATATCTACATTAACTGTACCAAAGTATGCACCTTTTTTTCCCCCCACTCTTCTTCCTCCCTGCCCCTCTGCCACCTCCAAGGGGTAAAACGTCAAGTCCGCAGTGATGTAGCACGCTGTTAGCAGGGCAGCTCCGCAGTGTCCTGGAGAGGACAGCCCAGGTTCTGCATCACCAGCACAGGCATCGCACAATTACTGGAGGAGTTTTTACCTTCACTGTTATAATCGCCTCCAAAAAACTGTGGCAGGAACACAAAACTTAATCTACGCTGCATATAAGTAATGTATTTATAGCTAACTCGTTAAGTCGCTGTACTGCATACAAGTGCTGATTTAATAGATAAGTGTAACTGACGCTGTTGCTGACTTAGGAGGTCGATTTTTGTTCAAAAAAATAAGTGAATACTAGGTGCACGGAAATATGGTAACAAGGTTTGTAAAATACTAAAATCTTACCAGAACTCAGAAAAAACCTCTATCCACTGACTGTAGCTGTAGGAATACATCAAAGTCTAACAGTTTCAAGAGCTTCAATTTTATTTGAGTAACTGTTCCGTGAAAAAAAAGACACCAGTCACTAGCAAAAGTGGCTGAGATACATTTTGGCAGCCAAACACCGGCAAAAAGAGCTAGAAGGGTGTCTTGCGATGGCACTTGCATATTATTTTAAGGAGGAGTAAATGTGCATATATCCCCAAAGAAAGATCTCATTCATTCCACAGAATTCCAAAATATCAGGGAATCCCTACATGACAAAGAATTTTGCTTGACTGCACACAAACGCTTAGATTTTCAGACCAGAACCTTCATGCTAGCAAAACAGTTAAAATGCCTTCAAATTACCTAAAACAAAATAATATTTAGTTACCATCCCATAAAGTATTAGAATCACATACTTATTTAAAAAAAGGACTGTATGTTGACATGTGCAAAATCATAAGATAACACACTTTTGAACATTTTCATTGACAACTGACCAAAGCTGCGCTTGAGGCTCCAGTGCTTTTGGTTTTTTTTTGAAGCAGACATCAAAATACTGAAATTTGTGGTGCCAGCATAATCTTCTCTCATTTTTATTCACATTTCTACTAGCTTTCTGCATTTTTTTGTTAAACCATGGCTCACATCACTTAGAAGATATCTGTGCTCAATATATTAAACCTGAACAGAAGTGTGCTGTGGGCAAGTACACAAAATATTAAGAAATGTGATGCTGCCAACATGAAATTGTTCTATTGGAAATACCTATGTTAAGTAGCCCCCCATGCAGTATAGTATGAAGAATGATGAAAATGCTGAATACACTGGAGTTCCGTGCCTGAATACTTAAGGAAATGACTGTATAAGACAGCCAATAACTTTAAATTCCACAGCAGCTGTATGAATGACTCTGTGCATTACCTACTTGTAATGAAAGGCTGTGAATCCGTAAATTCCGCTATTTCCGAGTCCTCCCTTCTTTTTTATTATAAAACTCTAAGCTACAGTTAATGATAATCTTAGAAGTGGAATGAAACAAATCAAAGCTCCTTGCCAAAGCATTCCTTCTTGTTGCATTTGCAATGATGAGGTGGTTACTCTTCCAACTAGAAAGGATGTAAAATTAAAAAAATAAAAAAGAATTCACATAGAGCAGTCAAGTGTTTCAAAGTCAACCAGGAGAAACTGCATTTTGTGTGCAAAACATTACTCTCATCAAAAGCAAAGAAAGTAAATTAGACTGCAAACAAATCGCACAGAAAAGTACCATCAAATTTTCAGAAATGCCTTCAGACCCAGCATTACTGCTTGGATTCCCAGGGGCTTGAAAAGGACCATGTGGGTTTCCAAACAGCACGAGACAGCTTTTGGTTACTCCTTCAGCATGAGAGAAACGAGCAGGCTCAAAATCCAGGACAACTAATCTTTTTATTCAAAGGCCTTTATACTGATAAATATGGGGTTTGGTAACAAGCAACAATGCAGTCTGCAGTAACAGATGCAGCTCTATTTTAAGAAATCTAGCAAAATCAGCTGGGTTATAAAAGTCTCCGGCTACAGTAGCTTCACTGTCCATTCACTGTGCAAACTGTCCCAAAGCACCAAGACTTTGCGTGGGCTAATTAAAGACTTATTGTTAGGCCATGTGCTTGGCCTGCTCATTAAACCTCACCATTCTCACGTGCTGTCAGCATGATATTAACTGTTTGAACCAGGGTTTTTACTTTTAAGCCCTATTAATTCTTGTTAATGCTAGCATGTTGTTTCTCCATGTATTTACTGATGGTCAAACATAGTACCTCTTCTGCACAAATTCTACTGCAGAAATGAGCTTGACTGAAATATATATTAGAAACATGCTGTCATAAGGGTACACAGGATCTGTGCAACTGCTTTCTCCTCATTTGTGCCACAAAGCTATGAAACTAGGTTTGAGTCCCACTGAAGGTTGATCAGATGTGACCCATCCACAGAAACAACAGAGAATGCGTAACACTGATGGGAATAATGTGCTAAGAGAACAGTGGTAGATGCAGAACATTTGAGGCATATGGTAGAGGAAAAATTCGTTACATACAGTATGGGCTCCACATTGTATATACCAGTACTGAACAGGAAAATTGGGGTTTTTTTCCTACGTATACCACATGTCCTAACACTTATTAATACAGGCTCACTAAAGCATTGGTTTTGGTTCCCTCTTATTACTGGAAGTTCCTCTCCAGGTTATATTTAACTTTTTTTCTTTTTAAAGCTTCATCGCAATCTCAAGATTCCATAGCACAGCCTGGTCTTTGCTTCTAATAAGAAAACTTGTAACACAAACTTTTGATCTTTATCTCTACATGCAAAACTGTATTATTTAGGATTCCACAAACAGCTTTTATTTCTTCTAATTACACTACTCATTCTTTCTTAATATTCCTGTTTTCACATTCCCAAGTTTAAAAAGAAAAAAATCATGCGACACACATCCTAATTAACATCGTGTTGTTACTCTATGTGACACCACACAGGTACTTTCTTTTCTGTATTTGTTCTACTATTTAATATTTCTTTAACTAAATGATTATCACCCAGTACCAATAACACTATAGGGCAGCAAGTTTAAATAAAATTCTAGGAACTTTCAGATAGCCTCTTCTGATTCACTTATCAAAGGTTCCGAAAGTGAAATGTTCAGCATTTTTTCATACTGAGGATCATTGTTTGATATTCAAACACTCATTGAATTACTGCTTAGTACCAATACTGATTTCATAAACAATGACCAAAAAAAGGATCAACAGAGATTACAACAGAACAAAAACACAGAGAAATCCTTGGGTCAAACTAAATGAACCTAAAAATGTTTGGAAATGATCTTCTGTAAAGTTTGTTCACAAACCTGTTCATCAATAACATAACAGATCTATATTCCACTGTTCATAACTCTCAATAATATTATGACTATTAACATAATGAGTGGCATTTTAAATATAGGCTTGCATAGTAAGTATACATAACTCATTCTAATTACACCAAGTGGTTAAGATACTGCTTGCCAGCTGAGCTCTGGCAATTATCGCTACTAATTCTAAGACAGTCTCAATTCCAAAGCTAAAACCATAAACAGTTGAGTGACTTCTATCACATACCAAATAAGTATAAAAAAATTTTGTTCACAATAGATCAAGCTGAGAGCAAGTCTATTCTGAAATTACAGGCCATATCAATTCTTCTCCCAAAGGAAGGATGAAACTAAGAGAACTGCAAATATTTGTAAGTTGGCTTTTTTTAATCTACTTTTCTTCAGCACTGAAGACAAGGTCTGTTTGAACATGCACACTGAATAATGTTCATATGATACACACCCTTGGAGTACGAGAGGATGAAGGCTGCCACTAGTGGGCCTTTCATCATAAAGCTTCTAAAACAACATAAAAATTCATTCCTGTCTTTTGTTCCCTTTCAACTACGACATTCTGACACTAAGTTGTTACCATCAGGCTCCCCAAAAAAGGAGTACTTTGGTCAAAGGCCAGCATTACTATCTTCTCCAGGCTGCTACAGAGTGCTACCCTTTTTTCAATCTGACTCAGTTTGCTTAGTTCTTGAAGAAAACAAAAGCAGACAAGAAAGTTCTCTTACATCATCTTAATACTGTGTATGACACTTCCACGCAAAGCACGTTTCTAATCAGTGCTTGCTGCTCTTAAGTTATTTTGGACAAAACCAACACAAAAAACAACTTGCAGTTTTTTCTTTTACTTGTACTACATTACTGATCATTTGCAGAGCAAAATGTGCATCTACAGCAGTCCTGAGAACATTAGGTCATTTCATTCCAACACAGCATAACCAGCTAAAGATTAAGTATTTTCTTCTTGTGTAGAAAATCAACCTAAATAAGATTGCAAATTTTGGGTATAAAACATAATAGGAAATCTCAACGCTACCTCTATTACTGCCTTCAAGACCCTCTGCTCCCATAACAGGCAACTAATGTGTCTAAACTCACATTTAATAGCAGACTGCAAAAACATGGTATTAAAAGCAGCCATTACTGAAAGTTCCTTAGGACATACTAGGCAGGAAAAGAATTTACTTCACCATCAATGAGCTACAAGATGATTCAGATGATCCTTAATTATATTTCATTATTACAAACATTTATTGTCTCAATAAAGTTTAACAAGTACAGAGTACTTGAAGTAAAATGCTTATAGATTTGTCAGTAACCAATGTAACACATATGTAGTATTTTTCCCACTCATAATACTGCTCATCGACTAGAACTTGGAATAGTTATTTAAAGTCACTCTCTTCCAAGGGACTCTCTTCCAAGAGTCTTCTCTTCCAAGGAACATATTAACACAGTTTAAATACTGATCTTACCACTCCGGGGAAAATTTTCTGCAGCCTGTCGGCTGCTGCAAGTGCTTTAGGCTTCCCACCACTGAGACAGTCTTCGAACTCATACAGTGGCTGTCGTACCGGGTTGGAGTAGGAGATCTTTGCATTGTCCACAAATGTTATCTTCCTGACTCCCCAACCCTAAACAGCAAAGCAATTTACATAATAAGTACAACGGGCTTAGCTATGTATTTTTGAGTAATGCCAGAAATTCAAGAGGAGTTTTGTCCAATTTTTCTAGAAAGACCAAGCTACAAACGCTTTTGAAGCTATTCACGGCAACAACATTGTACTCGCACTGAAGACAACTGAAAATTTGGTCTGTCCAAATAAATCATTTAGAAGTAATCCCTCAAAATCCTACTGAATTCAGTGGGATGTGGTAAACACCCCTGAAAGTAAATATCAGCACAGTTACTTACTTCAAGTGCTTCACTGAGAATTCGATAATAGCTTGATAATTTGTTCCAGAATTTCTTGTTCAATCTTTTTAATGTGAATTCAAAACAAATTACTTTTCTGCTAAGGTTCTCTTACTACTTGCTATTCCGGTATTCACAGAACTTCAACTTACTTCCATTAGCTACAGATCTTACTTCTTCCCCGCAATTTATAACATCAATTAATATGTATTACATGTACATTAATACAGAGGAATATAACTTTCCTCTTATGTGCCATGGAAGCTACTCAAAACCAAAAATGATATAGAATTTACAAGAAACAGCATATTATTTTTAAGGTTAACTCAGGACTTACCATCAAGGTCCTTGCAACACTACAACCCAGTGTACCAGCTCCTAACAGCAGACACTTGGCAGACACAATTTTTTCCAAATCAAGTGTAGGCACCAACCGCCAGCACATCAATTTCAAATTAAGATCCACTGATGATTCTGCTAACCTATACCATGAAATAGACAGCAACACATTTCTGAATGTTCTTGGGTTTCTCCAACAAAGCAATTACTTTTATTTCAACTGAAGAAGTTCAACACTTCTTTTTTATTATTATTAAGGAGAGAATTCAACATACAAGTAATATAAAAAACAAAGTCCCTGAGCATACTTCCACCTAATAATAAGGTGCATGGCAAGAAGATCAGAAAAAACTGATTTCCTGCATCCAGTTACATATGTCCTCAACATGAAATACTACATTTGCCTTCTAAAGAATGAAGTCAGTTCTTTGTGGAAGTTTTAGAAGGAAAACAAAGTAGGAAATCCATGCTCAACCTATTGTCAGATTTTTTGCATTCATCAGAACACAGGGTGTTAAAACTCTCATCAAGTCAGGTCATCACAAATCGTGCACAGAATAGTAACTGGCACAGGAAAATGTCAGAAAAAAAAATCCATTCAGAGCATGACTATGGCATTCACTCTCCTGCTTCCTCTTTCCAAAAGAGTATACTGCTTCACACAGAATGGTACTGTATATCCTTCTACTCCCTCTCACACATCTCCTTAAAGCTCTTTTGCCTTTCTTGTCTTCAAATCAGATGCACATCTAAGTTCTCAGATTCCTGATGGTTTCATTCCCTTATACATCATAAAACTAATTTTTGTGGTGTCCAGTAAATTATTTGTTCAACAAGGATTTAAGATCATAGTTGCCAAAGTTGGCATGTTACCAACAGGCTCTGTGGGAATTAACAGAAGTTAGCATACTTACAAGAAGGTCAAGTTACATTTACTTAAAGAATTAAGAGCCCTCAGATGGATCCTTCTCTAATCACTATGAACGTACTCTGAATGGCCACAATTGTATGACAAAAATGCCTCAGTGTGATAGGTAAAATGCATTCACCTAAATTATTAGATCAACACACTCCTACGGTGTTGCAAAGTTAAGAACACACGTGGAGTCAGTGAAAGCAGATGAGCTGACACGCTGTGTAACTAGGCTGCGTTCAACACACTGCCTATACGTTACGTACAGAATGATAAAAATTACTAAGCTCCTGTTTCCTGAGCTCTTTCCTGTCACACCCTAACAATCCCAAAAGCCTGAATTTTTCTCCATGCTTATTTTCGTTATATTTAACAACTTACAGGTTATAGAATTCAATGAAAACTGTAACAGTATGACCTACATTCCACTCAGTTTTAAATATAATGCATTTGAAATTTTAAGCTAGATTCAAAAATTGCAAACGCTTCTGCTGCACGCAGTGTACTCTGCTCTTTTAAGGCCCTTACCTCCAATAGGACTGTCCAACATATATACAGTATTTGTGTTGCTGTATATTGTTACCTAACAGAGACAGACGGTCCTTGCATCTCACATTTCAACTTGTTATGGCTTAAGCCTGATTAAAGAAAACTACAGAAATTTAAAAGATAATAAACCTTTTTGGATCCATGCATTCACTGAGGTTCACCATTCTTGGACCCATGCCTCCCTTTTGGTTTTTCTCCCATCCAACAGCTTTTGGACAATCTGTTTGACATATTAAAAGGAAAACAAAAAAACAAACAAAAAAAAGAGCAAGCAAGAAAGAATGAAAGCCTTAATATCACAGAATAGAAAAAAAGACATTTTGTTGGATTTAACCATGTTAGAAAAAAACCAGATTATAAGCCAGTAAGTAAATACACTGTATCTTAACAACCTAGTATATGTTGCTATACAAATTTTGCTGGTTTACATCAACTGAATGCAGCACTTCTTGGAAAAGTGCTTTACTCTCCAGTGTCCGATGTGCTACTTTTGCCTGTTCAGCTTGCTTCAAACCTAGGACAGAGATGCCATTACTCCTCATCAAGCCTCCAAATCTTCAGACAGACTGCTATGTTCAGAACTCAGTAAATTCGTAATTCAGAACTCAGTAAGTTTTGCCAAGTTCAGTCATCTCTTCATGTTCCCTAGACCCCATCTGTAAATTCAGTAGAGAATTGTATATCCTAATTATATAATAATTAAACAATTTACAACAGTGATATGTAAAGCATTCACAACTGCTTGGATAAGATAAACAAATTTTGTGATACTGTCATGTACACAGAAATTAAGTCTGAGTTTATGTTCAAACGTTACAAGTTTATTGCTTTAAAATACATCTGCCTACCTCACTATGGGATTGAAGAAACAATTCCACTCTGTAGCAGGCTTCTACCATTTTAGTTTGCATCACATAAATTCACTACCATATACATTTATTCTAGCTGAGGGACTGTGTACAAATCTAACAAGAAAAAAAAGAGACTAATTGCTAATTGCCTGGGTTTTGTATTTCATATGACACCAGGATTTTTCTTTCTTTTTTTGTTAGAAACACAATTTAAGGAGGAAAAAATTAAAGGAGAACATGCTCTTTTTTGTTGTTGTTTTAAAGAAGGAACCGTTTCCTTTACAGACATTTAACAGAAATTCAATCAAATTAAAATGCATTTGAAATAACTTAGTGTAAGCAATGATTTAGTAGTATTAATTTATTTTTTCTATCTTCACAGTGATCAAGAAGGGAGAAAAGAAATGGGAAGGAATTTTTTTTTTTTTAATGGATTACCTGGGCCAAGGGCTCTCTCTGGAAGTTTTATTTCAAAGATAATGCTGTGTGTTATGTCTCTCACCCCTTGCATGGTCCTATCTCTGAAGCAGAGCACTTCAACTGACTGGAGAATGCTGCCCCTGCCATTTCAAAAAAAGATAAATAGAGAGAGACATGCAACTTCTTTAGTAGGAAAGGGACTGCTTTTAAACGCTATTTCATGCAGGTTTAGTCTCTTGCAGATTCTGAATAAGGATTTTTCTGTTAGTGCTGCAACACTGTTGCTTTTATCAGGTATAAAATAAAAACATTTCTTAGTATGTGAAAATCACTAGTTTATTGTGAAACAACTCTAAAGAAATGACACTGTCAGCCTGTCCTCTGTCATTTATACAATGCTGCCAGACAAACTGCATATTTAGAAGAATAAAGAGCAGGGAAGCACTAGAGCACACATCAGCTGCATCATGTACTTGCCATGGCACAACAAGATCTTCTCAGTTCTTGATATAGTATCATTTTTCCTCCTTATAATTCAAAACCCCAAATCAAACAATTAGAACTTTAGTTCCTAAAAACCACTTAATCTCAGAATGTGTACAGCTCTCTGGGCACTTACACATCATTCTATGCCACAGTTCAGCTCACAGTCCAGAAAACATCATACCTAAATGAGCATTTCTTCTCCCTGCTGCATGCTTTGCAATAAAACGCAAAAGTCAAAACTACAAAAATGCAATTTAATTACATTTTTATTACAGCAACACCTTTTTATATGATACTTTAAATGATAGTTTTTTTCACATACCAGAGTGTAAAAATACGTCCTGTCTTCTCAGCTTCTACCCAACAAAAAATTCTAGAAGACTACACTACAAGAAAACCTACAAGTATCTGATTTTCAAAATTTAGTCTACTATTACTTGGCACTAATTAATTACATAATATCACAGAATGCTTTAAATAAGATTTGAAACAGCCGGAGGGTATTGGCAGTGTCTGAAGCATGTATTTCCAGGTACATGCATACATGCATGTAAGGAATAGGAATAATAGAAACTTGTGAACGACAGAAGTAAAAAACAGAATAACATGCAAAATCAGAATCACTGAAGGTGAGCCAAGTCAAGGTTAAAAGTTAAATCTCAGGTGGGTGATATGACTAAAGTGCCATGGGGGGGAAAATGCCAAATTTGATATCAGCCAATAAATAATCTTTGTGGGAAAGAATAAAATAGATACCATTTGTAGGCTGCCAGGATCAGGAAATTTCTCAGTGGCCATCCTGGATAGTGGGATAAGTTACATGGATCATAAACTCCAACTGTGACCTGCAAAAAAAAATTGCTCTAATGAGAAGTCATCTATCCATAATAATATTCACTTTACAGTAAAAGTTATATGGCATTTTTCATGTAAAAATTCTGGACAGAGAAGGCCTAAACACATATTTTATGTATTTACAAATGTTTAATACATGGTCCCACCAGGTTTCAGTTAAACATTTGCCACAGCTTTGAGATTTGTTCAGTTCAACTGCTTTATGGACATTCAGTTTTCACTACAGTATGTGCACCTTCCTTGAACACACCACTAAGGGAGAAGGCCAACAACCAAAGCCTTGCTCCCAAAACAAAATTCTGTATTGGTTTTGGCATTATCAACAAGTGAAAGGGGACAGGCTAGCAAGATGTCAAGTCAAAAGAAAAACAGCATAGAAATCACTTGTAAAGCCAACCTTCAAGATGGGATCTAAATAAAGGAACAGTCTGTCTCATGTTCAAGCAACGTAATACCGTGCTCGTAATTGAGCCACCTAAACTAGGAGCTTACTTCACAGTCGATGCAGAACCAAAACACATCCAGAGATCAGAAAGATGCCACTGCCTACCTTTAGCTGTGCTGAAAATCTGAGCTCAGCCATCACTAGCGATACCCACGTCTCTCACATCTACAGAGCTCTCCCCTCCTGCTTCTTTGCCTACCGATGGAGACTTAAAGTGACGGGTCTCACCTCCACCCCATCAGGGAGGTGTCCCTACAACAGTCTGAAAGGCAGATGAGCCAATCCAAGGGATGCAGACAGGAGAAACAGGGGCCCACTCCTCACCCCTCCTCCCAGCCATACACTGCTGCTGCTTTCCAACTGTTGACTCAAGCAGGCCTAAGACCCCTTAGTAAGCTGATTCAATTTCATAAACTAGCAGAAAATTAACTCAGCAGCAGCAAAACCATGTTTTTCTTCCAAGGGAGCGAGTTCATTTGGCTCACTGAAATACAAACAAACTCTACAGGCAGTATTGATGCAATAAATCTTATCTGACAGGTCTAAAATTTTGGCACTCTGAAGTGAATGTTAACGAAGAAATACATTGCAGATGATTACAGATTTCTCTCATACTGAGAGTGTTCCTATCTAATTAAGTATACTTTTATCTGTGACCCATTATTGCATTTATACTACCATTTAAAATCTCAACCTCCACGTTCTTATTTTACAAAGAACAACCGCAGACCTAGGTCTTAATTTCAGAAAAAAAAATTTAGAAAAGCAAAAAAATAACTGAAGACCAAGTATTATAAAACAGAACAAAATGACTTTTTTAAGGTGTGACAAGAGCTCCTTAAAAAAAAGAAAAAAATATATTTTTTGCACTTCTTAGCTCTTCACCATAACTTTCTGAGTTTTTTTAGGAAAAACTTGAGTTTTGTTTCCTAACACTTCAGTGACATCCAAGATAAAAAAAAGTTTGAAGTTCACCAAAAATGAAGACATTAAAGCATTCAGAAAGGCCTAGCAAATTGCAGCAGCTGAGCAACATGATCCAAAGTGGAATCCAACATACATAAATACAAGTCAACCAAGCCAGTCAACTCTTGCTGTGATGACATTCACTTCATGTATCGTAATTCTTCCCTAGCTGAAAGCAATGGACAGTACTAACTTGACGCTCAAAGGACATGCACGATCTCTGCATTTAACAAGAAGAAATATCTCAGCCCCTTCTGGAGCACAACCCATCTGTCTTCCAAAATTACATAGCATTTACCTTGCACATTCTTCATATATAGATTCCCTGCAATTTTTATCCATAGCTCTCATGTTATAATGTCCATGTGGCAAAACACAAGCTGAAAGTTGAAAACTTAACTCCCATGTAGCATTTCCTGATTCATATTACCACAACCAACAAATACATAAAATATGAGTACTATTTTTTAGTACACAAACAATAAAAGAGATGTTTTGCATTATTATTATAGCATTGTAGGCAAAGTGGCTGGAAAACTTTAATTGTTATACTAACTCTCTCATAAACTTATGCTGTTTCTGTTTTGACAATGAGGGAGACAGAGCATGAAGAACTTTGTTTTCAAGCTGATCGTAAATCAGATGTAAGTGGGCTTTTGCATAAGAACTACAGACACTTAACTCGACATAAAAATCAATCCAAGCCACTGGTCTTCAGCTATTTACCCATTCTATTCAATGGCCAACCATTGTGCTCAGCTCAGTATTACAGACACTTTACAAACATTTTTAGGTTATAAACAGACATAAAGTTCTCATTACCTTCCCCCCTTGATCTTGGAAGAAGTCATCCCACTTTTTCAGTAGAGATATCATGACAGAATTGTCATGATATTTGACTAAAAAATAAGGCAATGCTGTAACCCTCTCTTTCTGGCAAAGTTCATCATATGCTTTCTGAAGCGCTTGAATCTAGAAGCAAAAAGACGACTGTAACCAACAGTTTTAACAACCTTGCACAGAACCACAGGAAGTGTTTTAGCATCTGGGAAGGTTAGCTCACTCACACAAGCTTAGAATACAACGTATTCAGAAGTTTTAAAGCCCATTATGACCACAATAACTGAAATCAAAAATTCAGTTGTTAAAAGAGCATTTGGCAATGCAAGTTTTTAACAGGGGCATTATTATCGTTGCCGCACACTGACCTTCCAACAGAAATTAAACAGAGATAAATATCTCAGAGTCACAGTAGCTTTATAAGAAAGTCCCTGTATTATTAGCAAAAGAACAGGGTCCCATGCAATTTCTTTTGTTGTATGTATTCTCAGTGTTTTAGCTGAAACTCTGTCTTCGGATCATGACAGGTATTTTTACAATATTTATTACTACAGAACTAACAAGGGTCTTCTGAGAAGGGGGGAACTAAGCATTTTTCACTGCAAAAAACCAACTGTTTCTCATTGACTATTATGCCATTAAAAAGCCATTCAAGGTTTTGCATTAACTTCTGTCAAAGCAAAAAGGGACATGTGGGCAAGTTGATTTTTTTCATCCTTTTGCACTGTAATATAAAAGAAACTAGAAAAAATTGTTAACTTTTCTCGTAAAAAAAAAATACATCTTCCCTCTCCAGTTCTTTTTCTTGTCCAATCATGCATTTTATTAACAATTTTGTAATTGATAATGTCTTAGCTCTCCCAAGGGATGCCCCTTTAAAAAGGTTTCTTAAAAATACGATTTTCAAATCATATCTATATATTCAATAAAATGTATACAAAAATTGAAATGAACATAATCACCTCTTCAAGAATTGTTTGCCACATCTGCATCTAAATGAAAAAAGCTGAAGTGATGTTGAGAGATTTTATACAATGATGAGAAAAAGAGGTAAACAAAAGACCCACATGGAAATAAGAAAAGCGAAGATTTGAAAAGAAATTAGACTCTCAAATTAATTCAGAGATGTGTTAACAAAAATAATATGTTTTATAGCCCACAAAACTGCTTAGTGCCACAGACTTCATAACATTTAGTATTTTGAATACCTGATTTAATGTGAATCTGTCACCAAGACACACTGGTTTCTGAATTACATGTATTCCATCAGGGAAGCAGAGAGCCGGGTAGCAAAACCAGTAATAGAAATGATACTTTTTTAAATCCTTAAAAAAAAAAAAAATTAAGGTAAAATGTGAAATTAGATAATAAACATATAAATCAAAGTAAATTACGGTTTGGAATACTACTCACAATTCATGGTCGATGATACTAACCATACTAATTGCAGTGATCTTTACTTCACAAGGTACTGTGTCGTAATTTTAGAAAATAATAAAAAAAATACTAGAAGACTTCTCTGTATATGTTTTCATTTAAGATTTGAACAGACGATGTGTGTACAATACTTCAGGTTTTGTAAGCTAGAGCATTATTTATTAAAACATTCAATTTGTTGAACATGAAACAGTTGCTTTACTTTTACTAATATCTATAAGGCCATGTGTAATCTTACACATTTGTAGCAAAGAATGAGAGATGGTAGCAGCATTTTTTAAAGAACAGATCATAAAATGTTTTGTATCTGTATATGAGAATGGCTTTTGGTTTTTTTTAATGTTTTCAGACACTTTAAGATGCCTGGCATCATTAATATGCTAATACTAACACACTATTTCCCCTAAAAAGGAACTGCTTCATCATTTCCACTATCATACTCTGAGACACATTATTGTTACTCACCGCAAATGTCAGCAGCAGGAACCTGTTCAAGAGCATAGGGTTTTCAAGAGCAGCTCCAGATTTTATTGATTCCCATATCTGTCATTGATTGTGGGGACAAGAGAGAAGAGAAAGGGCAGAGAAACAAAATACCAAGGTAGTATGAGAACAGCTGCAGAAATCTTTAATTCCTCCAGCTACCTTAGAAATACTTTAGAAGTACTGAAATTAACACTCCCAGTAACCACCGTGATCTTTTCTGGACTGATCTCATCCATGCTATTATCAATGCTCAAAAAAAATGGAGGCATGCAAGAAAGCAGTACACTTCACGTTGGTGAGAAAAAAAGCTATTATACTCATAATGAGGCAGACCTGTTTGATCTTTGTCCCAAAAAACCCCCCTAAAAAAAACAACAAAAAACCCCATCCAAACCAAGAGTGAGTGAATAAAGCATTCTGACATTTGCAGTTTCCGTAAAGATAGATATTGCACTGTGCCTACCACTGGCAGGGAAACTCTAGGCCACAGAACACAAAAAATTCATAGCTTTGAGTGAAGCTATGTGCAACAACTTTGCTACTCAAGGGCAGCAGGCACACAAGCAAGCTAATTAAAGGAATCAAGGACTGGTCTAAATGAAGTGTCTCAAAAAGAAAAAGGTTGCCTTAGTTTGATTTTCACTTCTCCCCAGGCCATGACATTTAATTTAATTAGTCACAGTGCAAGTAGAATAGCCCCTTCCTTTGACAGAAATCTTTTTCTTGCTTTATCTCAGTATTCTGGCTGTTTTGGAGCTTCCCCATCACTTTGTCACACAGACGTATTGCAATAATCTAAAGTTTAAACCAGGCACTTGCGGTTTCTGGTTATTAAGACAATTTTACAAATGCTGTCTACAGAACTTAGGTCACTGGCAGCTCCAATAGCACTGTTACGCTTGAAATGTGGCCCAGCAGAACACTGAATGAAGTCCTCAAGTATAATTAGCAACCTTCTACTCTCTTGCAAAGAACAGTGAAAAGCAAAGACAAAAGCTGCCAGCGTTTAAGAGGCATTGCGACAATGCCCTTAATGTGCTTTAACTTTTGGTCAGCCATGAAGTGGTCAGGCAGTTGGACTAGCTGATTGTTGTAGGTCCCTCCCACCTGAAATATTCTACTCTATTCCTTCAATACTCTACTCTATTCCTTCCAGAATAAGTTAAATCCTGAGGCTACTACATGGGTGAGTATGGACAGTATCTCCAGTATTTGGGGCAGAGACTATAAAGCCCTACAGTGGCTACTTAGAAACTCTTTCTCTCTACCAGTTGATTTAATCTTACCTCACTTGCTTCTTTTTCCAGAAGTGATTTCTTATCGCAGGACTTGAAAGTCTCCAAAGTGTTGGTATTATATAACGTTCCAAAAGCAGGACAGCAACGTGCTGGTATTGAAGCGTTCCTGAAGAGAAGAAAGAAACCTCTGAGAACTGGATACTACCATCTTTAATGTGACAGGAAGTAGTAGCAGTAACTATCCTACGGTGTAAGGTTGCCCTGAAATTGACGCATGATGAGGCACAGTAATAAAAGTTAATGATAGTTCTGATGAAAGCGT
Organism: Chionis minor; assembly: GCA_013398295.1. NCBI lineage: Eukaryota > Metazoa > Chordata > Aves > Charadriiformes > Chionidae > Chionis > Chionis minor. Next base: position 741,193 of record VZSF01003121.1, on the reverse strand, counting down.
TTTTGTGATCATAATGCTTTATTGAACATGGACTGGTAAAAGAACCTGTGCAAATACATATCTGTATTACGACTTCAAAAATATGTCTCGAGCAAGGTGACATTACATCACAGATTGAAGATTTTAAAATTCTGTTCAAATATAATCTATGTATGACAAATGTGTTCTTCACTAAGAAAAAGTTGAGACTGAACTTTAGATTTTAGTACCTCGTTCACATAAAGAGTTACTCAGTTAAAATTTTGTGTTTAAAAGACATCCCAAGGAAGCCTAAACCAGACAAAAGATTGAGTAGCTTTTACAGTTTCTAATATCATCAGCTGGTGAACCTGCTCAGTGTAAATAACAGTGTATTTTTCCCCCTTTTTGAATGTAAATTAGGTAAATAACTACACTATTCCCTTAATTCATAGATCTGATTGATTTCATTGACTCCTTTAACATTGTTCTCTCAAATTGGTATGTTTCTGACCACTGCTAGAACTCAAATACAGCAAATGTTTAAGTTACATAATAAATACACATGATGTAGTTTCCAAAAATTTTTAAAGTTAAAAGGGAACTCTTCATAATCCTCTAAACTGACTCTCTAATGTATAGAAACAGAAGTACAGAACATTACTACAGTAGAAGGAATAATTAAACACTGCATAAATGGATCTTTCATAATTTTATTTTTGTCATAACATTTGAGAGATCAAATATCATGGTACCATCCATTTTTTCCTAATCTGAAATTCCTGTTCCCAATATCACAGCTTTCTTCCAATTTTACTTTGCTGCATACACTTTCAGTATCATAGCTAAAAGTTCTTACATAAGAATTAATGGAATGATACGTCCTATGTTAAAACAAAGCCTCACCAGGCTCCTAACATCCTGACTAAGCAAGGCAAAAGTCACTTTTGTGATTTACAGCTTTATAATTCACCAATTTAAAACAAACAAGACAATAACTATGATGACATCTGTTCTTATGTTAGTCATACTAACTTAGGCATTTGTTGGAAATGAAAACCATGTGGAAAACTTATTTCCCCTATCATCTCATTTTTGCTGTGTACACTGAGCAGCTTTAGGATACTGTTCACTTTGGGGCTAAAGGCAAAATTCCAGTCATAAGGGCTAAATACTTTGGAAGATATTACAATGTAACAACTAGGGATAATAAAAACTATTTTGAGAATGTAATTCTAGTGATGAATCCTCAGTAAATAAAGATCTACGTAAAAATTTCACCAGAAGTCAGAGGACTGAAATATCCTCCCTTATGCAGAAGAGCTGAAGAAATGGGGAAAAAAAAGGTATTTTATACAAACAGTGAGTGAATTTGAGACTTACCAGCGTATTTTAAACTCAGTCCTTTAGATGAATGTACTACTTCAGACACAGAGAGTTAATGCTTGTGACTTAAAGCAGTCTCTCCACTTTTATAAAGTTCATGAAAACATGTATTTATTTTTGGGTGGAATTTGTCCAAGAAATATTATATATCAAAGCACTACTGTTATGCAAGGAAAGTGTTTTCACACACGAATTAAGATAAACCACAGTACGTACTTACATATCAAAGGCACTAAACTCCAGTGTCAAGCGAGCTGGCAAACCCAAAGGATCACCTGGACAAAAAGCAGCAACATGCTTGTTTTAAACAGAAATACATAGATTGATTTCCCTCCTTCTGTTACTATAAGTTATAAATTACCCAGAGAGACACCAGAATTCACAGCTCACCCAGCTGTTTTCTAACATTTCAGCAAAATACCTAAACCATGTTATACATACACTTGGGAGAATGACAGGAGAAACCCAAACTACTAAGCAAAATGTTCAGTTTCTACCTACCATTGTAGTAGTACCCTTTGATGACTTTTGGGGTCTCATCCAATCGGTACTCGTTGAGTTTCCTCTGGGTTAATTCATGCCAGAATCCTGCATCCAAGGCACTACTGAAGGGAGCAAACTGCAGCTTTGAGATTCCAGGATCTACAGGATGGTGCACTTCGCTACTGACAGTTGCCATGATTTTAGTTAATGATCACTGTTAAACAGAATTCTGTAAAAGCAGATATGCCTGATAAGTATATACTCAGTTGATCATATTACTCATGACTACTCAAATCTTCTTTTTAATACATTTTGTCCGGTTAAAGTGTAGAAAGCCTTACTCCTCTGAATGTCTAAGTAACTCCGATTTTTAAAAATCACTGATCAGAGGTCCTTTCAGTTCAAGCAAAGTCCTTCCAGTTTCTTGTATGTAAAGTTATGGAAGGCAAGTATATGTTCTGTTTGGCCAAGCCAAGCTACCTAGAGGATCTGATTTCCTAACAGACATTCCATGATTTCTCTTACTACTTACGATACTACATCCGAACTATGCACTTCTGAGTTATACCCTGTATTGTGCTGCCACAGATAAAAAATAACAAAATGCTAAAACCCTGTATCTGCATTTCTTCTGTTACCTAGACATCTGTCTAAAAGTTCACTGGTATTATTTAAGTTCTGCAGGCATTTAAAATTCAAAATAACATCTCATTTAGCTAGGTCTTCACTCTCAGCCTGTGGTGAGAGTTGAACACTCATAAAGCATCTATAAATTAACAAGTAAAGATAAGAAAGGGAAACTAAAAGCAAGAAAATTCTTGCAGTCAATGATGGGCAAAGTTGGAAAAAAAACTTAGAGCTTCCTTAATAGTTGTACTAGCCATTAGAAAGTCAACGTGATGTACAAGTCTAGATTATTTTCTTACAGGTCTTCTCTTTTAAAGGTCTTTGTGTATGAACTTTTTTTTTTTTTTTAAATAACCCAAGTCACTACTAAACTGGGCTATCATAAACCTCTCCTTCGACTAGGAATCATAGTCCCCTTGCTCACGTTAGCAGCACCATTCATTCACTTCACTGTGAGGGGATTCAGCTCAATCTGCTTATTTTCTTGAAAGCTCATCAAATAAAAATGTTGCCCTCAACAATCTCCTTTATTTACTGTGAAAAGTCAAAGTAAGGTTCCCAGCACAACTGTATTATCTGCCCCCAATCTAAATAGATGCATTACAGTGTTGCTGTACTGTAGCTTGGCTTGAATTGAACAGTTCCAAGTTTATTGTCCTGTGAAGTCACTTGTACCAGAGAAAGAGAGCTTACATGCTTTTCTTTCATGCTTTTTGGAACAGGGGGAAGGGAACGAGAGGTGGGTTTGATTTCTTAATAACTGCCAAATAGTTAGCTCTTCTCTGAGAGGAAGATACAATTATGCTTTTCCTTATATGGTACTTCCTTAAAGTCTTCAGTGTAATCCAGCCATGCCTTCTACGTTCAGTTTATACAGGTTATCTCCTTCTACTGTAAATGCTTCCCTTACTCACCGGTAAATTGTGGAATGTGGGTTTTGGGGTATAGGTTTGAGGTTTTCCACATTTTTCATGGTGAAAGCTAATGTCATAATGGCTTGCTTTAACTGGCATATTGCAAATACACCATTTTGTCACCCTCCCCCCCTCCCCCTTTTTTAAAATTTTTAAAAATTTTTACAGCAGCTGGAATTTGTAGTAGTGTGAATTTTGATAGTTTACTTGAAAAACCTCTCAAATCTCTTTTTATTAACATGAAAAAAATCAGTTTCTTGAAACTTTGCAAGTACTAGAACTACAAACAGCAGAACTAACTGCATGGAATCTTCTGACCATTTTTATAAACTTCTTTTTCTGTGTGTAAGATGTAGAAGTAGTAACATAAATTAGCAAACATTTAACTTCTACTATTACATCGGCCTTAGGCCTTACAATTTTTTTTTTGTTTGTTTTGCAACTGAATGTCACAGAAAGTTTATCATAAAACAGGCAAACAATTGTCTGTCACATAGATGTTAGCAATGAGTCAGACTACATAGTACTTGATGCCAAGACTTCCATAATAAAACTTTTATTCAAAGGTTCAATAGCTGACTGGTCAATATTAAACCATTAAATCCCCTTTTTTCCCAGAGGCTTGGGAAGGTATTATTTAACAAAATTACTTTCCTTGCCAGACAAGTTCTGTTGTAAAGTTTCCATTTTGCTCCCCCCCATAAACACACGACACACCCAACACTAAAGCATATTGCCAAATGTTTTAAATGACCAAAAAGCCAGTTGACAGTACCTAGCAGTACCTGAGTAACATATACTGAAAATACCAGTCTAAAAACATCCACTGGGAATGAATTTTAACACCCTACTTATTTTCATGATTACTGCACCTAAAGAGTAATTGTAAATCTGAAGGAATAAAAACAGGGGGCCTCACTATGCTACGCACATGCAAACAGAGACGCATATACCATCACCTCTGGTGCATTGACACTTTTGAAAATATTCTTTAATGTACTTTGATGTAAACATTTACTTATACGCTTTCTTAACGCAAGATCAGTAAGCCAAGGTAAATTTGTACAAAAAAATTTTAGAATACTGAAATAAAGATGAGATGTACACATTTTGGAAGACTTGCATACAGAAATTCACATACAGTGATAGTAATAACTGTATAACTAATAGTAATAACTGTCACTAGGAGAATATAATAAATAGAGAGGGAAAAATTACATCCAAAACTTTAACTGTGGAACAAACCCTGAGTTTCAAAAGGGCCCAGCTGAAAAAATGTACTTGAAGTGAAAAGATTTACCAGTGTGGATTAGACAGTCCTAAATTCTGTGACCGGTAAGAAATTTAATCAGCACGGACAACCCAAAGCATAGATGTGCTACCACTAGTATAAGTTCCAGAAATTGTTCTTAAATATGTAGGCATTTAAAACTGATCTAATGGAGGAATATATTACGAGAAAAACATGCTGGGATGCTTAATAATATTTTTCTGCCCCTTGACAGACATAATTAATCTATTGTAAAAGCATGATTAGCAGTTTAACACCATTTAAAACTATGATGAAGTTAAAGGTTGTAAACTGAACTTACAGGTTGTAAATCAAATTTACATAGCTCCCTAAAATCTACAGGTTTTTTTAAAAAAACTTTTTTATTCTGTGGTTCCAAGTTGAGTGTTTTGAAAACCTATACCTAGGTGACACAGGAAATTACTATTTCCTACTGCAACATAAGGGGCACTCTCAGAAAAACTGGTTCTTGGCTGAAGAACACTAAGCTCATCTGATGTTCATTATCAAGCCCATTTTCTTTCCAGTAATGTTAGTGAGACAAAAAGGTGGCCTTTGGCACCTGAGGCCAACCTGCTCCAACAGCTCTCTGCCCCACAGAGGACCACCGCTTCCCCCGCTCCTCACAGCAGCCACATGAGGTGGCCCCCGCCTGCCTGTGGTCATTAAATCATTTTAGTTCAAAGGGCTCTTTAAAATCATTGAGTCCAACCACGAACCTGACACTGACAAACCCACCACTAACCCATGTCCCTCAGCACCGCATCTGCCCGGCTGGGAAATACCTCCAGGGGTGGTGATTCCACCACTGCCCTGGGCAGCCTGCTCCAGTGCTTGTTAATCTTTTCTGTGGAGAAAATTTTCCTAATATCCAATCTAAACCTCCCCTGGCACAACCTGAGGCCATTTCCTCTCATCCTATCGCTTGTTACTTGGGAGAAGAGACTGGCTACACCCTCCTCTCAGGCAGCTGTAGAGGAGCGAGAAGGTCTCCCCTCAGCCTCCTCTTCTCCAGGCTGAACAACCCCAGGTCCCTCAGCCGCTCCTCAGGAGACTTGTGCTCCAGACCCCTCACCAGCTCCGCTGCCCTTCTCTGGACACGCTCCAGCCCTTCAGTGTCTGTCTTGGAGTGAGGGGCCCAAAACCGAACACAGGATTCCAGGTGGGGCCTCACCAGTGCCCAGTACAGGGGGACCATCACTGCCCCAGTCCTGCTGGCCACGCTATTCCTGACACAGGCCAGGATGCCATTGGCCTTCTTGGCCACCTGGGCGCTCTGCTGGCCCATATTCTGCCGGCTGTTGACCAACACCCCCAGCTCCTTTCCCGCCCGGCAGCTTTCCAGCTGCTCTGCCCAGGCCCGTGGGGTTGTTGTGACCCCAGGGCAGGACCCGGCA
>VZSF01003121.1:641340-734875 GCA_013398295.1 Chionis minor | reverse complement strand
GGTCGGCCGAGCCCCTCGGGCCGGGCCGGGCCGGGCCGGGCCCTGGCGGAGGGGTGCGCTCCCCCCGGTGCCCCGCCGGCCCCCGCCCCGCCTCCGCCCCGCCTCCGTCTCCGCAGGCCGTGAGGAGCCCGCGAAGGGCCGGGCAGGCGTGAAGTGTGCTCGCTGCGCCGCGCTTGGCGCCAAGTGGAAAACGAAGCGGTGTGAGGTAAAAACTGCCTTTTTCCTCCACTGTGGTTGTGCCATCAGAAGGACACGGACCTGTTGGAGCCCCTCTGCTGGGAGGACAGCTGGGAGAGCTGGCGGGGTTCAGCCTGGAGAAGAGAAGGCTCCGGGGAGACCTTACAGCCCCTTCCAGTCCCTGAAGGGGGCCTACAGGAAAGCTGGGGAGCGACTGGATGAGGGAGTGGAGCCATAGGATGAAGGAGAACAGTTTTAAACTGAAAGATTTAGATGAGATCTCAGGAAGAAATTTTTCACCGTGAGGGTGGTGAGCCACTGGCCGGGGTTGCCCAGAGAAGCTGTGGCTGCCCCATCCCTGGAGGTTCAAAGCCAGGTTGGACGGGGCTTGGAGCAACCTGGTCTAGCAGAAGGTGTCCCTGCCCGTGACAAGGGGGTTGGACTAGATGATCTTTAAGGTCCCTTCCAGCTCTAACCATTCTATGATCCCATGAGTGCTGCATGAATCTGCATGAGGGTGTTGTGGTTTGAATATGCTCCTGATGTTCTGGTAAAAAAGTATTCAGGGGTTCAAGGTGAGTGAGCAATGCATTCTCGCAGCTGTGAGAAATAACTGTTGGGGCTGAGTTAGTGAAAACACAGCCAGTGGGTCAGGCGTGGCTGTTCTACTCAGCAGTCTTGTCACCGCATCTGGAGTTAAGTTATGTGTCCAGTTTTGTGTCCCCCTCCAGCTTCCCTTCCCAGTACAAGAGAGGGATCACAGATGGGCAGGAGGGTCACCGAAATGGCCTGGGGCTGGGCCATATGACATGAGATGCTGGGAGAGGTGGGTTTGCTTGGTTTGGAGACAAGAAGGCTTCAGGGGATTTAATGGAAGTCTAATGTAACCTAAAGTGGAGGAGATGGAGGCAAATTCTTAGAGATGCACAACAAAAAGCAGCAAGGAAAAGGTCACATGCCAAAACAAGGAAAAAACATAATGTTTATATAGAGAAAAAAATGCTTAATGTGGCTGGTGAAGCACTGGAATAGATTCCCAGAGAGACTTTGTAATCTCCATCCTTGGGGACTTGACTGCACAAGCCTCTGAGCAGCATGATCTCACTTTAATGTTGGCTGTGCTTTGAGCTGGAGGCTGGACTAGGTGGCATCCAGAAGTCCCTTCCAACCTGGGTTTTTAAATAAGTCTATTGATTTTTGCAGGTCTAGAATACAAAACGAAGTGTTCCACAAAACAAGTATTACCTCTTTAGGCAGTTTACGTCATTTACTTACAAGGGAAAACAAATTTGCCAGAGCTGCCTTTTAATTTGGAGCGCACAATACTGCAGTAACAGCCATATTGCAGAAACTGCTGGCAAAATAAGCCAGCCTCAGAAGAAAAATAAGTAAGCCTCAGAAGAAAAGCTGCCATCCATAAGCATGGGTAAGGTCACATAAAGACAATTGTTCAGGCAGCATTAGGGGAAAATTTTCAGTGCTGCTAATTATGCAAATTTAGACCTGATGATGATAGCAGACTTTGCTGTGCAGCATGGGCCAAACAGACCTTCCGGGAATTTCACAAGTAAAACAAATTGGAATAAACTTGGGAAGTTTGCTATAGGTGCGATACCTTGAATCTAACTCATTAAGTCAGTAAAATCCTACAATTCGTTGTACTGCATGCCACTTACTTTACTCTATTAGTATTAGTAATACCTTTACTCTATTGGATGCTTCATAACTCAGTACCGCAGTTTATTTTCCCAAGGCTGGAAAAGATTTTATTTTATACCTTTTTTGCCTTTGTATTTTCTTTTTACATGCTATATGAAGGGAACATTGATGACATCCCATCAAAATAGCTGGAATGTTGTTACCCAGTCTCCATAGAACTATAACCTAGCTTAGATTCTTAGTCTTTGGACATTTCCAATTTCATTACATGGTTCAGCACATAACATAGGTCATGAGAAATACCAACACAGGGCAGAGAGACGCTCTTCTAGGAGCCTGCATACCCATATTATCTCAACTAGACATGTCATACCTAAAAAGAAATCAGGCCCTAGATTTCTGCACAATAGTTGTAGTTTCGGGGAAACGGGAGACACATCTTGTAGGCTTGCAGTCTTGGACTATCATTTTTCATACAGACTAGCTGACCTGGGAAATAAACTTGAGATTTACACATGAAACTGATGATGTATACACGTGAGCACACTGCAGCGAAGTCTTACGATGTAAGAGAAAGGGGCAGGTTCAGTCAAAGATCTCTCTGTGCCTGGGATCTTCAAGCGAGTGGCTATAACAAAGTTAATCAGAGATTTATGCTGGAGTTGATTGATTGTTGCAGGTATGGTTTACCTTGGGACATCTTCCTATGAGCAAATAAAAGTGTCTGTAATAAACATGAAAACAGTAATCAACTAGAAGATAGGCTTTTTAAAAACACATAACAACTGTGTTGGGTGTTTTTGGCACATATTTCCATAGGTGGGACTTTCAATTTCCCCAAGCAAAGTCTTGCAGCAAGGGAAAACCATCTCGGAATTGAAGATGAGAATACAATTGAAGCAGATTCAAACTCATCCATTCTTGGCAAATGTGGACTCAACAAGTTTTGGAGAAGATAAATTCTCAGAACTATTTAGTTCAGATTAGATTCTGGTTTAATTAAATTTTAATAAAAATAATATTTATTTAGGTTTATATAGTGCTTTCCGTTTAATGATTTAAATGAATTTTATGCAACATTCTCAGTGAACAAGATCACAAAATACAGGTAGAACCTGGCAGAACTATTCCATCAATTTATTTACAAAAAGTACTGTCAAGAGTCATGTAGTCCTACGCTGTACAACTGTTGCTGCAAGAGTGTGATGCTGCAAAGTTAAGTCTGTTGTAGCAATGAATACTTGAACCGGTGGTGGAAGAAAGTAGGAGTATGCTGAAAAAGGTATCATCTTGCAGTTGCCATGTCGATAGACTTCTGTGAGCATCATCACTAATTTCTCTGGCACAGGCGGGTGCCTCTCCTATGAGCACTTTGATACCATACAGAGGAACAGTTGCTACCCCTTAAAGAACTGAGTTGAGGGATTTTTCGTGTGTAGTGAGGAGGAAATTAGATTGCCAGGTAGGAGACCTGAGTTCACCTCCCAGGTCTGACAGCGTTGTTCTTGAAAACTAAGTTATGCCTGCTCAGAATAAAAGGCATTTGATTTTACTCAAGGCATTCAGTTTAATTACACAGTAGGCATTCATGTTAATTACACAGTGCCAATGTACAGCAATGGGTGCTGCGTATTTCATTTAAGGCTATCTCATTTAATTGAAACATATGAGGATTTAAACACGAAATATCTTGATAGAGAAAACAAAATGATAAGGGATACAAATATTGTTACAATGCAAACATTGTTAGACTTACCAGATGTCAATATGGTTTTAACCATTGCCATACACATCTCTTTCAGGGGGAACTCTTGGACTTTTTAAGTGGAAGAGATCTCCAACAACAAGTTTGTAGTAGCCTGGAACGTGTGCTCTTGTGTCTGTGCGTGTATAGAGCATACATCTCACATTTGGCTGAATGGCCGCACTCAAAGGGTTGTGGTTAATGGGTCAATGTCCACGTGGCGGCCAGTGACGAGTGGTGTCCCGCAAGGGTCAGTACTGGGACCAGTGTTATTTAACATCTTTGTTGGAGACATGGACAGTGGGATCGAGTGCACCCTCAGCAAGTTTGCAGATGACACCAAGCTCGGTGGCACGGTTGACACACTGGAGGGAAGGGATGCCGTCCAGAGGGACCTGGACAGGCTTGAGAGGTGGGCTAATACAAATGGCATGAAGTTCAACCAAGCCAAGTGCAGAGTCCTACGCCTGGGACGTGGCAATCCCAGGCATAAATACAGGCTGGGCAGAGAATGGCTGGAGAGCAGCCCTGAGGAGAAGGACTTGGGAGTGCTCATGGATGAGAAGCTCAACATGAGTTGGCAGTGCGTGCTGGCAGCCCAGAAAGCCAACCGTATCCTGGGTTGCATCAAAAGAAGCGTGGCCAGCAGGGCACGGGAGGTGATTCTCCCCCTCTACTCTGCGCTTGTGAGACCCCACCTGGAGTACTGTGTCCAGCTCTGGAGTCCTCAACATAGAAAGGACATCGAACTGTTGGAACAGGTCCAGCGAAGGGCCACTAAGATGTTTAGAGGGATGGAGCACCTCTCCTATGAGGACAGGCTGAGAGAGCTGGGGCTGTTCAGCCTGGAGAAGAGAAGGCTCCGGGGAGACCTGATAGCAGCCTTTCAGTATCTGAAGGGAGCCTACAGGAGAGCTGGAGAGGGACTCTTTGTCAGGAAGTCTAGTGATAGGACAAGGGGTAATGGTTTTAAATTGGAAGAGGGGAGATTTAGATTAGATATTAGGAAGAAGTTCTTTACTGTGAGGGTGGTGAGGCACTGGAACAGGTTACCCAGGGAAGTTGTGGATGCCCCATCCCTGTAAGTGTTTAAGGCCAGGCTGGATGGGACTTTGAGCAACCTGCTGTAGTGAGAGGTGTCCCTGCCCATGGCAGGGGGGTTGGAACTTGATGATCTTTAAGGTCCCTTCCAACTCTAACCATTCTATGATTCTATGATTTGATTTTTTATATTTCTATTTTAGACTGTAAGCTGACCACGTAGAAACGATTTACTTTGGTGTCAGATATGTGTAATTTTTAAAGATAGTTTGAAATTCGCTATGAGGAGTGTAAACTATTTTCATAAGCTATTTCTCACACAGTGTTAACATTAATTGTTTCTTTTATCTTCTAATTCTTCAATAGACAAATAATTTGATGAAAATTAATATCTGTATCATTGTACTTAATAAACAAAAGTGATTATGTACGCAGAGTATTTAAACTTAACTTGGCATTTCCAAATGAACTCATTCTCATTCTGGTGGAGGTGATGCATGCACCAAAACCTTCAAGTGTATTCTTGCACCTTGCCTTTAGGAACATAAGCCATCCCGTCTGAGTTAGGAGGCTAGTCCTCTAGCATCCCTGATAGTGGAACAATACAGCAATCTGCAGAATTCAGGACCTCCTCTAGAACTATTCAGAGGTGTCTATGGTTTTTCTATATTAGTATCTTTGGATTAGAAATACATTTTAAAAGTGAATCTTTCAGTCATTTTCATTTATCATGCTCTCACAAGGTGCATCACAAAGTGGTCTCACAGAGAATGTAATGGAGTCCTTTTAGATGATGGAATGAAGCCAAAATGTGTACCTACACTAATGTTTCCTTTATTGAGTGCCAAATTTCCTGAAAAGAATATGGGAAAAGAAACATGTACTAGCTGGCAGGATCCACTCACTAGTTGTACCTCTCCTTTAATAAACTTCCAGGATACACAGTATTTGATGCAGAAGCCCAGAATTCTTATCGTTACCCACTAGATGTCACCATTGACACAGAAAAAATTCTGAGACTATTTTTCTGCCTCTTAGAAGGGAGGTGGGTTGTTCTCACCACACCTTAATCAAAGTAGAACTCCAGTCCAAGAAGTTCCAAGAAATTTGTTATGTTCTCTTAGCTGTGCATCCTCTGACCTTGGTTATTAACCGGAAAAACTTGAAAATATTTTACAGGAAACCACACCTGGAACATTCTCTTGAAGCTTGGCACCATGTGGTGGTAGGCTTCTCCATTCCTTATTTGCTTTCCTCTGCTTCTTTTACATCCAGAGCTATTTGAATTGCCTATTCAGTAAAATAAACTGATAAATTCTGTTAGGTACCTTGCTAATTGCAAGTTTAAAATAGGCAGTATCCTGCATGTTACTTGAGACCAGAGTCAACTAATCTCTGAACCTTGTATGATACATTGAAATAGACTGAATTTAAGTTTTTTCCTTTAACAAATTTTTCCAATTTATTCAAATGCAGAGATATTAGGGCTTCATTTAATATTGAATTTAATACTGAATATTGACATTCGGGTGTTTAATTAGGAGAAGTAAAACTGACAGAGGATAATAATACTTTGCATTTAGTTAGTGCAGTATATCCAAAATCTATGAGCATCATGCAAACATTATCCTAAGTGTTGCATTGTTACTGTAAGTCGTGTCATATTCACTTTACAAAACAGGCACGTGTGGCACAGAGGCACTCTAAATATCTCAAGATCATTAATTAAGAACATAAAATTCAGACTGTCTCCTCCAACCATTAAACTACCATTTTCCCCTTCTGTTGTAATGAAGGTATTACACAGAACATTCCTTCAACTCATCCCAGCAAACTCTTTACAGTACTCAGTTGAAGGAGTTCCAGTTCCACCAGAACTTTGTTGTTAAGCTAGCGGAGCGACTTCAGAAGCAAGAAAGCATTCAGGAAGTGCTACAGCACATCAGCACAATAAAATGAATGGGAGGACATTCTTCTTAGGTTGAACCAAAATGTACGGAAAAGACTTACATAAACTCACCATTACGTGCAAATGTGATTTTAGCCGTTGAAGTTATCTGGTTCTGGGATTTCTTCTTAAAACTGACATACTCTACAGTGTTTGCTCAAAATGTTTCTCTCACGTAGTTCCATAGCAGAAGAATGGAAGTGAATACTTTACTGGTGTGTCACAAACAAGGTGGTGCGTGGTCTTGAGATACTCAGCTAATACAGGGCCTGAGATCTCCTCTGCCTCAATTCTCCTTCCCGCTCCCCAATCTGTACACCCTTTTTCATTTTGGTGTAATTCTCCTGTGAAGTTGTAAGCTTCCTGAGAAGTTAGCTCATGCGACATACGCCGCTATGTCCTTTTTGTCTGAGGAACTGTGCTTTCTTCCTTTGGGAACAAATCTATACCTGACTGCACTTAGGGAGGGGGGATTGATTCCTGTTCTATAACAAGGTATGTCTGGTTTTGAGAATGAGTTAGTACTTAGAAAAAGTTAAATCAATGGCTGAACAAGTGAATGCTCAGAGTTGGTAGAGTGAATGTTAGCCACAAACTTCTCTGTCAAGGCTGCCTCCCATCTGTTTTTACAGATGCCTGTCCTTCAAGTTGTGGACGAGGCCCTGAGCAACACGATGTAATGTCAAAGCCAGCCCAGTTTTGAGTTCTAGGTTGTACTTGACTGTCTTCCTGAGATCCCTTCCAACCTAGAGTATTCTATTATTCTTTGTCCTGAAATATTTTACAGCATTTACAACATGATTTATAAAATGTAATTAGATACCAAGGACAGAAAAAGTAAACATACCATGTGTTTTATTTTCTGTTTTGCAAGCTTGAGTTGTTGCTCATGAGTTTGCCTCGTTATAACAGAAAGAGTTTGCCTACTACGAGATAAGGATACACGGATTAGTGTTGCCACTGCATGCTTAAGTTATTTGCAACTTGTAGGAAGATGAAAAATATGTGTAGTCTATAATCAACTATATTCTGTAAGTCTAGAAACAACAGCATACCCTTCTTGAATAGATAGTGATAGTATGTTGAGTATGGAAAGTCTCAGCAAAATTTCTAGGACATAAAACAGTGGGGTTTTTTTTCAGTGAAGTTTACGTGTACAGGTATAAATGAAGCAAGCGTGGTATCAAAGAGATCTGGTCGGTTACAGTAGGACTTGACATTTCAAAAACGTTTATGATTTGGGGGAAGCTATAAATAAACAGGGTAGATTTTTTTTAAAGAGTTGAAGCTTCTTTCTTTGACGATGAAAAGTACCTCCGCTTGCAGATCTCACTTCACAAGCAATGTGTTCCCGTGTTTAATGGAGTAAGTTGAAAGAGAAAAATGTATTTGGCCAATCACAGAAACTTTATTCTATTTCTTCCTTTTCTGTAGCTGAATAATTTATAATCACTGAAGATCTCTATTTGTATCTGCAGTTTTTGTTCTACATGATGAAATAGGTAATCTCAAATTGTAAATTGAGTACAACAGTGTAACAGTTCTCAGATTGCCCTTGAGTTTCTCAGATTACTGATCTGAATTAGTTCTTCAAATATGTTAAAGTTGTTAAATGCACATTTCCCGCTTTTATTAACACTTGTTCATAAATTACAGTTTCCAAAAGTCTTATACTTTACCTATGGTGTTTGCCTTTGAAACTGGAGCATTTTGATTGGTTGAACTCTTGAGCTGCTTTTCAGCTCAAAAAGGTCAACCCAGTATCAGTGAATGTGAAGGATCTTTTTGAATGTCTTCTTGAAATTCTGGTTACACAGAGGATACAGGAATGGATTTAAGGTGGAGTTCACATAGCCAAGCCATATAGTGAACATATGTAATTGTGAAAATTGTTTATGCCCATGGAAAGCTATTACCATAAATAATACAAAATAGGGAATCCAGCACAGCATAAAGGCTGCCATTATGACCCCTAACTGCTTAGCTGCTTTCCTTTCCCTGTTCCCATGCAGTCCTTGAATGTGGGAATTCCTTTTGGAATGGGTATGCAGACTTTGCCAGGTTTTCCTCAGGTAAGTCAGTCTTCCGAAATCCCTGTTCTCAGTCTTTTCCTGAGGACTGCAGGCTTTTTCAAGGTTAGGACTGGAGTGCTCTTTACAGGGTACCTCCTCTGTGAAAGTATGGTTGTCTGATGCATCACTTAAGTCACTGTCTTGTGAGCAAGGCTCCTCTTCATTTTCGTTCTCTTCTGTTACACGCACGCACTTCTTCCCTGCTTTATCCAGGCCTGGCTCAGACTGGGCAGCGGTGGGAGGAAAACAGCTCCATTTAAGGACTTTCCTATTCCTCTTGCCAACAAATGCCTTTGAAGACTTGTCAGGATCACTGAAATGAAGCTCTGCCTCTATGTTTTTGGGCTCAGGCGAACTTTGCTTGTCTTTGGGAGGGTTGTTGTCATGTAAGATTTGCTTTTGGGGGGAAACACTTTCCTTGTCCTTTGTCTTACTATGGTCTGTGTTCTTTTTTTCTGAGAAAGACCAACGTGATCCATTGATGAGCTCTCGGTGTTGACAGTGTTTTCGAACAGCTCTGAATATTTTATAGTAGAACCATAACATCAGGATAGAGGGTAGGTAGAAATTGACGATGGCTGTCAACACTTTAAACCAGGTCACTTCAGAGAATTCAGTTTCACACTTGTTTTCATCTACTTTCCTTTCCCCCTTATTAGCAAAAACATGCCAACCTAGGATTGGAATGACCCACATGAAAGAGAGCAACCAGACCCCCAAAATCATGAGCAATGCTCTCATTTTTGTTCTATACTTGAGATATTGCAGTGGTTGCTCAACTGAACGATAACGGTCAATGCACAATATGAAGAGATTGAAAATGGATGCAGTACTGGCCACATAATCCATTGAGAGCCAGAACAAACAGGCTGGTAAGCCTAGAGTCCACACATCACTTAGGAGATAAACAATATTCAGAGGCATAACAGCTGCACCAACTATAAGATCTGCAATAGAGAGGCTGACAATGTATAAATTGCCAACGGTTTGCAGCTTCTTTTCAGTTTTCACAGCACATAGTACTAATATATTCATGACAATAGTGATCAGTGAAATGCTTCCCAGGAACAAACCTAGAGGAGCTGAGTGAGGGCTAGTTGAGTTCTCTGATGAGTTTTTTGACATCTTTTGCGTAAGAGCACAGAATGAAAATCAGAGAAGATATTCAGGCCTTGGAAATTCAGTCTTGGTTTGCACTCTTGGATGAAAATGTGTTGGATTGCTTTGTGAATTTTATTTCCAGAACTATAGAAAAGAAAAAAAGATATGCTCAATCGCTGTAGTACTAAAATAAAATAGTAAAACTAATCTGTCCTTCACCTTAGTACTGTCCCTTTTAGGACTTTTCTAAGTAATGAATTTTTACATATGGGTAATTTAAGATGTGTTCTATGAAAAGTACTGGAGCAAGCTCCACAAACCAATCCATTTTGGTTTGCAGAGGTGTTTCATGGGGCTTCATATAATTCTGACCCCAGGATCTGGAGAGGAATTTTCAGTCTTTGCTGTTTTAATTTATTATATCTCCTTAAATAGCTGATCACGAACCGTAAAATAAACTGCATATTGGCAAACCAATTTAAAGTGTGTTAATAAAAAGCAGAATAACATGTTTGATACTGAATAGTTCTAAACAAACCAGTGATTATTTACAAACTACATCTAAGAGTTTGAGTATACCGCAGTTGGATTTAATTATCCACCAATAACGGGGTATCATATGTGTTCTGGTTTTGGCTGGGATAGCTGATTTCCTTCACCGTAGCTAGTATGGGGCTGTGTTTTGGATTTGTGCTGAGAACAGCGCTGATGCCACAGGGATGTTCTCCTGATCGCTGAGCAGCGCTGACACACAGCCAAGGCCTTTTCTGCTCCTCACCCCACCCCACCAGCCAGCAGGCTGGGGATGCGCAAGAATTTGGGAGGGGACACAGCTGGGACACCCGACCCCGACTGACCAAAGGGATATCCCATCCCACGTGACGTCACGCTCAGCACTAGAGAGCTGGGGGAAGAAGGAAGAGGGGGACATTTGGAGTGATGGTGTTTGTCTTCCCAAGTAATGGTTACACGTGATGGAGGCCTGCTTTCTTGGAGATGGCTGAACACCTGCCTGCCCATGGGAAGCAGTGAAGGAATTCCTTGTTCTGCTTTGCTTGCACACATGGCTTTTGCTTTACCTATTAAACTGTCTTTATCTCAGCCTGCGAATTTTCTCACTTTTTACTCTTCTGATTCTGTCGCCCATCCCACCATGGGGGGAGAGAGTGAGTTGTTGTGCGGGGCTTAGTTGCCAGCTGGGCTTAAACCAACAATATGTTGTGAAGTGACAAGGTATTCCGAACAGTAGAAAGACTCCAGCCGTTATACGGAGCTCCATTTAGCTGATACGGAGTCTCAAATACCTCCTAAGGTTGCAGCCAGTGCCTATGTTTTTATGTGTAGGTAGTCGTTCAAGTAATGACTAATCTCTTCCTAGCCAACTCAAGATTACACAGATTTCAACCATTTAAAGATGGCAGCCCTATTGTATTTCAAATGCAAACTAATAAAAGTTCAGGGAAAATAATAGGATTTTTCACGATTAATAAGCATCTTGCAACCTCTCAAATGTATATAAATACAGGGTCTTTTAGGCTGAGGTTTACTAGCCAATAATTCAGTATTGCATGCTAACTTGATCTCATCTTATGCAAGTAATCACAGTTGAAGCTAAAATGTTTGCGTGCTTTCTTAAAAGAGGTCAAATTCCTTCTTCCTTAAGCTTTACTTACAAGTGCCTAGTATTATGAAAGAAGATGTGTGCTTGGTAGCAGTAGCATCCATAGCCAGAGGAAATACATACACTGTGGGGCACAAGCTCAAGAGCTGTATTCTGTAATTCTGTGTTCTACATAGCCTTCAGGTTCTGTCAGGTATAGTTCTTCAGTGACAGCTAGTCACAGATGTCAGAAGATCAGAGAGGCCTCAAGCATCTCCTGTTTGAGAACGAGAACAGAAATTACTCCACAGATCTTAAACCAACATGTCTGATGACAGGAAATGGTTATATCCCAGTCTGTCATTGTCTTCCACAGCTACACACTGTAACCTGTCTGCTGGAATTAAGTATATAGGGCATGGTCAAGGCAAGAAGTTGATGTTAATTGCTTCAGGGACCTAATAAAGAAATGACTGCCCTTCACCCCCGCGTATTTTCATTTAAATTTATGGCAAAATAAAAGGAGAGCAGGCAAATTTGGTTAACTCTTTAAGAGAAAGAATAACAGCGAAGAATAGTATCTGATTAGACAGCTCTCCTCAGTTATTTATGAACTGCATATGGAATGAAACATATAAAAGGATACAGTAAATGGTGTTGACTGCTTCCCAAACTTTCTTTTAGCACTGCTGCAGTGAGATAGAGTAGGATTTAGGAAGGAGCCTACAGAACTTGATCTGTAGTACTTCTGCCCTAAAGGAGGCATGTAGGTCTAGTTTTTCAACTCATGCTCCACTTCTATTAAAATGTCTTTCATTATATAACAAAGCTTGATTATTTTTATGTTTTGGAAGAGCTTATACAGGCTATAACAATCCAAGAATGATGTCAGGAGATGCAGATCCTTTGAGAACGCTAAGAACAAGAAAAATTCAGGGTAATGCATTTTCTTTTTTAAAAATACACATGCTAAAAGGTACTCCATATTTATAATAATTCTGTCTTACAATGCAATTTTCATCACAATGTCATTTGAGCAGTTCATAGTCCCTGATGGATTTTATTTTGTCGGCTTTTTAGAGAGCTGTCCATGTACTATTAAATTTTAAAGTGAAATTGAGGAACAGGTCAAAATGATCTGCTAAGCATCATACAGTAATGTTAGATCTAAAACCAGCCAAGGCTCCCTTGCTCTCCAAACAGTGTCCTGACTACTATACTATTTTTTTCTGTCTAGACTTTGGGTCTGTGTTCATTCAGACACCCTAGACAAGCAATGTTGATTTAGAAATGAGCTTTTTAGGGTTTTTTTAAACTTTCATGCAGTGCAAGCAACTTAGTCTGGCTTTGACGTTCTGACATCTTCCATTGTAGTAAGTCCACTTACATGATAGGGTCTAATATGGCTGTAGGGGGACTATACCCAGTAACAAACATCTACAGCATTAATCGCTGGAACAGGCTTGCAAGAACCAGTTGTTCTAGTCCAGAGTGACTAGATCTTGAGGCTGGATTAGGACATTGAAGCTTGACAGTAACATTGCATTTTCCATGTTGAACAATTTGTGGTTTCCATATATGATCTTTTACAACCCTGACTTTGTGAGTATTCTCCCACCAAAGACAGTATTGTAAGGCTCTGGGTAGTTTATGTTTTGAAGTGTGTCGATCAGAAAAGAAGCCACTCTAAGACGTAACTGGAAGAGGGTCTCCACGCCTTCAGCCTGAAAGTGGTATACCCAGGACATACTTCCTACCTGTCTAGTTTTATTTTAAGCCAAATTGTACCTCTGTATCCATTAAAAAGATTTACCAAGGGATTGAGCTGGCCACAAAATGCTTAGAATAGAGCAGAAATGCACTGTTGCCTTTGTACAATCTAGTCCTTGCAACTGTCTCTCTGCATTCCCTAGCATGGTCGCCATGGGCTGCTGCTGTTTCTGCCTGAGATCTTTCAGATTGTGCAGAATTCTCCTTAACGGTAAGTTATGATAGGCATTTAGCAGCGTGTCAGGCATACTGCAATACCACCCTCGTGTGTACAGGAGAGAGAATTTGGTGGCTTTCTTGAATCTTCTAAGGGCCTGAAGAAGGCTTCCAACACAGGAGTCTCTGTGCATCTTGCAGCCCTCAGTGTCCGTGCTCTTCCGATAAGGAATATGTTGCAGAGGGCCTACATCTCCCTCGCCTACACAGCCCAACAGAATGGTACAAGAGAAAACAGTAAGGTTCTCCTAAGAAGCAAAGGTGACTGCGCACAAAATAGCGTGCAGAGAAGTTGCATTTAGTTGCAGAAATGTCAGTGCCCTCTAATACCGCTTTGTATTTTGGAGCTTTGGCCCTTGTATCAGTCTTGCCCACTAAGCTTACATTGAACTCCTATGCGATTGCCACTCTGCTAAATTTTGCCACATGACTTTGTCCAATGGAAGACAACTGACAAATAGTGAACCTTGCTCCATCTTATGAAATTCACTGATCACCTCTTCTGTGCTCTAAGGCAGACTGGAATCTACAAATTAATTTCTTAAAACTTCCTACCATCATCATTAGTAGTGATGGTACCAAATATCAGCAGCAGTTAGTCACATCATGAGAGCACTGTGATTTGCAGTAGCAGCTTCTTGCTCTTCACTGGGGCATGGACCATTCTGAGGTGGCTGTAGACTGTTTGTGGTATATGTACCACTGTTCAGGAGCTACTGGTTTAATTCCGTAGCTGTAACTCGGTTCCCATTAGAGGAGCTGTAGTGATACTGAATAATGTGTTTTAATACTTGGATGGTTTAGCTCTCATTACACTGAGCCAAAGCTCACTAATACAGAACAGATTTAAAAGAAAACAGATGTTGAATAGCGGATAGCTCTTTGGAATTCTAAACCCTGACCTCTACCATGAGATGCCTTCTTTAACTTTTACTGTCCGTAAAGAGCTTTTTCTTCAAGGAAAATTAGCAATTGTGATTTGTTTGTTATTGTATCACAGTGATAATTCTTCCAAGGAGCAAGAGTCTACTGGGAGATGCTAAGTGGATGCCTTACTGACTCATTAGTGCAGGTGCAGTCTAGTAAGCCCTAACTAAGTGGGAGTAAATTTCTAGAAACAGATGTTGGCATCTCTCTTACGGATAGGTTTTAAAGAAACTACAGCTACAACAGGAAAGGCTAGGCTAGAACAAAATTCTTGTTTATCAGGCTAAGTTAAGGGTAGAGGTGGAGATTTGATTTCACATGACCCATGTTGACTATGTTGTACTTAAGAAACCTATTTGTTTCTAGTGATTTTTTAAAAATTATTCTTTAGGTGTTGAAAGTATTAACACACTAGAGGTTTGATTAATTTCCCTCTCAAAGATTTATTTACTTCTCTGGAAGAAAACAATCCCTAGGCAATTCCTGCCAGTATTCAAGGGGTATTTTTGATAAATATTAAATGAAAAACTTGGTAACCTGCCTGCTCTTGCCATTCAGATGACCCAGTATCTCAGTCCAGGAAGGACCGGCTTTTTTTCAGGAAAGTATCTACTGCTATCAAAGAAAAGACTGGATTCTGTCTATGCTTGAGTTGTCTTTTCTAAGTAGTCTGAAATGAAAAGAGTACACAATCTGAAGTTTTAGTGTCTGACCAGTGAAGTTTTTTCAATCCTCCTAAATTGCCCTCTTCCTCCTACGCACTCAGGGCAGTGAGAGTTATAAATGAATCTTTTACTATGTGAACAAATAACCCAGCCTGACATAGAAATACTTTCATTCCTTGTTTTTAATATGACTCTTCCTTTGTGTGAAGAAACTCTTAACCAACAAATTTGGACATCTTGCTGTCTAGTTTTGCATAAATTTGTACTGCATGCATTTGGTGGCAGAGAATTTTCAGTGGTTCTTGGTGTAAATGCTGTCGTGGGGAAAGATGAGGCCAGAATTAATGTAACAGATGGACACTATTGCAGATGTGCTGAAATCTTCTTTACAGACTAGACTGCAGAGAGAAATTTGCTGTCTGAGTTGTTGGATCAGTGATCTGCATACTGATTTCAGGAGCTGGATGGCCTGGGAAATGGTGGAGGCCTTCAGCGTGCCATGGTGATTGGCAACGGTACTGTTCCTGGGGAGGGTAAAGGCAAGCAGGCTGTTTCTGAAGCCTTCTCCACACTGTCACTAGCAAAAAGAGTGGATGGTCCAATGCTATAATTACTGCACTTCTTTCCCCCCTCCTGGTTCAGTCACTTGTCTAAACAATATTGTGACTAGGCTGTATAGTTTCAGAGCAAGGACAAAGTAGAATAGAAGGAGTAACACGGTTACAATATAATATATAATTCAATTGGCTCTAGGAATGCACATGACAACTCATTTTAAACTACTTTAACTGAAGGCTCCTTGAATTCATTTATCCATTTATTCTGAATGTGCAGTACAGTAAGAACGCTCAGAGCGGTGAGTGGGGGACCACTTAATGCAGCATTGCAAAGGGACCAGAGCAAAGTCCTCACTTCTGCCCTTTTATACAGGAGCTGTACTACTTAGCTGTGGTCTGGTCTGGGGCATCAAATTTGTCCTTATTCCTCTAACTTGGATGGTGATGTTCTAAGGATAGCAAGCAGACCTTATGAACAACCAAAAGACAATGCAGAGCCTATTGTGAAGGGAACTTGAAGTTTTTAAGTTAACTTTGTGAAGTCTTTCAAGGAGGAAAAAAAGTATTTATGATTATAACTGTATGATATACTGAATGTGTAACTTTCTTATGTAAGGATATTTTCTTTCCAGTCCAGGGATTCTACTGTGCTATTACTATATTTTATTTGTATATCTGGATATTAGGGTACAGGCTACAGTGTATATTGCAGATGAATACTTCTGCTTTTATTTAATTGAGGAAATACTGCATCCGGTTTCCTTAAGCAAGGCAGAATTCAAAGAGCAAGAAAATGCTTGGGCATGCTGAAACATTTGAAAATATAAGTGAAAGTTCAGCTTGGGGCTTGTAGATGATGCTTGACTTGATTATACGTGATATTTTCAGGTTTTGGTTTTTATAAAATCACAGCAGTTGCTTCTACAGCCACATGCATCAATCAAATTGGCAGGCGCCATGCTGCTGTCAACAGAGATTTTTCTGATTGCTGATCTTCATGCTTTTATTTGTCTGGGGGACCTGGCTTTAGTAGGAATCAAATTATCTACAGTTTTAGCTATCTGCCAGCAAAAAGTTTAGACCTCCACAGCCTTTTGAAATAGTTTTAGCATGAATAACACAAATCATTATATACAGTGATGCTATCCTTCTCATCCTGAGTCTTCTGCTTTTTATAACAAACATTGAACTTTGTGAGGAAATTGAACACTTGAATCTGAGTCACTACTGCCCTGTCTGAGCTCAAATCTTCATTAAGATGCTATAATGTGTCTGCTTGTAAAAAGACTTGTCTCTTTCAGAAATAACTGTCTCCTCTGCTGTTCTGACCTTCCACCCCACCTCCCCCTTACCGGTGTACTGTTCTCTTAATTGGGTTAAGAATACTGTAGTGGATCTTATCTTTAATCTTCCTCTCGCTTTGCAGTCTGATATCCTTGGGTACTGACTAAGTGTATGTGTTGCTGTTGGATTTCTGGTGGGGAGTCAGGGAAGAAAAACTCAGCTTTTCATTTTCTGCAGTGAAAACAAACATGCTCATTTTACTACTGACAGATTTCTCACGGGTCATTTAAAAGTACTGCTATATCATTAATATAAAACTTTGCCATTAAAAAAAACCCCACACCACAACCCAAAACAACTGTGTAGGCAGTTGTTTGGGGTATTATAGTAGTTTGACTTTGCTGATCTTATACTCTTTCCACTTTAAAATAGCATGCTGTGCTGCTCATACATGGGAGGAGTTTAGTTTGTCCCAGAGTTAAGTGTCATACGTCTGTGGCATGGCAGGGTGGTCAGTTAAATTATACGCTGTTATAAATCCGTATTGCTGCAGGGGAACGAGAAAAACTATTATAACCTGTCAAAAGCAAATTATTTCTGTAAAATACAGAAGCTTATGGCTTCACTCTCAAGCAACTGGAAGTCTGAGATGCTTATTACTTCAGCTGTGCCTACACAGCGGTACTGATTTGAAGCCATTTAGCATGAAAATCACAATTTACTACTTGCTTATGACTTGTTTATATGGAGAAACACCTTGTAAAAGAAATATTCTGAAATAAATCTAATTTAACCCAATTATTCATCTTAAGCTGATACTGACTTTGCATCCTTCCATCTGATCTTATGTTTCTACTCTTGGGCACTGCCAAACACAAGAGGTCGGTTTCAAAACTTAGACTCATACTGTAAGGTCCAGTTCTTGAGTGAAGACTGATAGAAATACTCCTGTGGAGGTTCTTGCTGTCATTAGCGTAACCAGAGCACCATCAAAGCTCTTTGCTGTGAGACAGGGGAGTCTGTCCTAGGGAGAACTTCATTCTAGTTTTGATATTTGCTATGTGTTTCTGTGTCTGTGTTCTGCGTTGATTTTTTTTTTTTTAAATTAAGTTGATTATTTGATCTCCCTAGATGACAACAAATACAACTTCTACCGTATGGTTGATACATGATGAGAATACGTGAACCCAGACGTATCTGCTAGATATTGTTTACAGTATTCAAAAAAACCCCAACTAAACCTAAGAAAGTGATGATCAGAAGGCATGTTCTTGGAGCAGTGGCAATCTGTCAAAAATGGAAATTGAGTCCAAAACAGAAACGTGTTGGTCTAAGGAAGTGTTCACATAACTAATACTGTGCAATATACAGCAAAATACCAAATATTTGCTCTAAAAAGACAGTTAGCTCTACTATGTAAGGTACTGAAGCTGAATGTGTGTCTAAAATGCATTCCTGTGTAGAGAAATCCTTGTGTGAACAGAAAATACTGGCAATAGTAGCATTCATCTGTATAAGCATGTATGTCCTAATTCATTTGCATAGATGAGCATATCATTCAATGCTAATACTTTACTCTAAATATGAAGAGGCCATGCCAAGAAAGGAAGCTAAACACCAAAACTGAATTCAGTCCTATATAGTTTGGTTTGGTATAGAGTAGTTAGGAGTGGAAACACTCTCCTTAAACATATATAACTAGTCAAAGTTTAGTAAATAGTAGTGAAGGGGAAATATATTTTTAATAATATTTTCTTCCTTAAAGAATAATTACCATTTGTGGCATGCAGTCTTACTCTGGGTATGCTCTTATCTATAAACAGTTTATCATTAATACTCTCAGATCTCACATACTGTTCATACATAAGTCCCTTCAAAATTGTTTTTCCCTTGTGTATTTATGGTACCAGTTTCCCTCCATGTCGTCTTTTTTGTTTCTTCTCTTTAGAACTCACAAGCGGTGTTGAAAGTCTAAGTGAATTAGAGTTCTGCAGGCTTACACAGTATCTACTAATTCAGGACATTGCTCTGGGTTCTTAACATTATTTTTTTAGCCTGAGAATTGACTCTTTGAAAGCATTATTTTTTCAGGCATAATTAAGAACAGAGCATCTGTGTTTTTGACATCTCTACACTGGAGTTTGTATACTCCAAATCACATTCTGATTATTTGAATTTTCATGGTTCCAATACTGATGCATATTCAACTGTGTTTTGTAACCCTGGAGACATAAATCAATAGTTGAAAGCAGACATGGAAAGCAAAGGAAGAGTATAAGAAAGTGTATTCTCCTGTGCATTTTGATACATCCTGCTTTGTGCCAAAGTTGTGATGTTGTCCTTTTTCAGTCCTCTACTTCAGCTTCCCTGAGCTTTTATCAGGTCTTTCCTGATCCTCCCTTGCCCCTTTCTTCTGGGGGAAGGGGAACTTAATGGCTGGCCTGTCTGATTAATATGAGAGCTACAGGAATAGTATCAGGAAAATTATTAAATACCCCTTGTCATTCAACTACTGACAGAATCTTGGCTAGGGAAATGCTACTTATTATTTAAGGGGAAAAAAAAAAAAGTCTGGATGTGGCTCATAATCTAGAGCGCCTTAATTTACAGGAATGCAGTTGCAGGCTCATTCGTGGTCATGAGAACCAGCGAATGCAGTAGCTTCTGTGCTGTTTGTTTAGGAACATTCTGAAAACAGTTTAGGAAAAGGAAAACCAAACAAATAGAAACTGTAGCTACTTAACTGAAAAGGAGGTGGGGAAGCCCACAAATGCGTACTTGTGGCCAAGAAGGCCAATGGTATCTTGGGGTGCATTAAAAAGAGCGTGGCCAGCAGGTTGAGGCAGGTCATCCTCCCCCTCTGCTCTGCCCTGGTGAGGCTGCATCTGGAGTACTGTGTCCAGTTCTGGGCTCCCCAGTTCAAGAAAGACAAGGAGCTACTGGAGAGAATCCAGCGGAGGGCTACAAAGATGCTCGAGGGAGTGGAGCATCTCTTTTGTGAGGAAAGGCTGAGAGACCTGCGTCTGTTTAGGCTGGTGGAGAGAAGGCTGAGAGGGGATCCCGTCAATGCTCATCTACAGGGCGGGTGTCAAGAGGATGGGGCCAGACTTTTTTCAGTGGTGCCCAGTGACAGAACAAGGGGCAATAGGCACAAACTGGAACACAGGAAGTTTCTTCTGAACATGAGGAGGAACTTATTTACTTTGAGGGTGATGGAGCACTGAAACAGGCTGCCCAGAGAGGTGGTGGAATCTCCTTCTCTGGAGATATTCCAAACCCGCCTGGATGTGTTCCTGTCCAACCTGCTCTAGGTGACCTGTAGGGGTTGGACTAGGTGATCTCCAAAGTTTCCTTCCAATACCTACCATTCTGTGAAATGGAATAATGAATTTCAGGAGTAGCATGTAAAAATGAAAGTGGTCAAGTTACATTTAATGTTATAATCAACTTGAATTTCTTCTGGTACGTGGCTCATAGTAGACCCATGTCCTTTGACTCAGTGAATAAAGTACATGAACAAATATCCAACAAACAGCCTAAAAATCTTATCTAATCTGGTAGCAGTCAATATCTGGCTATATGCTGCTAGATTATTAACAGAATCTATTCATCCTAAGAAAGGAACTAAACTTTTTAGCTTGGTTGATGTGAGGCGACAGGTGGACATTGTCTACCTGGATTTCTCCAAAGCTTTCGATACGTTTCCCCTCAACCTCCTCCTAGAGAAACTGATGTGTTACGGTCTAGGCAAGTGGTCTGTGCGGTGGGTGGGGAACTCGCTGACAGGCCGTACCCACAGGGTGGTGGTAAATAGCTCCTTTTCAAACTGGCAACCTGTCACAAGTGGGGTCCCCCAGGGATCAATACAGTGCCCAGCGCTGTTTAGTATCTTCGTAAGTGGTCTGCATGATGCGATCAAGTGTACCTTGATGAAGTTTGCTGCCAATACCAAACTGAGTGGGGAAGCGGACACTTCAGAAGGCAGAGCCACCCTGCACCTGGATAGGCTGGAAGAGTAGGCTAACGAGAATCTTATGAAGCCCAGCAAGGACAAATATAAGCTCTTGCATCTGGGAAAACATAATCCAGGAGGGCAGCACAGGTTGGGATCTACCCAGGTGGGAAGCCTCTCTGTGGAAAGGGACCTGGAGGTCCTGGGGACAGCAAGCTCAATACGAGTGAGCAATGTGCTGCACCTGTAAAGAAAGCCAACAGGATTCTGGGTTGCATCAACAAGGGCATCACCAGCAGAGATAAAGAAATCATTATTCCACTCTACTCAGCACTTGTCAGGCCACACGTGGAATACTGTGTTCAGTTTTGATCCCTGCTATGCAAAAAAGATGTGGACATGCCGGAGAGAGTCCAGAGAAGAGCCACAAAGACAATCAAAGGACTAGGAAGCCTGCTGTATGACGGAACGCTGCAAGAACTGGGTTTGTCCAGTGCTGGGAAAAGAAGGCTTAGGGACGACCTTATCACCACGTTCCAGTATTTGAAGGGTGTCTACAAAGAAGATGGAGTTACATAGAAAGGATCAGGTAATGAGTACAAGTTACTCCTGGGGAGATTCCAATTGAACACAAGAGGGAAATTTTTGACAATGAGAACAATCAGCCATTGGAATAATCTCCCCAGGGAACTGACGGATTCCCCATCATTGGACACTTTTAAGACTCGGCCAGACAGGGTGCTGGGCCATCTTGTCTAGACCTTGCTTTTTCTAAGAAAGGTNATCCCGTCAATGCTCATCTACAGGGCGGGTGTCAAGAGGATGGGGCCAGACTCTTTTCAGTGGTGCCCAGTGACAGAACAAGGGGCAATAGGCACAAACTGGAACACAGGAAGTTTCTTCTGAACATGAGGAGGAACTTATTTACTTTGAGGGTGATGGAGCACTGAAACAGGCTGCCCAGAGAGGTGGTGGAATCTCCTTCTCTGGAGATATTCCAAACCCGCCTGGATGTGTTCCTGTCCAACCTGCTCTAGGTGACCTGTAGGGGTTGGACTAGGTGATCTCCAAAGTTTCCTTCCAATACCTACCATTCTGTGAAATGGAATAATGAATTTCAGGAGTAGCATGTAAAAATGAAAGTGGTCAAGTTACATTTAATGTTATAATCAACTTGAATTTCTTCTGGTACGTGGCTCATAGTAGACCCATGTCCTTTGACTCAGTGAATAAAGTACATGAACAAATATCCAACAAACAGCCTAAAAATCTTATCTAATCTGGTAGCAGTCAATATCTGGCTATATGCTGCTAGATTATTAACAGAATCTATTCATCCTAAGAAAGGAACTAAACTTTTTAGCTTGGTTGATGTGAGGCGACAGGTGGACATTGTCTACCTGGATTTCTCCAAAGCTTTCGATACGTTTCCCCTCAACCTCCTCCTAGAGAAACTGATGTGTTACGGTCTAGGCAAGTGGTCTGTGCGGTGGGTGGGGAACTCGCTGACAGGCCGTACCCACAGGGTGGTGGTAAATAGCTCCTTTTCAAACTGGCAACCTGTCACAAGTGGGGTCCCCCAGGGATCAATACAGTGCCCAGCGCTGTTTAGTATCTTCGTAAGTGGTCTGCATGATGCGATCAAGTGTACCTTGATGAAGTTTGCTGCCAATACCAAACTGAGTGGGGAAGTGGACACTTCAGAAGGCAGAGCCACCCTGCACCTGGATAGGCTGGAAGAGTAGGCTAACGAGAATCTTATGAAGCCCAGCAAGGACAAATATAAGCTCTTGCATCTGGGAAAACATAATCCAGGAGGGCAGCACAGGTTGGGATCTACCCAGGTGGGAAGCCTCTCTGTGGAAAGGGACCTGGAGGTCCTGGGGACAGCAAGCTCAATACGAGTGAGCAATGTGCTGCACCTGTAAAGAAAGCCAACAGGATTCTGGGTTGCATCAACAAGGGCATCACCAGCAGAGATAAAGAAATCATTATTCCACTCTACTCAGCACTTGTCAGGCCACACGTGGAATACTGTGTTCAGTTTTGATCCCTGCTATGCAAAAAAGATGTGGACATGCCGGAGAGAGTCCAGAGAAGAGCCACAAAGACAATCAAAGGACTAGGAAGCCTGCTGTATGACGGAACGCTGCAAGAACTGGGTTTGTCCAGTGCTGGGAAAAGAAGGCTTAGGGACGACCTTATCACCACGTTCCAGTATTTGAAGGGTGTCTACAAAGAAGATGGAGTTACATAGAAAGGATCAGGTAATGAGTACAAGTTACTCCTGGGGAGATTCCAATTGAACACAAGAGGGAAATTTTTGACAATGAGAACAATCAGCCATTGGAATAATCTCCCCAGGGAACTGACGGATTCCCCATCATTGGACACTTTTAAGACTCGGCCAGACAGGGTGCTGGGCCATCTTGTCTAGACCTTGCTTTTTCTAAGAAAGGTTGGACCAGATGATCCTTGAGGTCCCTTCCAATGTGGTATTGTATGATTTTCTCTTTTATGTATTAAAGTTTAAAATGAAGCCCATCTGGAGAATCCTCAGCAAAATTGTGTAGTCCTAGCAACTTGAAAGTTGATGGTTTTATTTTGCTATTTAAAGACCGCTGTTAAGGATTGTGTAACATTGACAACTCTAACCCATGCTGAGGAATACAGACCTGGAGCAGAGGGCATTTTCATATTCAGTATCCTTAGTAGAGTCAATATTAGTAGGCAGAGATCTTAAATACCATGTTGTAACTTCCTATAGAGTTACCTAAACCAAAATAGTCCAAAAGAGTAGCTTCAGTGTCTTTCGTAGGATCATAGAATTGTCTAGGTTGGAAGAGAAATTTTAAGATCTCCAACCATGAACCTAACGCTGCCAAACCCACCACTAACCCATGTCCCTCAGCACCGCATCTGCCCGGCTGGGAAATACCTCCATGGATGGTGATTCTACCACTTCCTTGGGCAGCCTGTGCCAATGCTTGATAACACTTTTGGTGAAGAAATTTTTCCGAATATCCAACCTAAACCTCCCCTGGGGTAACTTGAGGCCATTTCCTCTCGTTCTATCACTTGTTACTTGGGAGAAGAGACCAACCCTCCCCAGGCTGCACCCTCCTCTCAGGCAGCTGTAGAGAGCGAGAAGGTCTCCCCTCAGCCTCCTCTTCTCCAGGCTGAACAACCCCAGGTCCCTCAGCCGCTCCTCAGGAGACTTGTGCTCCAGACCCCTCACCAGCTCCGCTGCCCTTCTCTGGACACGCTCCAGCCCTTCAGTGTCTGTCTTGGAGTGAGGGGCCCAAAACCGAACACAGGATTCCAGGTGGGGCCTCACCAGTGCCCAGTACAGGGGGACCATCACTGCCCCAGTCCTGCTGACTACAGTATTCCCGATACAGGCCAGGATGCCATTGGCCTTCTTGGCCACCTGGGCGCTCTGCTGGCCCATATTCTGCCGGCTGTTGACCAACACCCCCAGCTCCTTTCCCACCCGGCAGCTTTCCAGCTGCTCTGCCCAGGCCTGTGGGGTTGTTGTGACCCCAGGGCAGGACCCGGCACTTGGCCTTGTTGAACCTCACACCTTGGCCCATCCATCCAGGCTGTCCAGACCCCTGTGTAGAACAGCTCTCTTTAACACCGGGCCTATATTTCAAGAGCGTTAAAACCAAAAGAGCTAACAGAAGATGGACACATTCCAAAGAATGTTCTGGCCTTCAAAATGTAAGCTCAGACTTTTCTTCCAATTCTCAACTTTCTGGTTTAACTTGTACTAAATGACAGATTTTCCATGTCAAAAAAACAGTCTTGTTCCTGTGATAGTATTTCCCATATATGGATTATTTTTCCTCAGAGGTAGGGGGAAATCCCCATCATGACTAGAATCCTAAAGCTTCCAGATATGGTATTAATTTTCCCTGCTAGCCTGAACATCATCAGCATTATCTTGTTCATTATCATCGTGAGCTCTTAACAAACCAATATTTAAGTGCTATTTTAATTAAGTAGTGCAGTGCTAGAGAAGCCTTATCTTCTCTACTCTATTACCTATCCGTAAAAAGAGATTTT
This sequence comes from Chionis minor, assembly GCA_013398295.1. Classification (NCBI taxonomy): domain Eukaryota; kingdom Metazoa; phylum Chordata; class Aves; order Charadriiformes; family Chionidae; genus Chionis; species Chionis minor. Next base: position 710,094 of record VZSF01003121.1, on the reverse strand, counting down.
TGCTGTAGGTTTTAGACCTATGGAATAACTGTTGTAATAGATGAAAACTCCTTTGTGCTTCAATGTAATAAACAAACCACTAGCTGTAAAGTCTCTTACAAATTAGGGGAATTTTCTGGTGCCTTTAAAGCTGAGTAGCCAAAGTGGTGCCTTTTCCCTAGGGATCTGTTCTGTTATTGGTACCCATTAATCGAACTCATTAAAACAGGGTATCTTTCATACAGGGATAGCAAAAGAATCATCAGAGTTTTTTGGATTCCACCTTGTGTTACTACTTGCAATCCAACCCTTGATGAACCATAAAACTAGCTGGTTTTAATCTTTCTGCATCAGAAATGCAGTTAACTTTTTAAAAAGGAACTCAACAAGTCATTCAAATATCGAGGTCTGGCTGTTTCTTTCCAGGTGACTCGGTGAATCTGGAGAATGACTAGCCAAAAAATAATAAATAATGTATGCAAATAAGAGTTGTTAGTCCTTTAAATGTTGAGGGTTTATACCCCAATACTGTATCTGCTATTTGCTATGCAGTTTAATGGCTTCCAATAGGAAGAACTGGGGTTAGATAAAGAGAGCTTCATTGTCTGATAGAAAATATGTTAACCACTGGTAAAGCCTGATGAACACAGCTATTAATAACTTCTCTGAATTCTGAGGAAATGCTAGTTGTTGAGTGAACTTACTGTTTAACAATAAAAGTCATTTAGCTTCAACAAATATGGATTTCTTGAGTTCAGATTCACATACTTCAAGATGTTCTCTATTTTCTCTAGCTTTTATTATAGATACTGAATAATCCAACGTTGCTATTCTTCACAAGAAGAGAAAAAAATGTTAGAACTCCCTTTGCCCTAGAGTTAGTCTCTGGTCAGGATAAGCACAAACTGGTTCATGATCATACTAATATGGTAATTCATAATAGAAAATATCAACCTAATACTTAATTAGGATCAACAACAAAAAAAGACCACAGAATAGTGGTTTTAATATTTTATAAACAGATAGAACCCTTTAGGGTCAAAGAAAATCAGATTAATATTATGAATGTTAATTTCCCACCCCCCAAAAGCTACTGAAGTGCTGATCAATATAAAGTTTCTTCAGGGATTTACCAAAATTAACTTGAGTTTCAACCCCAGTGAACTTTTGGTGCTGTCAAGCTAGGAGGTTGTGTGTACATTGCAAAAATGTACAACTGTAGAAATCCTAGTGGGTGTGAGGACTTACTGTCTCCTTATACTAATAAAAGTAATAAAACCCCGTTACTGAAAGGTTTGGTTTCAGCTCACTTAGATATGTTAATGTACAAAACATTTTTTGTTTGTTTCTACTTTGGAATATGTGTTATCAGTAATTTTAAACGTCTGGCAACATTACTGTAGCAATATGATGAGTTCCTTCATGTTGTAGCAAGAGCCCATTGAGTGTCCAAAGTCTTTCCCCTTTTTTCTTTTTAATACATGTATATATCTGACTTAAACAACCTCCTACCTTTCTCCAAGCAGTTTTAATATGGATTGTTGAATGAAACAGATGGCTAAGATGAACAGGTGGAGCTCAAGGTCTCTTACAGCTAGAGAGCCCGGCGCCTTGAAAGTAAACAGTTTAGAAGCAGCTTATCCAAGAAGCCTGATTCCTCTCCATCATTCCTGCTCAGTGTCTGTACGGGAAAGGCTGCGGAGGCTACATCAAGAACTGCCCACACTAGAGGTTCAGAGCAGGTTGTGCCCCTGCTATATGCCCCCTTCCCATTGCCCCCCCTCAGGATGCGGTGGGCTTCTACGTATTTGAGAAATGCTGTAAGATCTCTATGCAAATGAATGCATTTAGGATTTTTCCCCACCTGCAAAGCCTTCAGAAAGGGATGAGAGTTAAAGGGAAATTTCCTGATTTCAGGCAAATCACTACTTCTTCCTTAAAACAAGGAGACAACCCCTCCCTCCCTCCTTTTCTCAGCCATGTACCCTTTCATGGATACTTGTCATTTCTCAGAAGACAGATGCTTAAAATACAGGCAGAAACATTTTGCAGGTAGACAGAAACTCACCCTGACTTTCTTCATTCAAGTAATCAGCGTGACCGTTAACTATAATGGAGAATCTGGATTTTATCCATCCGTTTCCCTTCCTTCCTCCCATCAGACCATCACCTTCCTGCTCTTTCCCACACCGGCAGGTAGCGGCTGGGGCTCCTCGCCAGTCCCGGGGCGGCTGTGTCGCTGGCGGCTCCGCTCTGGGCAATCAAGCTGGCTGGGCTTGTCAGAGTGTATTGCGGCACCTTTTTTATTCTTTCCTCGCGGAAAAAAAAAAAAAAATCAGCTTTGTGCGACTCGGATGCGTCCAGCCCAGTTACTTCGGTTCCTATGGGAAGCCCTTTGCTCCGCGGACCCCCGTGCCACCGAGGGCAGAGCGACCCCGCCCGCTCTTAGCTAGGGCGAGTGGGATCGGGAGCAGCCAACTTCTGCAAAGTCTTCCTAATTAACGCTTAAGGAGAGTTGTCAAAAATTAAGTGGGTTGGTGTGTTGTTCTCTTCTTTCCCTCCATCCTCCTCCCTGCGCTCAGCGCTGTCTCTGGCTGCCGGGGGGTCGCAGCCCCGCTGCCGCCTCGGAGCGCTCCTCCCAGCCGCTCCCCTCGCGCCCCGCCGGCGAGGATACCGCCACTCTTCCCTTTCCCACCCTTCCCTTTTCCCCTTTTCCCCGCCCACCTCGCTCGCTCATTCACTCACCGGCGGAGCGCGGGGACCGGCCGGCGCAGCGCTCGCACGGGGCGGCAGCGCTCCTGGCCGCTCCCCTTCGCCTTCCCCCGGCGGTATCCGCGCCCCTCGGCGGGGCGGGGCCGGAGTGGGGTGGGGTGGGGTGGGATGGGATGGAATGGAATGGAATGGAATGGGATGGGATGGAATGGGATGGAATGCCCCGGGATGCCCCGCCCCGGCGGAGCGGAGCGGGCGGTTGCAGCGCAAGTTTCGCCTTTCGCCGGTCTTGCGGTGCCGGGGGAAGAGCCGGGCTCTGCTGCCGCCGCTCCCCGGGCTGAAGGCGTGTTGGCTGGCAGCGGCCGGGGACGCCTTCGCTCGGCTTTGAACCCCAGTGTGTTGAAAACCTGTGGAAACAGAGATTACCTGCCTCCGTCTGCAGCGGGGAAGCTGCCCTGAGGGGCGAAGGGATTGATTTACCTCAGGTAACCCCAGGAGCCTGCGGGGGATCAGAAACCACATCCTGGTTTGCGGTCATCCCGGCGCTCCACCTAGCCACGGGGCCAGCACTCTTTGCCCTGAGAACGAGCATGTGTTCTTACGTAGCTTGGTATGTGGCAGCTTCTTTTGCTGGGGCCGTTTTGCAAAACTAACTTAAGACCTGGAAAATCTCAAATGTAGAGCGAATTATGGCATATCTTAGCTAAACAGATAGAAATTTTGTGTGACTTCCATATGTCTAGTACATCTGCTCTAGATTAAACACACACACAGGGGCTTGGGTTTTATGCTAACGAAAGCAACTAATTAACCAATTTTCACTCCTTTCTTTGAAATTGTGCTCGTTTTTCCCTCACTTCTAAAAATGTTCAGAAATACACAAAACTCTACATAAAGCAAAAGGAATATTTTTGTTATGTAAGTCATAAAGAATTCGTGCAATGATGTTTTTGCAAACAGCATTGTTAAGCACTTAGTAACTGTATTGTCTGTAAAACTGGTGAAGAGTGTTGTAAACTTTGCTCAATTCTCCTCCCCCACGGGCTAACAGGAAAATAGAGGGAAATAACGGTGTTCCTGCACTCAGTCTAGGACAATAATGTCTTTTCCTAAAAGGTGCATCTCTATCAGCGAAGAAGTGTTATAGTTGTAAACTACTTCCTTGATGCTACTAAGGTAATACTTTTGCTCTTGAATAACGTGTTAACTGTCCCATTAAAATTATGACGAAACCAATTTCTTAACAAATGTATGCTTGAGTCTTGGTTAGTTCACCCTCTCATGTAGACATTTGGTCTTGCAGGTGGTCAGAGCAATCCTGTTTGAGAACCTTCTCTCTGTTGGTGTTGGACACCTGAATCGTGCTGAGAGGCTTTTCACTGGAAGGTGGTTCCGCAGGAGACGAAGGCCCTGTTATGTTCACACCTGTTAGACAATTACATGAAGAACAACTTCTGTGCTACCAGTTTATGCTGACCCATTACCTGCTCCAGAATGTTTACCTTCACTTCTGCAGCAGTTTCATGCTCAATCTTCTTTCCTGTTGTTTTGACCTATTTGTTACGTGCAAATGGGTTTTACGTAGGCCCCTTTGGAAAAACACTGCAAGTCAGTGATGTTTATAACTTTCCATATAACGCCAACTTGTGACTGCTCCGTGTGCTTATTCTCCTTTGGAAGAGGTCCAAACAATGTTTTCTGCAAGCAAAGCCAAAGATGGACTGGAAGCCTTCAAACACGTGCTGCAGGATTGCTGAGAGATGTTCCTATCTCCCAGCAAACAGGTTTGTTCCAAATAGTATTAAAGTAACCTCATGTCATGGCCTTCATACTATTGAACGTAGAATGAAGCATTTCAGATAGAAAGGACCTGAATAAATAATCTCGTGCTATGGGTAGTGCTGCAGATGAAAAGTGAGACTAGGCTGCTGTTGGGCTGTATGCCACAACTGAAAGAGCCAGAATTCAAGTTAGAAAGAGCTTGGGGGATGTGGCTCTATTGTGCCACGCTATATGTATCTGTATTTCTTTGGAAATTGTAGCTCTTGTATTGCCAGGCAAAGCTACAAAATGTATTGTAACATATGTCTACCAACACGTTCATGGGGATAGACGCTTATTTAAAAGAATAATTTTATAAAATACTTGTACAAAACTTGGCAGGCTTTTCAAGCCTCCTGTTATTATATGCTTCCAGCTCGGTTTACTTTTGTCAAAGAATTCTTAGAGATAGCCTTTCAAGCAAACTCTGATAGAATTTCAAACAAACCAAATGAGTTATGGTTTGTGACATGAAATGTTACTGATTTACAACACCAGTAGTTTTAACTCGGGAAAACTGAGGAACAGGCTAATAATAGTACAAGTGTCTGTCAATGTTTGTTTTCAAATTTTCCTACAATTTATCTTCCATTGATTCTTGTGGCTGCAAGCAGTTTCAGCTGTCGGCATGTCTTTGAAATAACTATAAGCTTTCTGGTATTAGTAGTATGCCATGACTCTTACTACTTCCAATGCATGTAGACTATTAAGATGCTTATATTCTGTATAACCTGATGTTTTGGAAGATCAATTAACATCATTGAAGTTACTTAATAATTTTTTTCCTGATTGAAAAGTAGCCTACTGAAAGATGAGCTTCAAAACACTAAAAGGTGATTTCAATTGTCATAGGTATCCAAGGGCAGAGGTGAATGCTCAGAACTGATTTATTAAAGTTCCACTTGCCATGTTTATTTGCAAGGTGAGTAAAATTAGAAGCCTCTTTTTTTTTTTTTTTTTCCTAATACGACTCATGTCTTCAAGGTTTGTTTGGAAATAGTTTCAGGCTTGATATTCAACATGAAAATACAATGAATCCTATTTCTTTTTACAGACAGAATTGAGATTTCACTTTACCCTTCTTTCAAATGTACCCATTGAGTGCTTTGTATGAGTTATAAGGATTTAACCTACTTAGCTTATGGTTTCAACATAAATTTAATTGATATCTGTGGTATGAGCTTATATATTGTTGACATGCATACTCCTATTTCCAGTGCAAATATGAAGCTTAGAAGAGTCTTAGGGAAAGCATAAACAGGCTATGGAGGCATTCTTCACCTGTGGTAAGACTTAAATGTCCTTAAATAATTATCTATTTATCTTATGTCACTGATGCTCAAGTTTAATGTGGCAACTGTCTTTTTGTGTAAGCCTCCATTGCCATTTCATCCCTGTCTTCTGTGTCTGCAGTTACCACCTAGGCAAGAGGTAGAGAGAATAGCTTTCATCTACATATGTGCTATAACCTAGATAATGCTCATGCTTAGACCAACCCAAACTGGAAACTTCTGGCTATATTCTCCAGTCTTTCCCTCAGTGAGGATGCTAATTTGAATCTCCTCTCTACTCAGACCCTACACTTCACTAAACTTTTAAGAGCTTAATATCAGTGAATTTTAATCTCTGTCTGAAGTTAATCCAGTTCAAATTTATTAAGAGGAACAGGCAGACATGGCAGCTCTATCAAAGTGCAGGCATAAATAAGGGATAACGCAAACTGTGACTTCTATAGATGTAAAAAACGGCATTAAGTACTAAGTAAATTAAACCAGTCCTTGCTATCATAATTCCAGAGATACTTGGCTTCTGACTGTGCTCAGCTCCAGGTTTGGTGCTTTAACTCTTAATCTACTGCTCAGGGAAATTCAGGGCTCTCATAGTTTTCCACTGGCCTTGTGTAAGTGGAGTATATTTGTATTTCATGTTTTTAGGAATCTGAGCAAGGGTAGTGTATTAACAGCCTTTCTTACAGCCAAAATGTCTTCTGCTGCTTCTATTTAAAACTCATCTGGGTGATGGGGAAAAAAAAAAGTTTATTTTTGCTCTGTGCTTCCCTTGTAAGAATTAACACAATCTGCTAGTGTGTGGAAAATATCTTTATTAGGATTTTACTTCACACAAATAAAGTTTGAGCTAATGAGTTAGTGAAACTGCTAAGGATGAGGATAGTGAGCTCTCTTAAGTAAGAAGAGTGTAATAACTATTTTACAACAAAACTCTAACAGAACAGTTCCCTGGGTCATTTTCAAGAGTCGGGTATGTGAGGTCAGTGCTAGCCCACTTCTCCAGCACTGATCTTGCCACGTTTGCCACACAGTGGAACCTCACCTGCTCCAGCAACAGCGTAACATACTGGGAACACTTGCTGTCACATGCCTTGACCATAATGGGGATCTCTTCTTGGATTTTAGCTCTTTATCATTAACAAGAGACCAATGATGCTATAAAGAAATTTGGTCTTTGTTAACAAAACAAAATAAATTCAGAAGAACATTAACAGCATAACAAATAATACTAAAAGTAGCAATCTGTTTTCTGATTAAAAACTGTTGCTTTCAAAAGTGTTTATAGTCTATCTTTTAAGATGACAGTGTGTCCTGTTGCACTGCAGTTTTGAATGTTGTTCTGGAAAATCCAGTAATTTATCAGGGTGTATTTTGAAGTTGTGCCACCTGTATTGTAGGAATAATTCTTTTTCCTCTGTAGAATTTCAGAAACTTCATATTATCCCTTACATATTTGATGCTACTTATTTTATTGAAAACTTATTTTGCATACCTTGGGTACACATGCAGTATAAATGATCTTGTCACAGTTCCGAAATCTTCTCTTTTTATGTTCTAAGTGATGTTACATCAGAACATTTTTATTAATAATTCTTACACTGAATTGCTATCAGAAGTACTTAGAGTAACAGTTCAGGTTTCTTGTGGTAGATGAGAAGTATCGTTCTCATAGTTAAAAAGCTGTCATGTATGGATGGTCTAAATTTCATCACCAACTCCTTGCTATTCCATCAGTATTGTTTATTGGTGCATGTAGGTTACAGCAAGCTAATAACGCCTTAATAAAAATCAACTTTATGGCTAGGGAATAAAAAGTAAGTTTTGGAGTCAAAGTTACTTATTCACCTCTGGTTTAGACACTGTCAAGTTTACCCATTTCTGAAATTCAACAACAGATGAGCTGACAAATTTTAACTTGACTGTTGTGGAGTGAGGTAAAAAAGTCTGGAGGAGACCCACTGTGTTCCATTCAAATGAAATGTGATGTCCAGGAGATGCAGTTTTTTATTCTCAGCTGTGCTATGTATCACCACTGTGTACAGAGAACTCAATTAGCTGATTTGTGCATGACTTTCTCCACAGATGCAATGGAGGTAATAATTAAAAATAAGTCAGTGGTGTTTCACGCTACGCTGGACTTAAATTTGGATTGTAATTGGATGAAATTAGTAAGTATTTATACTACTCTCTAGGAGACAATTCTATGGGATTTTTTAGAGAAATAAATTGATGAATTGAGGGCTCTGTCAATATTCTGTTCAAAATACAGGGGTCCAACTGCTTTGAATACAAAGGTGCTTTTCTGAATTCAAAATCCTGAAGTATTTGGCCATCTCTGAGATACATCACTTTTTTACCACAGATAAAAAAGATTGTTTTCTACAGTTAAGAAAAAAATGCTGTCAACATGTCTGTAATTACACTAAGTACCTAGAAACAAAAACCTGGCTGTTCCCAAAAGCAAGGACTTATGTTTTTAATCAATTTAAATGTTTCACTTTGTAACCCTTACAATTGCAGTTCTGAAATATGATTAAAGTAATGGATGCGCAGATGCATTTATGCAAAAGCAGATAGAAAGTGAAAGTAACATGTAGAACAACAGTCTAAGGAAGAGGTTTAAGAAGCCGTAAAGCATTCTCTGCATCTCATTTGTGGTGTCAGACAGTAGGTTCTTCCTGTCTTCTTGTGAATAAATTTGCTTGGGAGCCGTTGTGCTCTCGAACTGATAATGAGCTAGGTGGAGAGACTCTTCCCTCTAGTCTTTGCTGCAGAGCAGGTGTTTTCTTAGTCATCCTGCGATTGGTATGCCTAGACTATGAACAGGGAAGCTGTAAAAAGCTGTCACTATCAGTTTGATGTTGAGACTGGATTCCAGGGTTCCTGCCTCAGGATCTACTTATGTACTGGTACAAACACCTGCCCATACACACCTGCCAACCCCTATCCCCCACCCTCCTAACCTCCTTCTGCTTTTGGAAAACATTAACAAAATTAGTTCTATGCCATGGTGGAGGTGCTGTCCCTTTACCATATGTTTGCTTCCTGAACGGTGTCAGCTCTCGCCTAATTTAGTCCTTCTGAGATTAAGGATCTAGATTTGAGTCTCTCTTAAGGGTGGAAACGTTTCCACTCTCTGTGTTGGCACAATAGTCATGTCTCATTGTTTGAAGTGAAACATGGAAGTAGTACTTAGGTAGAGGAACATAATTCCATCAGTTAGGCAGAACAAGATTTTACTCTGTGTATTTTAGCATTTTGTCCTGGAATAGAGCAATAGAAAAAAAAAACCATTGAAGATATAGATGCTGCTCATTCTGTATGTCTGTGTGGATATGCTTTAGGTGTAAAGACATGAGGCATAACCTTGGCTTCAAAGGAATCTGTTGATTCAAACTATGACTTTCCTGACTGAGCACAGTAAACACAAAACTGTGTGCCTATAGAATAAAAGTGCTGAGTTGCCATTCTGGGATTGAACAATTAAGCCTGTGTTGCCTAGTCTCAAATCAAACATCTGCATAGCAAAAGCTGAGGTGTAATATGTCATCTTAAGAACATTCTAGGCATTCACACAGCTGAAGCAAGAGACACATGAGTTTCAGCCACATTTGTGCAGCCTCTACTGAAGTTACCAATGCTTCTCTGTGAAGATCCGTGGGTCCACCCGTATCCCCTTGGCCTCACCTTATGTCTGAGGGAGCACGAGTCGGGCATGTTAAGTCTAACATGGTGGTTAGACCAGGATATCGACTCCACGTTTTCCCATTTGTCCTGGTCTTTGACAAAACACTGCTCTATCTCATAGATCCTTCATCTGTTAAGCATTACTTTAATCCTTAGGCGGTTGCTTTGATATCAATGGAGAAATGAAATTGCCCTATGAACATGGAGTGTTTAATACAGGGCAGTTTTTCTGTTACTGCCTATGTGGCCAGTTAATATAGGCATAACGTATATTCTAGCTTGCCCTTATGTAAGGGGAACACCTGGCTTTGGCTGTTAAGGATCACTCTAGTTTTACACACTGGGTGGCACAAGGACTATGTACTGTTATGTCTACGGCTTGATTTTTGAATGGTGCAATTGTGACTCTAGTGGACTCTCTTGAGTTGCTGGGGAATAAAACACAAAAGATGGATAGAATTAAGACTCTTCTCTTTGCTAATCAGGCTATAATTAAGATTTATTTCTTTTTGGACAGTCTTAGAGTGCTAGGTTCTGAGGAGAAGAGCACTGTGACGGAAATACAGAATTTCCATTATAGTTTCAACATACTAGGTACATCTGGAAAATTTTTTGTTTAAGTGTAGGTCATTATCCAACCTGTCCACTTGAGTGCTTAGTTTTTCAGGTGTAGGTCAAGCACATTTGCATCAGAAAATTAACTTAAACTTCCTAAGTATATTGTCAGGAATTATACTTACAGTCCTAAAGGTCTGTGATGTGGTAAAACTTCCTTGGAAATCTGAAAATAGTAGTCTTCACGAAACACTTGAGAACTTGGCTGCTATGACTGTGAAATCATCTTGTAGATTGTGACAGGCACTTCTCATGATAAAGAGGGAAATGAATTCTATTTTATAAATATGTTCAGCATTCCTTTATGCTTCCAGGGGATGATTTATTCTGGAACAGGATAAGACAAAGTTGTTACAGAAACTGAGTAATAAAGATAAAACGATGCAGATAAAAAAACAGGCTTCTAGCCTTAGAAAGGGCTATGTTGTGTCATGAGGGTTGAATATGTGTCAGCCAGATGAAGGGGAGTGTTGACGTTTTAAAGCTCCTTGAGTTCTGGAATAGGGGAGGAGGCACAGTTCTGAAGGACAAAGGTTATGTGTAATCATCCAGCAGAATGACTCAGGCGTCCAGAGCCTACTAGAGGCAGAAAAGTCTGCACATTGGCTGTACTTGATCATCCACCTTCCAGTGGATAGTGGATGGTAATTGACCAGAGATACTGCACACTAGTCTCTCAATACCAACTTTTGCAAGTCAGAATTGGAAATGTGTCATCTTTTTTGCTTTCTGTGCTCTGTACGGTTGAGGTGAAAGGAAACTCGTGGAAATGTTGGTTGGAAGGAACGTCTGGAGGTCACCTAGTCCAGTCTCCTGTCAAAGAGGGTCTAATGCCACTCCTGGATCTGGGCAGTCATGGCTTTGTTTAGCCAAGTCTTGAAAGATTCCAAGGATAGAGATTCCACCAGCTCTCTTGGAAGGTTGCTCTAGCATTGCACTACTCTCCTAATGTCAACTTCATGAAGAAACCAAATGTTCAGGCACTTAACGGAAGTAATTATGATGCAAGACATTACAAAGGGTTATGGCACATTCTGTGAAGGTTATTTAATCAGTCTTTTAAGGGGTCATATTGGGGGGGGGGGAAGGAATGAAGTAGATAGCCTGGAAATATTTCACTTTGAACATTCTTTTTATATCATAGAATAAATATATTATGGCAGTGTATGTATTTAACAAAACTTGCACATTTTAACCATGTCAATGAGGCTAAGGGAGTGTCATTACAAATGCCTTTAAAAAACAGTATTAATACTATAAGTTTAGATACGAAAAAATTATTTTTTGCCATTGGAATATAGTTAGTCTCAAATTATGTTAGACTAATTCAGAGGCAGTGTTGCAGGCCTTCATTATAGTTTATCTTCGTCACATTCTTCTGAGAAAAGTCGGACTCAGTTTTAAGTAAAAGCAAACATATTGTAATATTATCATGGCATTTGGAGACCAATCCCATTATATATGTTTAGGCCAAAACTTTGTAATATGAGCACTTGATATATTTTCTTTGAAAGACTATGATAAGCTGAAGTCCACATGTCAGCTGTAGTACATTATGTTTATTTGGAAGAGATGAATGTTTGCTGAAAATAAACAAATAAATAAAAAATTCTGGTAAAATGCTGAATGTAGTGACCTCAGTAAAGGTCACTACTTCTTAGGTGTAAAAAGAACAAAAAGACACAAAAAGAACAAGAACAACTGACAACAAATAAGTTTCTTAAGTGAAAGAATAACTTTTTAATACAGCTATTTTTCCTGGTGAGTGGGCTTCTGGTGAATAGAGTTCCTTCCACCTAGGAAAGCAAAGAAAGTTTAGTACATTTAAATTGGATGGAGAGAAAGAAAAAGCTGAAAAACATTTCGTTTGTGTGCGTACAGTTGGTTGTCTTATCTATGTGGTTAAGTGTTACAATATAGTGCTCAAAAACATACTTTCATCATGAACTCACTATTTCAAACAGTGGTTTAAATCTCTCTGCATGGTTTGGGGGTAGCTGTGAGCCAGGAAATGCTGTTAGCTTACAAATCATGGTGGTCTCCTCACATGTGATAGAGTCACAAAACAAGCCAATTTGGGAAGATTGAACAAATTTTCATCATCGTTAGTTTCTTTGGTGTCTTTCAATTCATTCTGAGCTTTGCCACATGGAACGCTTAGGGACATAAAGTGTCGGCACTGAATCCCTGGTGCAAAGGCAAATAATCTTACTTCAAGACTCTTCATCTTTCCTGTTGTTAAGGAATATCATGCAAAATTAAAAGATCATATCTATGATTAATGACAAATAAATTAACCAAAATTCAATTTTCTAACATAATTGAAGTCAACATTTCCTAAAGAAAATAGTTTCATTTTTCCCTACGTGTATGTATAGATGCATGCACAGTTGATGTGTTCTGTTTTCTGCAAAAGAGATGAGATTAATTTTTTTCAGACTGAGTCAGAAGATATAAGAAAAATCAGTTTCCAAGATGTGGAAGCGTTGTGGAAGTTTCTGAAAGGAGAAAACTAAAATTACATCAAATCTTATTTTTGAAATCTGTGACTTCAAATTCTTTGTTTTTGTAGTTTTTGTAAAGAATGTAAACAACTTTTTTGGATGGGTTGTTTTGGAATTATTTTTTTTTATTTGTCTGTACTTGCTAGTGTTCGGTTTCCCATATGAAGAGATTATTTTAATGATGCTTCTGGTAAGAACTGTTCCAGTATAGTAGCAGGAAGTAATTTGTATCTTTGCTTTTAAGCTTCTAACAGTTGGCTCTGCTGGAAATATTTTTCCAGAAATGCTGTGCTTGACTTCAGAATGCTGTTTCCCACTGTATTTCTGACACGTCGACTGAATGCTGGCTTTACATTACTATAATTGACAACATAACTATTATTTATCTTCTTGCCTCCACACTGGAACTCTTAATGCAGGTAATTCTCCATGAATTTTAACAATACTCTCTGATTATTGCTGGCCCACTTACTTTTCTCTATGGATGAATATAACCTGGCTGATGAAAGGACTCTGCTGTATTCGAATTGGATCCGTCTGCAGATCTTTTTTTTTTTTTTGGTTGGACCTGAAATGTGAGGATTGTTCCACAACAAGCAAAGATACATAAGGACTTTTTCAGTGTGTGAAAACACAGAGCTCCTTCTAGCCATTAAAGCACCAATAAGACCATATGAAAGTGCTCATAGGCCACCATCTCATGCTTACATTTTTTAAAAATTAATTTAGATCTGTTTCTTATTGATACTAAAAAAGACTTCACGCACTAGAAGAGCAATCTGGGGGAATGTGTAAGCTTGAGAAAGGACTTTTGACAAGGCAAAATTAAGTAGGTTTTAGATGTTTAGGGAACTTATTGAGGTTTGGTAACTGTTTTGTTGCGGAAAAAGGAAGAATTTTGTTTTCAGGATAAGGGAAACTGAATCATTTTTTGCCTGTCTCTGTATTAAAGGAAGGTGGGAGAGAGGAAAATCCAATTGGTTTTTGTTGGCAGGGTGCCAGTAATAAGAGGAAAGGAAATGATTTGAGTTCCTGAAGGGACTTGGAGGAGGTGAAACTTGGCTTAAATTTTGTTGACTGAATTCAGTAAGAGAAACTGAATTATTTTCTCAAATGAGATTGAGTTGTAGGGATGAAAAGAACCATGCAGTTCCTTCCCCCCCACTCCCCACTTTTCTTCATGAAAAAGTTTCTGCAAAGTTTGTGATCTTGAATATTGCAAGATAGTCCTTATGTCAGGAAGTTCAAGCATATAAGGGATATGTGTATGTATGTGTACAACTATATATGCGATACATATACACACACACATTAGATATTCAGAAATAAACGTAGTTAATTACATGGACCTGATAGGAGAGCTCACTTATTTATGATGTGTTGCATACTGTTCTAAGATGTTCCCAGTAGGAAGGAACACTGACTGATTGTGTTTCCTGTAGAACATTGCCCACAAAGCCTCAGAGATTTGCCTCATGGGATGCTGGAGCTTAGTAGTCTCAGGGAAATAAAATTTGAACCTTTTTTACTTGTATGTTCTGAGGAGACACTCTCCTAGTACCCACTAGAATGTGTTTTCCCAATTTAATACAGGTGGTGTAATGAAGTTTTGTTTCTGCTATCAAAAATAATGGAGGGAAAGGTATAACATCATATACCTTGGTGTGTGGGTGAATAAGAATTAAAGACATAGTGGGATGATGCCACGGGGCAGAACTCTATCAGATGAGGGCAGTGCCTTGACTCTTTCAGGCAAGAAAATTGTGCCGGGCAACAACTCAAGTACACTTTGCTCCATAACTTTCCGTACTGTCTGTACGTGAGAGTTTAAATCCACTTCTTGCATATGGATTCAAGGAGGGACTACGTTTAAATCACCAGCTAACAGGTCCAGAATTACTAACTTCGGGGCAATGATGTGGTGCTTACCAAGGGAATGCTGTCTCTGATTTCATGTTCACTAAGAAGCCATCTAGAACAGGGGCAGAGAAGAGCTGCTGGAATGCACGGGCCTATGTGACTACAGTGTTTACAGAAACACTTCCTTCGGGGGGAAGCAGTACACTGAAGACTTTGGAGATTCTTGTTTGTTTCTTTGTTTAATTTTTTTTGCTTAGCTAAGGTGATTCTCAGAAGGAATTCCTTAACTGCACTCACAGTTTCTTGTCCGAGCGTCTGGAGACGTTGTTCTGATATTAGTGAAAGGTTCTTCTTGTCTCTGTGAAGGAAAATAATTAGCGATGTTCTGTTTGTTGATGCTGAAAAACACACTGTGAAGCTGAAAAATGTACTTTTTATTGGAATGATAAATAATGTCCAGCGGAGATGTATACTAATAAGTGTTCTATTTAGTATGGAACGTTAAGTCAGTGTTTATTTAGATATATGGCTTTTTATCAATGTGATGTTAGAAGAAGATAATCATGCTTTTATTTTCTAAGATTTCTGTATAACGTATTTAATAATTTGCCTGTACTGACAGATTGTATGTGCCCCTCCTTCCTAAAGCCAGCAGTGCTGATCAGCGGGAAGAAGTGTTACTGTGGGCTAGTACTCACCTTGCCTCTTTCTTGCAAAGTGTAATGTTACCAGCTGAATTAGAGCAGAGTCCTGTAAAACCACTTCTGAAATGCCTGATAAAATTTGTCTCACAATGGATGATGTATGTTTTGAATCGCTGCGTGCTTTCAGTCTGGTAAATGATCGGCATCTGGCTTCTTTCTTTGTGCATCTCCCCGTTCATAACACCTCTAACATTCCTACCGTGGAGGGCGTGTTTGCTTTTCCAGTTCCAAGCTGATTGCCAACAAATTGCTCTGTGATTGCACAGCTATTTCCTTCAGTAATTATGTTTGCTGTTTCCAGTGTGCTTTTTTGGCTCTTGTATGCCGTGTTTCTCCACGGCACTCAGAACCTACCTTCCCAAGGTTTCCTTGGGTTAAAAAGGGATGCGTGCAAGCTGAAACACAGGAGGCCCAATTCTCAGTCTGTTCATGGACACAGAACAGGATAGAGAATCTACCCGTGCTTATTTTTAACATATTTTGAAGCTGGGTGGAACTGCCTTGCCCTAAATTGTGTGTTATTTCACAGAATATTTGTAGACAGAAACAAATATATGCAAAATACAGTGATCACCTGCTAGTGTAGAATTGCTTAGAGAAGGATGTTGCTTTGCCATGGAAACCTTTTCTCAGGGTTATTTCTTTGCCTTTTGTATGATGTTATTTTCAACCTGGAGTTGCATCTTAAGGGATGAAATGGAAATAAAAGAGCTGTCTCTGCGTTCACTTCTGCTGTGAACTGAGAGCTCTCAGAACTGCTAAGGAGCAGTTTGGAAGGAAAGGCAAGTCATCTAGGGCTTAAGTGAAGTGATTTTCTTGATGTGAAATATCCTATTTAATATGAAATATCCTATTTATTATGTCTTTTCCCTTTGTTCACAACCGATCCAGTGTGCTTCTTTGAATGTACTCTCTTTCTAAAGAATGCCAGGACAGAGCTTCTTACACATCTGTGTGTTCTAATATTCCTTGAAACTGAAACTGTGTTGAGTGAAGCCGAGAAGGAGGAACTATATGGTCCTTGATATCAGTTATTTTTCTATTCAGAAGAGACTTTACTGCTAACGGTTCCTATGGAGAAGACCAGTTGTTATTAAATTAAGTGCAGTTAGTGGTGCAGTGGGTGGGCTGTAGCATTAGCTAGCGGCTAGTGGACAAGCTCTCTGGCTTCCGTAGACAGTCACTACGGCAGTGCTGCTGGGCTTATCCGTGCCTGCTAGGTGAAGCTAGCATAGCTGTTCTTATGCCGAATACTCCCCAGTTTCCTTTTTGTTTCACTAGACCACTGTTTCTCTTTAGATTTGCTTTGAGCCAGAGGGTACTTTGTTGTGCATGTAGGAGCTGGAAGATGATTCGAGTCCATATTTTGGTTTTTGGGTTTTTTTTTTTCCTCTCCCCTCTGAGTCACTGATGAACTCATATTGCAATCAATAGGTACAGTGCTCGTCTAGGTCGCATCTTGCAGATGAGTTGTAAAAACTAAAGTCCTGGCCAGTAATTTCCTATCACTTTCTCTAACAATAGCCAGAGTGCTACATCAGCGCAATTATTCCACATTCCTATAGATTACCCTCTAATTACCCCGCATTTTTTGACTGTATTTGATATTGCTTTTTTTTTCTCCTGTGATACTAGCTGATTTTTCTGTACTTTTTACTCTGCTAAATCATTGTAATGCAACCTATTGGCTATGTATGAAAGCATTCGTATTGAATTCCCAGGCTGTGAAGATATGACAAGTTTTACCTACATGAAAGAGACAGTTTTTAAGTTTTCTTTTATGTTTAAAGTAGAGATCCTGTCCTCCTTGCTTACTCCTCAACACACACGTGCGCCTGTGTGCACACACATAGTTGTCTATCCTGCCAATTCACTGCTCCAACCTAAGCTCTAGCATAAGTAGAAACTTCGGAAAATGAGTTTCCTGCTTTTAAAGTCAGATTTAGACTTTCGGAGGACAAAATTTTCTGCCAATGAAATTTACATCTGGCTTTAAATTTCTCAAAGATTGTGACGGATGTCATTATATGCAAATTAAGCTTCAAAGCATGTCTCAACAATCCCTGTATTTTTAAGAGATATTTAGGGGCCATCATGTAACTGTAACTGGATTATGCTGCTTAGCATTTGGAAAGTGCTTGAGGCTTCCTTCTGATGTGTAGAATTGTGTGTCAATACTGATTCTTGTAGATGGGCTCATAAGAAGTCAGAAAAATTGTGGTTATGGTTATTGTATTTTGAAGATCATAGGTCTTAAGGTTATTTTATTTTATTTTATTTTATTTTTTATCTGTTCAACCTTTGGTTTCCTGATATTCTTTTGGCACTGATGGGACAAACCAATAGGACCAAATACTTTAAGGGTAGCGGTGGTGGTGTTAGATATCTGTAGCAGTAATTTCTATTGAAAGTATTATAAATTAGTATAATCTTATGACTGGTAGGTTTTGAATTATTTCCTTATGCTCCAAATGGCTAAGAATTAAATCTAAATAGCTTGATTACTCAAGTGAGATATAAACATAGCTTTAAATCTAACTTTCTAGCTGAAGATGAGACACTAACATTAGGCCCTGAAGTTCTGACAGCAGTGCTCGCTCATAGATACAGGTATATAACTTCCTCGCTGTCTAAGACTGTATCTTTCCCACAAGTATTAGAACTGTAAACATCATAGCATTTGCACATCTTTTTGACCTGAGTCAGTGTAGGTGAATTAATGAAGATCTTAGAAGGCAATATTGGTGGGGTTTCAGCATTGCTGCTCTTTGTTTATAAAGTAATAGAGGCATGAGTCCTATTTCCTCGATACTGAAAGGAATTGCGCAGGGAACACTTGGCTACCAGCTCTAAGTCCCTATCTAGCCACTGTCATGATGGAAAGCTCTTCCTATTTTTTTTCCCCACAACTCAAACTTGTGCATTGTTTCTGTATTTAAAACCACGTATGGGCCATGGGAATAATCCTAGTGTGTTTTTCTTCTATGTACTTCTATGAAGTACTTCTATGAAGTACTAAGGGTCTATGGTTTTTTTGCCAAAGAACAGATTGTTGACACTTCCCGGAATTGAGCCTCTGGTCGAATAAGGTAGAGCTACAGTCCCTTCTAGTTGATGATAGTTTTTAAGAGTAATTCTCCATCATTCATATCTAAGTATCTTTGGAGTCCTGAATTAAACTGCTGTAATGAAAAAACCCCACAGATTTAGGAAGGAAGAAAGAGAACGATAAACTGAGTGTAGTGTCAAACTACAGTCCTTTAATTTTTGGAACAAAAAGGTTGCTCTTTTATACTGAAGCCAGTCAGCAAATCTCTGCATGCTGCAGCACATGCTAAAATTAGTTGTCTTCTAATCCTTTCAGTACCTTTACTTGAGAGGGAATAGTTCTGTAGACTATCCTTTGGCTGCTGTTAGTGATTTGTGGTCTTTCTAATACCCAATAATGTGTCATGCTTTTTAGTGCTGTAGTCAGGGTTGCACAGATGTAGTTAATGCTAAAACTAAACTCAATGCAATTTGCGACCAGGTGGAGGAACCTCAAGTAGATGAGTGTGTTTTGATAGTTGGTCACTACTTTCACCATTGTGTGTCTCTAACGGTTTGAAAACCAGAGGTAGAAACTTTCTGAACTGGAGTAGAGAACTGCTTCATCTACAGATCTGTATCTTGCAAAACAAATTTTAATTAAAATTAGGAGATGTTGTGGAAAGAAACTACTGTGGGAATACGGTACATATCTGGTATCTTAATGAGCTTCCAAGTAACTGACTGCTATTAAGATCTACATTTGTGGTTTGAATGGTGGATCAATTTTAGAGTGGCAAATGTACTGAAATTGCTTTACTTGCAAGAACTGAAACCTTAGCTTCATTTAATTTATCTGAAAAGCAGAGAGAATATTATTCTAAGACTGAATGCAGCTTTCTTTTCTTGGTGGATGAGTGTTAGTGTGACTGATCTTCTAGTGCTAGGATATTATTTTTTTTAGTGTTAGCAATTTATTTTCCATAAATCAGGCCTTAAAGATAGGTGATCTAGATGACTTAGCTAAAATCAGCCTGGTTTTCTTGTAAATGATTCTGTGTGCTTCCAGCTCTTACATCTGACAGGTGAAAAGGAGGAGATCCTTGTCCTTATAACACAGGAAATATTGAACACGTTTGTAAATGGATGGGTATTTTGATTTGGAAACTATTTCTATAAAGTGACTTGACTCAACTTGAAATCTTCCAAAAGTATTCAAATTCTAATTTGACAGGACTTAACAGAAGAACTCTAGTTCTGGTTTTCCACTGTATTTTGTTTAAAAAGCTTGCAGATATTTTCAGTGAAAGACTGAAATGGGTCCGCACTAAGAATTAAAGTTAAAGCCAAGATGCTTTCCTAACAAAGCCAACAATTTTTGTGAGGAAGATTTTGGTTTTTATACAATCTCTGAATATCATCACTGGTGGAAAAATATGCCATAGCTGCAACAGAACATACTAAAAAGCAGCACTCTGAATTGTGTCAGATCAAACACTTAATCTGTAGTTTCAGAAGTGTGATAGGTGCAGTGCCTAAACCCTGAACCCCTTAAATTGTGATTTTCTTATTTCCCTTGTTTCAGTTTTTGTTTGGTTTTCTCTGCTTTTAGTTGTGACACATCCATCCTTTTTTAGAAAGGATGGAAGAAAGAATATGGGCATTTTTTGAGCACCTCTAAAGCGTATGCTGTAAAGTCACAAGAGAAAACTTTTCCAGTTTGAATAACCTTTGTTATTATCTAGTAGCTACTTTTTAAAGTAAGGTCTGGTTTTGGAAGGTTTGGGGATATGAGATTGTCATGGTGTGGTTTTGTTATTTAGTTGTTGGTTCGGGTGGGTTTTTTGTCACATCTTGTGACAGGCACCAGACCTGCCCTCTTCAAAACACAAGTTACAGCATGGAGCTAGCCACACTTTCGAAAAATAAAGCCTGAGATTTAGCAGTCCTGTGTGCTGTGTTGTAATGCGTGGTTTGCAACCCAGTACTCATTTTCTGATTAGAATTTTACAGTAGCTTAACAATCCATCTCAAATATGAAGAAGCAACTCAAAAAGAAGTAATGGCTACATCTCTTTAGCTGGAGTTCTTTGAGATGGATCCAGCATATTTACACTCCCACTTAAAATAGGGTTTTTCCTAATTATTAATTTGGCTCTGAAGAAGCAATAAGAGGAAGCTTGGCAGCCAGAACAAAGTATCTGTCTTTTAATTTTCCATTATGCTATTTGTGACAGAGGAATAAATGCATTTGTGTCATCTCGCGCTTATTGCTTAGAAGTGTTCAAAGGGGAGAGGAAAAAGCTTACTGGTGTTCCCGTAGGCGTGGGGTTTGAAACGTTTCATCACTAATACTTCCTAAGCATGATGATTGTGCAAAAAGCAACTCGAGGAACCTCAGTGGCAGGTTGTCACAAAGTGCAGCTGCGCTATAGGGGGCATACTTATGTAGCTGCCAAATACTTGCTTTGCACTTTGCGTATACTTTATAGAAGACATAGGAAAGGCTGCTGAAACAAAAGCTGATAAAAATTCCAAATCTCTTTTCAACAGGATTAACTACTTCAAAGAAAAGCATGAATTTTGACTATTCTCGTGATTAAAGTTATTTAGGAATTTTTGAAGGGAGAGATTTTTCCCTTTGTTTTTGAAGCAGTCTTAGAGGAAATACGAATCACTTTAAGACTTGGTTTTGGCAAGCATTTTTCATATTTCTTTTAGAAGCATTGTCTTTGGTAATATTCTCTTAATGTGAATAATAAGCTCCTTTTAGTTGTTCCTCATACATAAGCTTTTTAGGGATGAAAGTTGATGAATGTTAAGATACTGTATGTGGTTCATATTCTGAACTATGTTAGTTCTGTTCAGTATGACTGAAGATGATACTAAAAATCTTCTTGACAGGTTTCCTTTAACAGCCTTACTGGTTCTTACATCATTTCTCGAAACATGTGATGCAACTGCTGGATAGAAAACTTTTCACAGGTCCTTGTGCTACAGACACATGCAAATCTACTTCTCAAGGTGATTTAGGACTCTTTCCAGTAAAATAAGTAAGTTCACTTTAGATAATATAAGAAGGAATAGGTAGCATCCATGTGTCCTGACTGTATCTGGAAATCATTCTTATCGTTCATCAGACTGATGATCACACTGATTTTGTTTTTCTGTTTCATGGAGAAAAGAAAAGCACTTAGGCCACCCAGGAGAATCTGGGAAACAACTTGAATTGTACTTGTGAGGAAAAAGTACACTGATAAATGCATTGTACTCTTGAAAAATGTAAAGAACAGCTCCAGAAATTGTTGGAGTGTTTTGATGTGATTTTGTACAAGGCTGTGATGCTCGTGGAATTCATCGCATTGTACTGTTTTTAATAGTCTACTTAAAAAAAGATATTGGCATGGGTGTAAGAGCCATTTAAAAAATAAATATTTGTAACTGATAAAAAGGGTCTTTAATGAATGTGAGAGGGATTCAAGGAGACAGGAGGCCTTTTTCAGCGGATGTTTAGGTGACTCTCCAGAGGCTTTACCCATTTGTTTTTATCTTCTGCTACATGTGGTGTTTATCGTTTTCCTTCACAGCTGAGAGGCCTTCTGGTTTGGTTTTTTGTCGGTTTGGGAGTTTTTTTCACAAAAAGTTTGCCTCATCTGTGCACTTATTTACTTTATTGCTGCCAGCCCAGCCTGCAGCTCTAGGGTGGAACTAGAAGTATTTCTGGATGGCATGTGTTTCTGAGGACAGGCATGAATGGAGCTCAAGGTGAATGCTTTTCTAGAGCAGCTTTGGCTCAGAAAGGCATTGCTGGAACTGCCCAGCACTGTGTTCATAACGTCTTTCTTCCTTTGAAGCAGTCTATGGATTGCTCTGCAGTTGCTTCGGTATTTCCTTGTTCATACAGCTGAAGGGAAGCTAACATTAACATTATTGTCCTTGCATAAATTTCTTTCGAGGCAAAATTTAGTGGGAGCTTTATAATAGAATGAGAGTGCTATTTGAAGTGCAAGAAAATAAGTTAACATACATAAGTTTGGCCTGGAAACAAGTTTATTATATATAGTAAATGGAAACAACAGTAGAAAAAGATCCAAGGGGAAAAAGAAGTTACTAAATAAACTATTTTGTGCATTGCTCACAGATAGGCACCTGAACATTATTAAATTTAATGTACATCATAGGCTACGTGCAGCAAAATCTTAAATTCTTTCTTCAGAATCCATCCTTTCTTCTATCTCCATGTGAAGCCTTATCCAGGTATTTGCTGCCAGCAGTACTAGTTTTGTATGTTTTGTGTACAACATTTTGTGTTGTAAAGGGGTGTTTGAATAGAAGGGATAACATAATGTTAGCACCCCTATAAAAGGGAAAAACTAAGGGCATTTTGTTTATGCATAAGCAAAGTGTCTTACATGCTTTTAGAAGAATGATGTGGACTTTTCTCAAGATCAGTCCACGAAGCAGAGGCAGGAACCTTTGTGCTATTACTGGCAGCAGCCGAGCTAATGCAGGCATGCCAAGAGCTTCTGTCACTGTAGTGACATTTGAAATAGATCTGAGGAATAATACCATATTGTTTTGTGCTCAGAGAGCTTGATAAGTGCTCGGTAATGAAGGACCAAAGCTACTTTTCTCCAGATCATCGTTCTACTTTCCAGATGTTGCTGTAAATCCAGAATACTTATAAGCTAAGATGCTTTATAACAGTGTGATCCTTGCTTTCATTCAGTAAGTTAATGGGAATAATCACCTTACTTTTTCTGCCACTGTGCTTTGAGTTGTCCTATTAAGCACAGCTATTACCTCCCTTATAGCACTCCAGAACTATTATCTTCCTGGGCACTGAGTATATGACTATAAATCAAAATGAGAACAGAAAACAAATAAACCCTAGTTTTGCTCCTAATGAAATCATTCTGATCCTTCACTTTAATGAGTAGTAATCTATTGCATTAATTCTAGTGAGTCACACAATGCAGCTAACAGGAAATATGGAAACTATACTTCTCTGCATAAATTTAGATAACTAATCATTGAATCTTTTAATTTATTTAGGTGTGTACAAGAAATTGTTTTGACAAATGGATCACTAGTTCCATCATGCCTTTATGAAGTACCATTATAATGCAGCACACTCTCCACAGTATACTAGTCTCATTTCTTCTTTGAAAATGCATTATGACCCAGTTAATAATAGCCACTGTATTAATCACCAGAAGGGATTAAGAACTTTAAATTAAAACCAAAAAGTGCCACAGGTGAATCTTTTACAATGTAAAAGCTCTGTGGAAAGGGACCTAGGAGTCCTGGTGGACAACAGGATGCCCATGAGCCAGCAATGTGCCCTGGTGGCCAAGAAGGCCAATGGCGTCCTGGGGTGCATCAAGAAGACTGGGGCAAGTAGGTGGAGGGAGGGAGGTCATCCACCTCCTCTGCTCTGCCCTGCTGAGGCCGCATCTTGAGTACAGCGTCCAGTTCTGGGATCCCCAGTTCAAGAAGGACAAGGAACTGCTGGAGAGGGGACAGCAGAGGGCTATGAATGTGATTAGGGGGCTGGAACATCTTTCTTAGGAGGAAAGGCTGAAGGAGTTGGGTCTTTTTAGTGTGGAGAAGAGCAGACTGAGTGGGGATGTCATAAATGCTGAGCAATACTTAAAGGGAGGGTGCCCAGAGGATGGGACCAGTCTTTTTTCAGTGGTGCCCAGTGATAGGACAGGAGGTAACGGGCACAAACTGGAACATAGGAAGTTCCATCTCAACATGAGGAGGAACTTCTTTCTTTCCTTTGAGGGTGGCAGGGCACTGGCACAGGCTGCCCAGAGAGGTGGTGGAGTCTCCGACTCTGGAGACATTCCAAACCTGCCTGGACGCCATCCTGTGCAACCTGCTGTGGCAGTGGGGTTCGCCTAGAGGATCTCCAGGTGTCCCTTCCAACCCCAGTGATTCTGTAATTAAATCAAGCATATGAGTTGCTGAATTTAACTGTTTTCTTGGAACTCAGGAAACATCTTGTTTCTGTAAGAGAAGGATTTTTCACTTTTTCTGAGAAAATAAATTCTTTGGTAACACTCTGTCCAGATTGAGAATATGTAGGATTTACAGGAACAAATTACTTGTTTGAATGATTTGCACAATAAAAATATAAATTATATCTGTGGAAGGTGATAGATTCCAATGTACATCATGGAACTAATCAGGAAGAACTTAGATAAAGTTATAATCCTGGTCAGACCTGCATGGAAACGGTTTTGTTGTTGTTCCCACATTTAGTGGGAGCTATGGTCAGTGAAGCACAAAACCGCTGTCTCAAGGTTACCTCAGAATTGCTGTAGATTCACAACTTGTCCAGGGATGGTGACCATGGCTTCCTTGAAGTCTTGTTTGTGTGTTGAAGGCTTCACGTTTAAAATACATCAAATTGGTCATTCTCAGGTACTTTTGGATGCCCAAATAAGTATAGATCAGCCAACAAATTAGCATATTTTCAAGTAATTTAATGAAATGGTAGCATCTCTGTGTCATTGTTTCCCCTCCCAAAGCTGTTAGCACTGATAGAGTAATCCAGGCCACATTCTCCTAATAAATAGTTTAGCTGAGTCCTCTTTGCTTGTTACCCTTGTTTTTCAAGAACATGTGCATATCCTAACTCCCAGTCTCCTGTTATCACACTGCTCTCTTTTAATATAGCATCTAGCATTTTGACCATTGTCAAAATGAGTCATTGTTCTGGCCTGATCTTCTACTATAAACAAAAAGAAATAATTTCAGAGAAATCGAATATCGAGCCAGAGATAAATATGAAAGACAGAAAAATTGAATGAGTTTTCCTATTACAATTTGACTTTTTCTCTCTGCTTGCTCTCTCTGAACAAAGTATATACTCAAGATAAACATTCATAAAGGAAGGGGACTGATGGACTGACCGTAACTTTCAGCGGTGCTGGGATTTAGTTGAGCTTTGAGTATTGGAAACAAATTTAAAAAGTAAATGAAAGGAAAATAGTTGTTTGTAAGTCACAGCAAAGAAGGAGCTTTCTGCTTTTCTTTTTAATGGGTCTAATTTCTTTTTTTTCTCCATTTGCCTTGTCATAATGACAATGAAGAAATTAGAGGAAGGAATGATAGGAAAACAAAGGGAAATGAAAGAAAGAAAATGTGTTTTTACAAGCAGAGAAAATGAAAACTACAGGAAGCATCAAGGAATAGAAATGCAATAATGTATTTGTGTTGACTAATGTTTGGTGATTCATTAAATGTTCAGTTACTTTACAAATTATAGCTGTAGTTAACTAGGAAGTGATAAAAGTGTCCTATTTATAGAGTACAGAAAGAAAGAAAAAGGGATGAAAGAATAAAGAAAAATTACAGCTTTCTGGTAATCTGAGACAGCAGATATAAACTCATGTTGCAGTTAGAGAGATGCTGTCTAATGTCTGTCTTCTAATCTTCTGCTGACAACATGCCTCGTGCTTTCACCCTTCTGGTATGATGGGAAGATCTGAGTCTGGCCAGTGCAGTTATGGATGGTGATTTGGCGTCTGGCTGCCCTTGGACGTGGCAGTGTTGTCATGTTCTCCACGCAGGGGCTCTCTGAGCCAAGAGACAATTGCAAAAGCTGCTGGCTTGCTCTCTCATTTGGTTCGTCAGTGACTGGAGGCCACAGAAGAAATGTTTTAAGCGGCTTGTGAAGTGTAACTGCTTTGAATACAGCAAGACTGAGATGAAGAATTTGTAGGAATGCATAAATGCAACAAAATTGCTCTCCTGCTTTAGTGGTCTGTGGGGCTTCTATGGCCTTGTGTGGCACAGTTCTGCAGTCACACAGTTGCTTGCAGTATATGTTTCTGTCTGGAGAATGTATATAGATTAGGTGTTGTATTTTACCGTAACACAATTCTCCAATTGCTCCCTCTGTGGATTAGCTCTGCGTGCCTTGTCGGTGTCTTCAGGTTGGCAAGTATTCAGTTCAAGCAGAGCTGCTTTAACAAGTATCATGGCTTTGATATCACAAGCTCTGCCTCTTCTGCTCAAAAGCCAGATGTACGCTACTGCAAGAAGGGGGCATTTAGACTCCTTGCTCACATCTTAGGCTCTCCTAATGTGAATTAGCTGCAATGTTCTCTGTAATTTAGAAAGAGAAGACAAGGTTGGCTTACATTGCTTTAGCTAGTAGACTTTATACAACTGAAGATACAGTTTTAAATATGTGTGATTTTAGTCTCTGTAACTAACGGCTTTAATGAGGAGACAAATTCATACAGAAGAATGACTGAAGACTTTTATTTCAAGTTAAGAAGAAACAGCCTAGGGCTATTTGTTTTTTAAAGCAAACAAACCATTTGGTAATAAAAGGAAATAAAGCGCTGTAACCGATACAAACAAAACCAGACTGTACACTTAGCAGAAATGTTGTATGGCGCTGCTGATTTGAGTCAAATTTAGGAAATCTGTAAAGCCTGCAGAACTGGTATACATCTAGTACCGTAACCTCTAAGTGCACTTGGCCTTGGTGGAGGGTTGGAACGAGAAACCACTGTGTGAATACATCTTTCATTTGTTTGTTGTAAGGGCCGTTACACGCAGATTGGCAGTATGTGGAAGACCAGCCCATGTGCACAGAGATGTAGCTGCACTGAACTTTGTTCCTCCGAGAAGTTGGTAATGAAAAGCTGAGCATATAAAGTGTCATGGGCTAAAGCAGCAAGTAGGTATGGGAAAGCTAAGGAAGGAAAAGTTTGGCCTGCTATCCAGAGACAGCAAGGCATTTCTTTGCAAAAGTGGCATATCTTCATGTTTTAGCCCTTTTTTTCTAAGTTTACACATAAATTCAGCACTGGAGAAAAGCACTAGAAGAAATAACTGTAAAGGTTACCCAGCTAATACTCACAAAAAGGGAAAATAGACAAAAACATGCGTAAGCGTTGTCTTAATTGAAAATCTGATTCAATACTTAAACTTTTTACACACAGGAAGTATTTTCTTACTCATATTTCAATTTAAAAAAAAAAAAGATGTGGCAGTTCCTTCTACACATTCACTTTTCCCCCTCTGTTCCTGTTCATCTGTCACTTAGCAAAGTTGCACTGAAAGTTTCATCTCTTGCTACCTCTTTAAAGAGCTGCTAGTCCTGTGGAGAGAGCAGTCTGCTGGCATGCTGACACTGTGACAATTTATTAAGGCTAAACAGGTGAAATCCCACAGAATAAGGAGGAAATTGAACTCAAGCCATGGCCTTTTGGATAAGTGTACGTTAGGAGAGGTTCATGCGCAGCCTGGGATATTAATAGTAACTCATCTCCACTGCATTCAGGGAAAAACTAACCTCTTAGTGTGCGTTATTTCCACTCCCATCTATTGGATCAGATACTGCTAAGAGCCTGGAGTAGTGTTTACTTAATTGTGTCCTCACTGGGCTCAGTAGGCAGGTGAACTGCCCAGGAAAGGATGTCTGACATGTCCACAAACAACTTTTGGCATTTGGGGAAGTAAAGTAGAAAAAGGCGAGGCATATACCAAGTTTAAGGCAAGCAAGAGGTAAAACATATTCTCATGAGCCACATGTTTTAACCTAAAACAGAATTGTATCCAGCTTCAGAGTGTACAGTCTAGCTGATGACAACAGTGGTAACTGTGATTTTTTTTCGCTGTTATTGTGTTTGTACAACAGTGATTGTGTTTACAATTTCCTTATAACTTGCAATGGTAAAAAAGTGTATTAATTTTTTTTTTTTTTAAATAGTAGCAAGACCACTGCTATTACATGCTAGAGCATCTCTGCTATGAAGACAGGCTGAGAGAATTGGGGTTGTTCAGCCTGGAGAAGGCTCCAGGGATACCTTCCAGTATCTGAAGGGGGCCTACAAGAAATATGGAGAGGAACTTTTACAAGGGCATATAGTGATAGGACGAGGAGTAATGGCTTCAAACTAGAAGAGGGTAAGTTTAGATTAGATCTCAGGAAAAACATTTTCATCATGAGGGTGGTGAGACAGTGGCACAGGTTGCCCAGGGAAGCTGTGGCTCCCCCATCCCTGAAGGTGTTCAAGGCCAGGTTGGATGGGGCTTTGAGCAATCTGGCCTAGTAGGAGGTGTCCTTGCCCATGATGGGGTGGTTGGAACTAGATGATCTTTAAGATCTCTTCCAACCTAAACTGGTATGTGATCACAACCCTGGAGTTTGGGAGAGCAGAATCTGGCCTCGTCAAGGATCTGCTTAGAAGAGTCCCATCTCTAAGAGCAGAGAGCAGTAGATGTTGTCTACCTTGACTTCAGTAAGACTTTTGATACTGTCTCCCACAGATCCGCACAGAGAAGCTAATGAAATACGGGCTGGATGAGCAGACAGGGAGGCAGACTGAAAACTGGCTGAATGGCCAGGCCTGGAGCATAGTTGAAAATGGTGGTAACTAGCGGTGCACCCCAGGAGTGCACCCCAGGACCCCTGGGTCCAGTCCTGTTCAACATCTTCATTAATGACCTGGATGATGGGGCAGAGTGTACTCTCAGTGTGTCTGATGACACAAAACGGGGAGGAGTGCCAGAGGGTTGTGCTGTCAGCTGGAAGCACCTCCACAGGAGAAGTGGGCTGACAGGAACCTCATGCACTTCAATAAATGGAAGTACAAAATCCTGCACGTGGGGAGGAATCATGCTGTGCATGTGTGCTGGGAGCAGCTTTGCAGAAAGGGACCTGGGGGGTCCTCATGGGCAGCAAGTTGACCATGAGCCAGCAATGTAGCTTCTGGCAAGAAAGGCTAACAGTATCCTGGGCTGAATTAGGAGGAATATTGCCAGCAGGTTGAGGGAGGTGATCTCTCCCCTCCACTCAGCACCAGTAGGGCCACCTCTGGAGTACTGTGTCCAGTTCTGGGCTCCCCAGTACAAGAGAGAGATTGAGAGCAAATGGAGAGTGTCCAGCGAAGGTCTGCTAAGATGGTTAATGAACTGGAGCATCTATCCTATGAGGAAAGGCTGGGAGAGCTGGGAGTGTTTAGCCTAAAGAAAAGGCTCAGGGGAAATCACATTGACGTATGTAAATATGTGAAAGCGGGCTGTAAAGAGATGGAGCCAGGCTCTAGTCAGTGGTGTCCAGGGCCAGGAGCACTGGAACAGGCTGCCCAGGGAGGCTGTGAAATTTCCGTACTTGGAGATGCCATTTGGACGTTGTCCCAGACAACCTGCTCTAGGTGACCCCGCTTGAGCAGGGAGTTGGACAAGATGGCCTCCCGAGACCCCTTCCAACTTGAACCATTCTGCGATTGTGTGTATTATTCAAATCGGACTTAATTACTTCAGACTTTTCTTGCTTTCACATTTAAAAATATTGGATCTCAACTTAATTTGAGTTTTGTAACCACTTTGAAGAAGACACAGTTGAATCTCTGCTGGTAACAGCACTGAAATTCTAAGCAACCACAGGGTAACTCTAGAGAACGGGCATTTAAGTACAACACAGGTTAACAATTATTATATAGCAACAATTATTTTAGGTAAAAATGAAATATATGGCAGACAAGGTATTTTGAAAGGTCCTTTTACAAAAGTGATGGTGTTAAAATGTTAATTAGCTTCTTACTGTCAAATCTTAACACTACTCAGGAAGTATTTTGCAGGTGCTATGGATTCATGTTTGTCACTGCAGCTCTTCAGTTGGTGCTGATTCTGCTATGCCTTAATGAAATAGAAATCTATGTAATTGAATTAAAAGTTATGTTGAATGTCAGATCAGACCTTTCCAGGTACCACCTTCAAATATGGGTGGTGGGGGCAGGGTGGAATCCAGAAGCTTTAAAAAGAAAAAGCAAGGTTATTTCAAGTTTAGTTAATGAGACAAAATTGTGTTTGTAGAATCTCTCCTCTTGAGTCTTTTACTGGTTTCACTAGGAAGCTATTATTAAAATTCAGATTTTTTTAAGTGCATTAGGTAAGACATTGGAGTTTCATGTAGGCTCTGTGATAACTTATAATTGTTTTCAGCTGAAACTTAGGGTTCTTTGGACAGAAGGAAACAACTGATCTAATGAAAGATATAAAATGGTGGAACTTGCTGGACGGCAGCTGTCACTGTTGAATAACAGATTCATCTGTCTCTGTTAGTTCTTGACAAGGGAAATAAAAACACTCTTTGTTTGTCAAGTGTATCCACAGAGAAGAGATATGGTGGATCAAAGGGGAAGTGTGTATGTAATATTTGTTCATTTGAAGAACAGTTGAAACCAAACAGTGCTGTAACTACAGGAGTTGGTTGAGTAGATGCCTATAAATCAGTGAAGTTTCCTACTAATTATTTTGCACCAGAAATCATTGTAAAACTGAGAAAAAAGGCGCCTGCAATTTATCATCCTAGGAGTTACATTATCAGTAATTATAAAATGCCCTTCATTTGAATGCCCCTGAAAGTTCCTAGCAGCATTATGATGTTGTCCACTTAAGTATCTTGAGTGACTGAATAATTTGTTCGCATTAGAGGTAATTGTACTGCAAGAGCTGGCCTCAGGCACTGTTCCATCTCTGTCAGTGCTGAGTGAATGGGCTTATTATGTGTAGGAAGTGCTGCCTGGCACTGCCCAACTTGGTGTCCTTGTTGGCTGGTTGTTTTTTACGTTCCTTCTACTGATATGTATTAATCATATTGAGTGGTATATACCTTAATGTGCTTTACTTCATTTTGTAGTGAGGGTAAACATATGAAGGCTACCAGGAAGAGCAAGAAAAGGAAGTTAAAGGTGCTGTGTTCTCCAGGAGACAGACATTGAACAGTGGTGGGTGTTTAGCAGGCTGTCACGTAAGTCACTTGACTTCCTGTATGAATAGCTATTTACCAGTGTAAGACGAGTTCTAGCAGTGATGTCACTCCCACCGTTTTAAGGATTCTTTTAGGTCCGTGTTGGTGTGATATGAAACATATGCTGAGGGTTGCTGCCTACGATTACCATGGTAGTCATGGTCTGAGATCATTAGATTTAAACAGTTAATATGCATGGAGATACTAGTGTGTGGTGAAAGAGGCAGAGCTAGGACTCAGGGCTAGACTCCTATGCGTGGACAAGTGGCCTAGCTGGCGGGGTATTGTATGTGGGTAAGTGAAAAGGATACGTTCCATTTCGGTGAAGCCATACATAGTGAAGGAGGAAAGCACTATCATAATTTCCAGGCTTTTAAAGAGAATGGATTTGTCTGCTGCTTCACCTTTACAGCACTGAGATGGAGTTAGAGGTTTGTGGCAGAGTTCAGCTCAAAGTGGTTTATTGATTCAATCCAAAGGGCCAAACCAGATCAGAACTGCTCCAGGCCCATCAGACCGCTTGAACTAGGGCTCACACTAATGATGTATTTCAGGTCCTAATTTCTATTTAGGCTTCTAATTTCTGAGAAGACCTAATTTATTGATGACAAAGCCTAGGGAAGGCTGTAAAGAGCCATCCCTGTTTTGAGTGGGCTGGTTCTTTCAGGTTAGCTGAATGAAGATTCCGCTGCGGCACTGGCAGAAAAACTCCCGCTAGCTGTGAAGAAACTGTGAGGTATAAGGACGGTGTTTAAGGTGTGGTGCCTGAAACTTCAATAGCGTAAGCTAGCTATCAGCTACTGAAACAGCTTTATAATGCTATCTTGTTTCAATGGCCACTCCACCGTTACAGCTATTATCGTCTGCATGGCATTGCTAACCATTCCATAGTCACACTTCAAATTTTCTTGAATACAATATCTTGATATTGGTAGTAATAGTGAAGTATTTTCTCTACAAGTCTAAGGAAAATGGTCTGACTTTATTGATGGTACATCTGGGTACGGCAACTGATGTCTGGTGTTAAACTATTGCTATTCCTCTGGGCAGATTCTAATCTTACAAAAGAGCAGGCATTCTCCTTTAAATCAGTTTTGAGGAGAACTGCACACCTCAGAGGGAAAGGATCAGGAATGTCAGCCAGCTCCCAGACTCAACTTTGTCTTCTGAAGATTATGCAGGATAGAATGAGATATGTAGAAGCAATTATACTGCTAGAGTCGGGCTATCTCAGTTGCCTTGGAGGCTGACTTTTTGTAATACTAAAAGTACTCTAACAAAAATCTTAAAAAAGTTAACATTTGAACATGAATTGCAACATAACCTAAAGGAGGTACTTTCTTGATTTGTGGTTTTACAAATATTTTCAGTTAATGTAAGTGGAATGTGAAAGAATTTAAAAAGGAATGAAGTTAGAGAAAACTTGGTTTCTGATTTATGAAAGCAAGGAACAATTTATTTGTCCTGATAGATCTAGATCTCCATACAGATAGCATTAACAGGCAGTGCTTGTAGTCTATGCAACGCTGTTGATTTTGGTCGGGAAATAAAGTCAGTGCATTTGGCTTCATGCCATATTGCCTTATTTGCAGGATGATTTCTGCAGTCTGGATGGGAAATGGAATGAAGTTGTAAACCTAAATGAAAATAATGTGTTGGCTTTTGTGTATGGGTGGTGGGTGGGGATGAGGAGGCATTGTCTAGCAAACAGTAGCTTTAGAGAAAAGGCAAGAGTAAAACTGTTTTCCAGTAAAACAGTGTTAAAAAAATGGTAGTTGCCAGAAAACAAATATTTCTGGCTGTTACTAGGAGGGGTACAGCACATTGTTAATGAACTCTCTAAATGAGAGCTGGAGTCTAATTAGAGTAGAACTCCTTACAAAAGAAGCCAGGAGCTAGGCTTGGTTCACTGATCCTCTGTTTTTAGTTTTGGATCATGAAGGTAATGAAGGAGAAGAGAGCCTCAGCCTCAAGTAAATAGATATAAAAAAGTTGGAAGTGTGTGGAAAAATTTGCCAATATCTAACATTGTAGAACGATTGCAATATTGTTATTTATTAGTCTCTTTCAGACTTCCAACCTTCAGTGGGGCTAGCGCTGTGGGATAAGCACTGTCCAAGAGCAGAGCATCTCCTTTCTGAAAACTTCAGCCAGCTCAGAGCTCTGTTGGTACTACCAGCACCATCCCATCTATCACAGTCTGGGCACTGGACAGAACAGAAACGTGAACCAGCTATTCAGCTACTATTTTTCTTAGTCTGGGACAGAATCTCTTGAAGATGACACTTTGCTGACCCACTGAATAAATGCTTTCACCAAACCCCTTAACTCTTTTATTAGGGCTTCTTCAGTAGGGGAACTTTTTGCTTCTTTCAGAGTCTGCAAATTATGCCTGGGCGGACAACCTTCTTCCATGACTACAGATCCACTGGCATTTGCTGCCTAAGACTGACTTCTCTGTGGTGATGTGCTGCAAATGAAGGTTTGTTTAGCATGGAGACTTCTCATGCCTGACTGAACTGGTCTGGTGCTTTGGGGACTGGACTTTTCTTTGATCCCTCCAATAGAGGAAATGGTGTTGCTTGCAGGTGCCGTCATCTCAGACAGTCTGTCTATCTGTTCTCTAAGTGTGACACAAAGCATTCTCTCTTCTATTTATTATTTCTCATTTAGTGATTTATTATGTGTAATCTCAGCA
Organism: Chionis minor; assembly: GCA_013398295.1. Taxonomy (NCBI): domain Eukaryota; kingdom Metazoa; phylum Chordata; class Aves; order Charadriiformes; family Chionidae; genus Chionis; species Chionis minor. The sequence goes on along the minus strand of VZSF01003121.1, from coordinate 676,414 downwards.
AATAAATATTCATACCATGAAAAGAATGTGAAAGAAGCAAATAGGGAGCTCATAGTTCAGGCAAAGAAAGAATAATGCTCTTGTATGGTAAATATCAACTTGAAGATGAGCTAGGCTCTCAGGAGTACATTAAATAAGAATGATGCTGCAGAACCAGTAGCAGAGGTAATCTCACTGTAACTAAAACCTGTGAAGTACCTTAAATGTTATTTTGTTTTATGCACTCCAGATCTTTATTAACTGATGATATAGTGAAATATAGGAGTAATTTAATGACAAATAGGAATCTAGTCCAGTAATCTCTAAGAAATGAGGATCAGTAGGATGTTGTAATAAATTAGAAGTCACTGATTCTGAAGTTGTGTGTTAAAAATTTCAGTTAGAGCACTTCTAAAGTGAATTGGAATTGGATCCAGGCCAGAATTTAGATTTATAATTTAGACTTCAATCTTCCCTCCACCCTGCTTTCTCTGGGAGGACATCTGCGTCAGTCCAATGACCCTGGTCTCACCACCTACAGCCCTAACTGGCAAATGTGTTAGATCTATAAGCCTTTCTCTGGACTGCTTCCCAAAACACAGACCATTTTTCTCTTTTATCATTATTCAGTTGTGTATATTGTATTTCCTTCCAGACAGAATGATTTCACAACAAAATGAAGAGATTATAATGGCACAAATAGACATATACAGGCCAGTTTAGGAGGTTAAATTTATTTTGCAGGTAAAAAGCAGCAAAGACCAAGTCATACCGGGTTTTGTATTGGCCATTGACAAGAGCTCATATAGTAACCGTTCACGGAGGGTTTGCCTCTGACTTGCTGGCCTGTGCTGAACGCAACACTGCAATATCTTTGCTAAATTAAAACCAGCATGGTTATGTGTACTTTTGGTGCAATGGTGTTTTCTTTTTGCTATATAGATTTCCTCAAAGTCTGTAGGCCAATATGCATCCGGGTGTTGTTTATCGTGCAGTAAAGTGCACTTTGAGTTTAGTTTCACAGCTAAGGGCGCTTAGTGGCATGCCTAGACTACAGCATCAGAACCTTTGCTGTGCTAGCTCTGTATTAACATGGTGTTAGGCCACGTTTTCAGAGGTGTCTTTCTGTGGTTAAAATCCTCTGAGTTACCCCAGGGCACTGGAGTTCTTGACTTTCCCTGAAACTTTGCAAAATCTTCTAAAAATCCATCTGCCTTTTAGTCATCTGCATATCTTTATTTGCGGTTTCCATGGCCTCACTGGAATTCAGTAATTGAAGTCCACACTTTTTGCTTTTTCTTTTTCCATTAATATCAATAGCTGTCAGGCTGTTGATTGCGTGGGCAGCTACTGTTCACAGCAGCTTGATTTGATGGGATTGAATTTTCAAACCTAGCTTCAGAAAATGTGTCTGCAAATGAGGCAGCAGCAAGTGAGGTATGTGAAGAGGGCGCACACACACAGCCGGCCGCAGCACGTGCAGGTGTCAGCACCTGCCTTTGCCTGCACCGACCTCTCTGCTCTCAGCCAAAAACTTCCTTTCTGCTCATTGCACGAGTTCTTTCCCACTTCTCTAAAGCACTATTTTACAAGGATGAACCTATAGCTGAAAATCCAAGCAGTTTACATCAGCGCTCTTAAGTTTTCTCTTTGCAGAAAGGTTTAGGTATTTCTCATGAACTACTGCATGTACATATTAGGCTGGCTACCAGATGCTGAAGTGTTTGTAGTGGCGCATCCTCAAATGAGTGTGGCAATCTGAGATGAGCCCAGTGAAACCTTGTCAAATAAAGGCCCAGAGGATGTGGTAAATCTCTGAGCTCCTCCTTGGTTTGCTGCTCACTGTGGTACGTCCTGGCGTCTCTCTGGCATATGCATTGAGTGTGTGTTTTAAGGAGCACTGTTCGATGTCCGGTTTAGAATCAGTCGCAGAGTGTCTAAACAAAATAGCTTTGAAATAAGATTCCCCGACGCCTGGTGTTCAGTGACCCTCAAAATTTCTCATCCCTTCCTTGTTATAGAGTTGCTTGCTGATTAACTATGAGGCTGTTCTGCAACATATTCAGAAAGATTTATTAGTGCTTTCTTGAGAACATCTTACAGAGCTCTTTTATTTGATTTTCCATGTCTTCTGAGAGTAATATATATTAGACAGCTATCAAGCTGTGTAGGGAACTTTGTCTTTCAGCTAATTTATAGTATGTTGCAGCTAGGTTATAGTGTGTATTTGCCCTCATGCTGCAGCACTGATGTGTAAAAAGTTTAGAACTATCCATCTCTTTAGGGTATTTGTTTCACATCCTGCTTGTGGAAACACAGCTGGCTTTGCTGAGACAGTAAGATTAACCTTGATTTGTTCCTAGGGTGATTTCTGTGGTATCCTACTGATTTCTTCTTTCTCAAATTCTTCTGCATTTTGGCATAAGTATTTTTGATGCTGATGGGAGGAGAGAGTTGCACAGGAGCATCTTTGGGGGCTGCTGACTCGTGTCTTCAGCTGTCTTCAGTAGGTATCTAGACACGTGTTCTTCTGTTTCCTTGTGCTTCCAGCTTCCACCATGCTCGTTTACCCCATCCTGCTGATTAGATTGAGGGCCCTGTCAGGCCATAGTCCTGAAGCCGTCACAGTCATATTGCATAGCTGACACTATGCACACTCTGTATGGGCGTATAGTTGTAAATGAAGCCTAACAGAACAAATAAGAAAAAAACTATTTCAATAGCGTTGGTTTCACTTTCATAAACTGCTGCTTTGTGACTCTGGAGATGCAAATGCTACTCTACCTAATGGATTTCAGAAAAAAAACAACCAACAAACAACCAGAAATGCAAGCAAACTTATAAAATATTCTGCATTTCAGTACAAATGTGAATTTGTTTGGGGGAGAGTTATAAACAGCAAAAGAAAAAAGAGGACTAATTTTTTTTTTAGCGTAATCAGCACAGTAAGGAATAGTGGTTTGACTGAAAAAATGGATAGATTTTCCCTAGAATTGTAGTCTGTTTTTTTAGTAAGATACTCCAGAAGATTATGAAGTGGGTGTGTGGTGGTGGTTGTAGGGGATGGGCAGACAGGGTGCCTGTACCAATGAGGTGGTGGCGGTTTGTGGCCCTTTTGTAGATGGTTCAAGTCTCGTTGTTTTGCAGTGGTAGAAATAAGGAAGCTGTTAAGTGCTTTTCCTTACCAGCAGGTTCCCAAAGCCACTGAGCCCCCTTATGAGACGGTATGTCTGTGGAAGAGTTCTGGCAGCAGCAGTGAGGCTCTCTGTGCCAGGATGGTGCTAATCGTTCTGTTGTGCTTCATTTTCAGCTGACTGGGTAGCAACCTTCTTGGGTTCTAAAATAACCAGAATATCTACAGTAAGTGAGATGGAGTGAAGGATATTGCTAAAACATTGCATTTATGTGCTACTTTGGCCAGTAAACCCCCAGCACCCCCAGATAGGATTAAATTGTAGGATGTGTTGCAGCCAGGGAGAAGTGCTACAAGTAAAGGTGAAGAAGCCTTTGAGAGAGTGACCTTTTGTAGAGCCTGAGGGACAGCAGTCTGTACAACAAAGGAAGAGGAATATAAGGGAAAGGGAAAGAAAGCAGGTGTCTGTAGAGAGGGGAGGTAAGAAAAAGCAATGTCAGTCAAGAAAATTGGCATTCTTTGCTTTACACAACGCTGTTGAGATAGGGGATTGGGTAAGGTTCATCATTCAGTGTGCTCTGTGGGTGTCATCCACATCTCAAATTAGTAATAAGGTATTTCCAAAAAGTTACTAGAAAGATTTGATAATTTGAACAGGAAGTGTCTGTACAAGTTACGAGCAGCAAATGTGAACAGAACTTTTGTTCACAGGTGTGAGATGGTGCAGAAAGGTGCATCTGACTGCCCTGATACTGGATAACACATAGTACAACTTTTTATTAGGATTGTAGCTTGATTATAAAATAAGGATTTCTTGTTCACCTTTAAAATTCTTTTTGCTTCTTATTTGGGGGAAAGGATTTGTCTCAAATGAAAAAAGAACTATTGCTGGGGGGATGGGGAAAGAGGGGACTTGTCACTGAAATGAAAAATTAACGGCATTTCCCAAAGGAAACATTTTGTTGGGGATTATTTAGTCTTTTAAACTTGCACATGGAGAATCTGAGAAGGAAAAGCAATCATGCAGTTGCAAAATATCACTTGTTTGCACATTTGGAACTGGGGGTTGTCTTTTATAATCCTCACTACAGTTACCTGATTTTTTTTGGGGGGGGTGGGGTGGGGTTGTATGTTGGCTTGTTGGAATAAAGAGAGGAAGCAATTAAGTGTTCTAATAATTTTGACAAGTTCCCAGAGAAACTGCTTGTTGGAAAATGTCGAGCTAATGCTTAGACACTGAGACAGTGCTTAGAAAAAGACGAGCTAGTGCTAATTGCTGGTACCTAAATGCTGGTTTCTAAAACTGAAGAACTCTGTTTTCTTTATGGCTTGTCGTAGGAAATATTTTTGGGAAAAATAGAATTGAGATCATGACCTTTGTTTAATTTAGCTGCTTCTTGTTTAACTCTGTTTTCCTGTGTTCATGGTTACTCATAATTAAACAGGGCATCGGAGAAATCAGTCTACCAGCTGGTACTTGTTTACAATGGCATATTATTCCTCTTGACAACTTTGTTCTTTCAAGTTCAAGAAATAGTAACACCTCCTAGTGCAATTTATAAAATGTTGGTCGATCTTTGATACAGTCTTCTATGGAAAATTAGTTGTGACAACTCAATAATTCACTTCTTTATGGACTAATCCAAGAACAGCTTCAGAGGCCAATTTTGCCAAGTAACACGGTAAACATTTCTGCTCATGTGGCCTCTTTCAGAGGTTGTGTACATCTTCTGATAATACAAGACAACTTAGCTTTACATTCAAGTGAATTGTGAATGGACTGAATTACTCTTATATTCTGTAACTCTTCATAGACCTATGAGCTCGAGATGTTAAAACTTGTCACTCTGACAACAATAAACTCGTATCTCTCTCCTGGCTTGAAGTTCTGGAGCAGTGATGACCAGCATACGGGCTATTAAGCTGCAAGCCTCTTATAATCTTTAGTGTCTGGTTGCTGTTGTAGGGCTGTATACCATGCAACTGGCAATTGAGATGTGAGCAGAGTTGGAACTGACCAATAATCTGAACGCCGAAATTGCTCTGCAAATCTGTGGGCACTGCACCCCCCAGTGCAGCAGTGAGAGTTTCCGGCAGCATTGCCACTCTTGCTCATCCGAGAGCCGTTCCACGAGCTCCCTTTCCCACAGCTGCCTTATAATAATGAATCCTCTGACAGTGTATATCTCAATATGTATTTTTTTAAGGCCAAGAAGTTTGGCTGTCAGCACTTAAAAGAAAGATGGTCTGCTCTAAGATTTGTTGATGAGTGGGGAGAATAGTGTTGTCTGGTTGTCTAGAACTGTTGATGAGAGCTGGCTTGAACCTGTAATTTTGTTGGCTTTGGAAAATGCCTGTGTTATTCTGAGGAAGCATACAGCATACTTCTGAAGCATTTCTTGAAGTTTGGAAAAAAATCCTTCTTAAAATGGTTTAAACATTGTGTACTACTTATTTAAAATATGGGTATGATGTTGTAAGATAAAAGAATAATTTCAGAATTAATTTCAACAGTTCTTGGAGCAAAGCTTTGCAAGCTTCCAAAAAACAATTCAGAAGTCTGCTTGATAAGAAATTGTTTTGAAATTTCTGTTATATTCAGAACCACTCTGTCTACTGTCTGTTTCTGCTGCCTGGATATGTGCCTTTTTAATGGTAAGTTAATGTGGATAGAATTTGGATTGAACATGTAAATATCGATATCATAGATGTTGCATATTGCTGAGTCAGTCAAAAAACTGATGCTGACACTGAGGAAAGGTAAAACCACAGGACTGACAGGGCTGATGGTGGGTATAATGCACGCGGGCAGTAAGACTGTGAATTCTAAGTTGCTTCGCTTCTTGCTGCCCAGACAGGCATAAACTCTTGCTGTAAACTGCTTCCGGACTCTGACAAAGGGTAGGCTAAATAATCCATGGTATTTTAACTACAGTTTCCATTGCAGTACCCAGTGCTTGTCAGTCTTTGTATGCAAGATTTTGCAGGTGCAAGTCTTGACTGAATTTTCAAAGTTACCTAAGACATTATTTCTTGAGACCTAAACAGTTTCTCTGCCACGAGTTAAGCCCATTGTTACCTCTCCTCTTTATCACGGAGGGTATGAGAAAGTTATTCTGCCTCTCTAAAGATGGATTCTGCCGCTGCTTCATCATGAAAGAATCCAATTGTTCTATCTTTGGCTACATTTCTGAGACAATTGGACACTTCTATTTTTCTCTTCTGGACTGACCAATCAACTTGCATCTTCCCAGAACTAATTTATACAAAGATAAGGGTCTTATAAGTCCCTTATAAGGGACTTTGTATTGAAGGGAAACATAAATCGTAGGTTTTTACAGGCTGTGCTCTGATATATTGCATGGTGATATTTACCATTTTCACAACAATGTGTTGACTTGCATTAGGCTATGATCCTGTTTTAATTGTGGCGTATCTCAAGCTTGTTTTTATTTGGAAAAAATTGTAAAAAATATATTTTATTTTTTATTAATGGAAAATTTGTATGGGCAAACTTATGCCCAAGCAAACACTGTGTGGCTTGGCCTAAAATATGACAGACTGTGGAAACTTGCACAACTTTTCTTTTAAATTTAATTCCAACAGAAGGTAGAGACACAGTACAGAGGGTCCAGTTTCCAGTACAGACATGGACAAAAAAAGGAAGGGAAAAAAGTTACAAAATAACTCTCTGTAAACTTCTCTAGAATTAAGTGGATAATTTGGAAAACTTCAGCAATAGTGCTGTGAGTTATGCTGTTTTATTAAAAAAAACCAGAACAGATCAGTTCTATCTTTATGAACTATTTGCAATTAGTTCACTTGAATTTCTAGCTACAATCTGTGCTTAACTATGATTATGACTTACAGACTTCTACCTCCTATAGAAAATAAGGGCCATTTGAATTGTCTTCTGCTGGCCTTTAATTTTCCCATTAGCTTCTTCCAGGAATATGGTTTGTTGGATCAAGAAAGACACTTATTGCCTGTATTATATTACAATATTACATATTATTGTAAGAATACAAGGGCGTATAGCAATAGGATGAGGGGTAATGGCTTCAGACTGGAGGAGGGCAGATTTAGATTAGATCTCATCAAGAAATTTTTCACCATGAGGGTAGTGAGACAGTGGCATAGGTTGCCCAGGGAAACTGTGGATGATCCATCCCTGGAAGTGTTCAGCTCCAGGTTGGACGGGACTTTGAGCAACCTGGTCTTGTGGAAGGTGTCCCTGCCCATGGCAGGGGGGTGGTACTAGATGGTCTGTAAGGTCCCTTCCAATCAAAACCATCCTATGATTCTATGAACTGTTTTCTTGTTTTGTTTTTCCCTGGAAATGCTTTGCTCTGCTCTGTATCACAGAATCACCAGAGTTGGAAGTGATGATTGGAGATCATCTAGTCAAACCCCACTGCCACAACAGGTCCACCTAGAGCAGGTTGCACAGGATGGCATCCAGGCAGGTTTGGAATGTCTCCAGAGTCGGAGACTCCACCACCTCTCTGGGCAGCCTGTGCCAGTGCCCTGCCACCCTCAAAGGAAAGAAAGAAGTTCCTCCTCATGTTGAGATGGAACTTCCTATGTTCCAGTTTGTGCCCGTTACCTCCTGTCCTATCACTGGGCACCACTGAAAAAAGACTGGTCCCATCCTCTGGGCACCCTCCCTTTAAGTATTGCTCAGCATTGATGAGATCCACCTTCAGCCTGCTCTTCTCCACACTAAAAAGACCCAACTCCTTCAGCTTTTTGTCATGAGAAAGATGTTCCAGCCCCCTAATCACATTCGTAGCCCTCTGCTGTCCCCTGTCCAGCAGTTCCCTGTCCTTCTTGANCTCTGATATATTGCATGGTGATATTTACCATTTTCACAACAATGTGTTGACTTGCATTAGGCTATGATCCTGTTTTAATTGTGGCGTATCTCAAGCTTGTTTTTATTTGGAAAAAATTGTAAAAAATATATTTTATTTTTTATTAATGGAAAATTTGTATGGGCAAACTTATGCCCAAGCAAACACTGTGTGGCTTGGCCTAAAATATGACAGACTGTGGAAACTTGCACAACTTTTCTTTTAAATTTAATTCCAACAGAAGGTAGAGACACAGTACAGAGGGTCCAGTTTCCAGTACAGACATGGACAAAAAAAGGAAGGGAAAAAAGTTACAAAATAACTCTCTGTAAACTTCTCTAGAATTAAGTGGATAATTTGGAAAACTTCAGCAATAGTGCTGTGAGTTATGCTGTTTTATTAAAAAAAACCAGAACAGATCAGTTCTATCTTTATGAACTATTTGCAATTAGTTCACTTGAATTTCTAGCTACAATCTGTGCTTAACTATGATTATGACTTACAGACTTCTACCTCCTATAGAAAATAAGGGCCATTTGAATTGTCTTCTGCTGGCCTTTAATTTTCCCATTAGCTTCTTCCAGGAATATGGTTTGTTGGATCAAGAAAGACACTTATTGCCTGTATTATATTACAATATTACATATTATTGTAAGAATACAAGGGCGTATAGCAATAGGATGAGGGGTAATGGCTTCAGACTGGAGGAGGGCAGATTTAGATTAGATCTCATCAAGAAATTTTTCACCATGAGGGTAGTGAGACAGTGGCATAGGTTGCCCAGGGAAACTGTGGATGATCCATCCCTGGAAGTGTTCAGCTCCAGGTTGGACGGGACTTTGAGCAACCTGGTCTTGTGGAAGGTGTCCCTGCCCATGGCAGGGGGGTGGTACTAGATGGTCTGTAAGGTCCCTTCCAATCAAAACCATCCTATGATTCTATGAACTGTTTTCTTGTTTTGTTTTTCCCTGGAAATGCTTTGCTCTGCTCTGTATCACAGAATCACCAGAGTTGGAAGTGATGATTGGAGATCATCTAGTCAAACCCCACTGCCACAACAGGTCCACCTAGAGCAGGTTGCACAGGATGGCATCCAGGCAGGTTTGGAATGTCTCCAGAGTCAGAGACTCCACCACCTCTCTGGGCAGCCTGTGCCAGTGCCCTGCCACCCTCAAAGGAAAGAAAGAAGTTCCTCCTCATGTTGAGATGGAACTTCCTATGTTCCAGTTTGTGCCCGTTACCTCCTGTCCTATCACTGGGCACCACTGAAAAAAGACTGGTCCCATCCTCTGGGCACCCTCCCTTTAAGTATTGCTCAGCATTGATGAGATCCACCTTCAGCCTGCTCTTCTCCACACTAAAAAGACCCAACTCCTTCAGCTTTTTGTCATGAGAAAGATGTTCCAGCCCCCTAATCACATTCGTAGCCCTCTGCTGTCCCCTGTCCAGCAGTTCCCTGTCCTTCTTGAACTGGGGATCCCAGAACTGGACGCTGTACTCGAGATGCGGCCTCAGCAGGGCAGAGCAGAGGGGGTGGATGACCTCCCTCCCTCCACCTGCTTGCCCCAGTCTTCTTGATGCACCCCAGGACGCCATTGGCCTTCTTGGCCACCAGGGCACATTGCTGGCTCATGGGCATCCTGTTGTCCACCAGGACTCACAGGTCCCTTTTTCCACAGAGCTGCTTTCCAGCAGGTCAGCCCCTAACCTGTACTGGTGCATATCCTATAATATCCTCCTTGTGAAAGAAGAACAAGCAAAGATTATGGTTCCCCTAGCTATTTTAGAATAGAAATGAATTTTCACTTAAGGTTAAAAAAATCATGGGATGGTTGAAGTTGGAAGGGACCTCTGTCTCTTAAAGATTTTCACTAATACATTTCCTGAGATTAGGGCAAGAGTTGTATTTTTCTGAATTGGATCAAAGACTGTAAAGATTTATTCTCATTGTAGAGGTATTGACATGGTTATGTTTATGTAAAATCCTAACAGAGAGGGACAAACTTGCTTTTTCCCTTGCTATCATCAGTGAACAGGTTAACAGTTATTACTTATGTCATGGGTAGTACTACCTATGTGAAAAAAACCCACCAAATCTTTGTTCTTATGAGGATTTTACTGAGAGACACCTGGTTTAGGTGTGCTTTTATACTTCACATTGTCCAATTTGACATATTTCTGAAGACTTAGAAATCCACACTTAGAGCTTCTGAACAAAACCCCTCCAAATATGAGCAGAAAATAGGTCAACATAAGGACCTTTGTGTGAGCGTAGGGAGAGTCTGAAATAAAAACGGTAAGGAATTAATCCGTGACATCATTTTTATTAACCATACAATAATGTATTACTATTAATAATCCTATTTTCCAATCACAAAGATCACCTGTTTCAAACCACAAAATGTTAAGATTGAAATTTACATTGATAATTTTCTTGCCACCTAACTTCCCATGTTACTTCTAAGAATTTTACCATAAACATCTAGCTGAATGTTTATTCCATAGTCTTCCAGCCTCATTCTTGTGTGCCAGAAGTCTGAGCAGTGCCTGCCAAGTTCTCTGATTTCTTCCTGATATCTTCCGATTTGCTTCTGCATTTTATACAAAGATCATGCAGTGCATTGATCATCCAAAATAGAATTCATTAAGTGTAATATAATATTAAATCACACTGATAAAGCAGGCCACTTCCTTTTCATTCTGAGAAGTGGTAAAAAGCCCGCTGGTTTTTATTTCTTGCTAAGCTGTCCATGATTTTTCGGTAATTAGCTTCTAACAGCTCTGCTGAAGGATGCTGCCATTGAGTTCTTAAGGCTTTGAGTTCATGCAGTGAGTGTGAAAGATAAATATTGTAGACTCATATAATAATTAAGGTTGAAAGGGATCTCGGCTGGTCATTTGGTCCAATCCCTTACTCAAAGTAGGGGCAATATAAAATGTGGATCCAACTTTGAAGTTGGATCAGGTTCTTGTCCAGTTAAGTTTCGAAAATTATGGAATGGTTTGGGTTGGAAGGGACTTTTAAAGGCCATCTAGTCCAATCCCCCTGCAATGAGCAAGGACATCTTCAACTAGATCAGGTTGCTCAGAACCGCCTCCTACCTGACCTCAAATGTTTCCAGGGATGGGACATCCACCACCTCTCTGGGCAACCAGAGGGCCAGTGTTTCAGCATGCTCATGATAAACAATTTCTTCCTTATATCTAGTCTAGATCTTCCCTCTTTTAGTTTAAAACCATCAACTCTTGTCCTATTGCAACAGGCCCTGATAAAAAGTTTGTCCCCAGTATCTTTAAAGACAATATTTCACTATATCTCTGGCAGCTTGTTCCAGTGTTTGAACGCTCCCATTACAATGAATATTTTTTCCTTATGTGTAATTGAAATTGCCTTTGCTGCACTGTGTGTGTGTTGCCTCTTACTGTTTTGTAGAGTACCTCTGAGAAGGGTCTAGCTCTACCGTCTCTTTAACACCTTGTTAGATAGTTGACAATAGTAATTGGATCTTCCGTCAACCCTCTCATATTTAGGCTAAACAAATCCAGCCCTCTGAGCTTTATATCATGAGTCCTGTTCTTCAGTCCCCTGATCACCTTAAGGCCTTAATCATCTTGGGCATCTTCCGTGTAGTGGCACTTCACTGGAGTCATTGTGGGGTTTCGATGTTATTTGTGTAATAGGAAGCCCAAGCTGGACACAGTACTCCAGTAAGCTCCAGTACTCACACAAGTACTGAACAGAAGGATAATAATCTTTTTGCTTGTTCTGCTAGCTATGCTCTTGCTAATACTGGCCAACATGTGGTAGGCCTTTTTTGCCCCAAAGACATAGTGCTGCCTTATGTTCAGCTTGTCACTTAATGGGCCCCAGGTCCTTTTCTGCAAAGCTGCTACCTAGGCAGCTGGCCTCTGGCATGTGCTGTTGTGTGATGCCATTTCATTCCAGGTGCAAGACCCTGCATTTATGTTTCTTGATTTCATGAGATTTTCATTAGCTTATTCTCCAGGCTGTTGAGATCTCTCTAAGCAAGCAGCCCTGTGCTCCAATGAATTAATTACTTCCACCAGCGTGGTGTGATTCTTTTTTGTCCGATGCGCATGGAAGTTAAACAACTTGTGATTCCCAAGTGGGTGGTTGGTTGTTATGCAGGCAACAGTGCCCTTCTTGAACTGCAAAGTAACAATTACGTTGTCATTCTAATATTGAAAATCTCAATTATGGTTGATTTATATGATAGTCTGACCACAGACCATGCATAATGAATACAGTATTGATAATTTGCAGCTGCTCAGTATTTTGAACTGCTCATCTGATGCCTGTAAAATACGGTTGTATCTTATGGACATAGTTTATGATCAAAGTCCTGGGGTTCTCTTCCTAGCTGTCCCCTGTCCTGTCTCAACTCCATCGTCGCCCAATTTTAAATGCCTTCCCGTTCAATTTTTGCAAGCGCGTTATACCTTTTCTGTGTGCTCAGTATGGTAGTTACTTCTCTAAGTAATCTTTGGATCATAAGAAATGTTCTTGATCTTTGTTTTTTCTTAAGGTTTTATTGTCTAAGTATTGATGATTTTCCAAAGCGTATTCTGCTTTTTTTCCCCTCTGTAATAAATTCTAAGACCAGGAAAGCAGTTGGTGAAAACTGATGATGATTCTGATGGGAGCATTCTCTTTTATGCCATCCCATGTACATGAATCGCTGTCCCTCTCTGCACCGGCCTTGCCTCCAATGTGCCACTCTAGTGAAAAGGAATACTCTTAATGTTGCTTTACTGAACACCAGTTGCTGTAGAGTTGAGCCAGTACCACTTTAAATTTCAGTAAGTCATGTATTTGCTATAAAACTTACAGATAAGCCCGATTTTCTTCCATTCAAAACAACTTGTACTCCTAGTGAGCAGGTCAATCTAAATGTTTCAAGAGGAAGTGAGAGTGGAGTCAATGGATGTCTGGGCTAATGAGAAGCAGGAGGAGTCTGCAGAACACAGCCAGATGCATCCTCTGCAATAGAAGCAGTAACAGGTGTTCCTTGTGGGAAGCTAATTTTGTAGGCTGGAGGATATAATTATTTTGCTGTTGGCTTCCTCCACTGATGCAGAGGATCCGCTGTCAGTACGCACATTGTGAAAGGTCTAATGGGAATAGAGAAGCCAGATAAATCCTAGAAAGAAAGCAAGAAAAACTAGTTGAAAGGTCTTATTCTGACAACTGTCGCTCTCCCTGCCTTGACCCTGTAGACTAAAAGTCCTTTGCTCTATGAATCTGTCGGGAGTTAAAAAGATCAAATAAAGTCAAGTTCATCGAATCTCTGAGGTTTTTGCTAGTGAAAGGAAGTTCTCTTAAAAAGTGTAGTCAGGCAGATTCAAAACTAGCTGATGTTCCTGCATAGGAAAGCTAAAGGGTCCTTTCCCTTGTTTAACACTCGTGGTTTTTTACCTAAAAAACTATGTTAAAGCACTGAAAACCTGTTAGGAATTCCTCTCTCTGAAGGCTATCTGTGTTCTGTCATTAAAAGGAAAGAAGATAAATGTGGGAAGATGTTTTTTTCTGCTCTGTAAACAATCCTCATGGTTTTGATTGCGTCTTGATCTGGTAGTTAGAACAAGATAGAACAGTGTACCTTAAATGCTCTACAAGTCCTAATTTCTAAAAATCTACCTGAGATAAAATTAGTTTCTAAAGTCAGACTGACTACCTGCTATTTAAGTGAAAATGTTATATAGGTCTGGCTTTTGGTTTGTCTAGGTACAGTCTATATTTTTGAAATCTGAACCACACAACTTGTAAGTTGCCGAATTTTGGCCCTGATCAAAAAATGAAAAGACGGACTCCTTTTTGGCATCAGTAGAGTTTGGCTCAGCCAAAGCATCGGGCTATAAGAATCCTGCAAGCTGATGTCTTAAGCTGCAGGAAGGCGCCCTGGGATACAATATGAAGATGTATAAACATTTGGCTATTGTGTAAAGTAGAATCATAGTATAAAACACTGCTTTTATTTATTCATTTCCTTCCTGTGCCTTGTCTTGCTGTTACCTTTGACTAGAACTTTAAGTGGCAGTAAAATTTACACTGCAATACAGTTCTTAATGATGGATTATCATAGAGTCCTAGAATAGTTTGGGTTGGAAGCGACCTTTGAAGGTCATTCTAGTTCAACCTCCAAGCTTAGTCAGGCTGTTCAATGGCTTGGAACTTCTTTTAAAAAGTATGAAAGCTGCTGCAATAGGGAGTAAAAGTATACCCATTCTTTAAACAGCACTGAGAAATGCTTTAGATCCTTAAATCTAAAATGGAGGACAAGTAGTAACCTTGTTAGTGCCAACTGAGGAGACTCTGGAGATCTGGATGCCCTTCCCAGCCAAATTAGGCTTCTGCAATCTTCTCCATCTGCAAAGATGCATAAGCATTCTTGCCATGCTGAGGAGCTGAGAAAATAAATCTCCTGTTCTCCTGAGATGCATAAATATCTCAGCGATAAATAGCATAGAAAAGCCTTTAAATATTACAGAAATGTAATATATTTGTTGAATGAGGTTCAACTGGAGGCTTATTGTAACTTTCAAGTTCTTTGACCTGAATGAAATAAACAGAAATTCTGAACTTTTGCTGAAAAACGTTTGAGGATGAATGAGGAGTGTAGGATCTAGCATAAACTACTTGTTTGTTTCCTTACCTTCCAAGTGTTACTGATTTCCTATAAACAAGCAATTTCCAGCATACTTAATTGTCTGTATTTTGTGTTTATGCAACTGTTGCATGTGTTTTCTCTACTAAAAGGAAATAGCAGCCTCTGCTGGCAAAAAACCCGCTCCAAAGCCAAAGCAAATCAACAAAAAAAACCCCAACAAAAAACCCCACCCAACCTTCTAGAAAAAGTATTAAGTTGCTGATACTAGCATGTATTTAGTGGATCTGAAACTATCAAAGAACCAGGTGAAATGTGTCATTGACTGTGTGATTTTTTTATATCACCTCTTAAGTCACCTCATCTACTTGATTAAACCTACTCTACAGTGTTCCAAAGCTATTTGTAGCTTGTTCCAAAGCTTGACCCACCTGTTGGATCCTGCACAGGGCACTTTTCACTGTTAGAGGAACTGCCTAACTTTGTGGAACTCACAGAGATGTAGAGATTTGGAGGAAATCAGTTGACTGCCCTGGGCTGCCAGATGTGTTAAGCAATTGGACTCTATGTACAGGCTGCTGAGAAAGAAAGCTTTTTAGAAGTGCTTGGTAGAATATACATTCATCATACTTCTGTCTTTTTTTATGTGTGTGTGTTAAATCAATTATCTCACTTCAGGCTCTGCAATGTGTAAGTGTGAGCTTTACGAGGACAGCATCTACCTCTGCCAGCATTGTTCTAAAAAACTATTTTTCATTGTAATGCGTAAACCCACTTTTCCCTGTGTTTGGTTCTTGAACATGTATTTTTAGTCTTGTTATTTGTAGGTCATCTTTCTACATGTACGTTGATAAACTGCTGTCAAACAAGGATTCCATGCTATGGCTGAAGATGTGCTACGTGGGGAATTCAAGTTCAATTTATGACAACTCTTTTTTTTTTCTTTTTTTTCTTTTTACTAAAATAACAACCAAGCAAAAATCATGCATGGCTAGGATGTGCAATGTATACAAAGGTTTCATGAAAACCAAAAAAGAACAAAGAAAAACCTCACTGCTTAAACCAAACAGCTATTTTTAAAACAGATTCCTTCTAAGGAAAACCAACCACTGTTTATTTTAGCAGTAAAATGCCCCAGTAAATTTCTTGTGATATGGAAGGAATTTAATCTTATCCTGCTGAAGAAATAATCCCTCGCTCCACAGCTGATTAGTATTATTTTCATGAATTAAAAATAATGAATAATTTTAATTTTAAGGATCCTAAACTGCATCCAGATTGTTAAATAAGAGGTGTATGCTAGGAAAGGTGAGGCAATCATGAAGCTTTAATGATTGGACTGAAGCATTGGCTCTCACTACTCCAAAAGATCTTCTGTAAAAAAAGCCTAACCAGAATGAGAGATTTGATGTCTATAATAGTTTCTAGCTTGTCTGTTTCTGAGAACGTTTCTGAGTGTGGTGCTGTGATTGGGAGCTCTGTTGTGAGAGATTAGATGCAAATTTTTCTGTCCCTGTGATCTTTTCTTAACAACGGTAATGAGAATAATTACAGGTTAGCAACCGTTGCAGAACTTCAGGGAATTTTAAAGCTCGTGGAATTCCCCACACCCCCACCCCACCCGAGTTTCTAATTAACAGTCTCATCTCCTGAAAATGTAGCAAGATGTGACTCCATGTGTTAAGGAGATTGTATGCTCTTGCATACCGTTTTTTCTTTTCCTATTTTTTTGGAAAGAAGCTGTTTTGAGTCCCTTTAACGAGCGGCTGGTTAGATGTTCCAAGGGAAGGCTTCCTGTAGGGGAAAAGGCTGAACTAGACTTGTTACTACAACCACAGCTGGAAAATGGGTAAACTGCAAGGTAGGCTGAGAAGGAGTTGAACTGCAGGATCTGAGACAGAAGAAAGAAATCTAACGCTACAGGTTACAGTGTGGGGAAGATGGGTAAAGTCCAGCACGTCCTGTGGCTGCGATGGTGCTAAAAGCACCTACCATAAGGACTCCATGACCAGAGCTGAGCTTAGTGCAGCATCAAGACCTTAGTAAGAGCCAAGCAAGCCATTTCCCGTAGTCACTTGTCTTCTCAGGGCATGAAGAATGGGAAAAGACAAGTCCCAGGGGGAAGAAAAGGGCTAGTGTACATGGCAGAGAGTTCAGAATTGAATATAATTGCAAATGTTTTAGAGCACTTGAAACTTCAAGGCTTGTGCTTTCCAAGCCATCAGGTCAAGACTAATCTTTTCTGGGAATACTTGTGAACAGTTGAGGAGGATTTCTCAGTCTGCTTCTGGTGGCCAAGTGTTCATTTTGTATTTCCAGCTTTGAGCGTAAGATGGGACAGACTCTAAATTACCGTGTCAGACTAGTACCAGGAAATTACGAGCTGAGCTTAAACAACAAGGAAAGTGTAAGAAATGCCTTTCAACTTCTCAGCATTTGCTCTGATGAGGTCCTTCTCTCTAGGAGCTTTTATTCCTGCATAATCTTTATGCTGTCTCATGTAAAGTCAGAAGTGTATGTGGTAGTGTGAAAAAAAAGTAAGTTGTTTGTTTGCCTGCGTCATTTTGAGGCCAAATGGTACTGGAAAAATGGACAGGATTTGTCAGTGGGCATTTATACCACCGTTCTTCTTGCCACTGGATGGCAATGTTTGACCAAAAAAACCTAACCATATATGAGGAAATAAAACAGGAAACTGAAACCCTCTTTTACGGGCAGAGGAGGTACGCATCTTCCTTTGGGTATACGGCTTTCTGAAATCTGAAGAGGAGGAAAAATATTATATTGTATTAACTGAACCAAGTTTCTTTGCTCCAGCTATTCATTATTATTATTTTAATAGTGCTTAGAAACCTCTTGGGCTCTGAATTTCAGTCTGTTAGATACTGTAGAAAACATATGTAAATCATTTCATGACTATGAGAATTCAATAACTTCCACTCCATCCAAGCTCATTTAAGAAGCACTTTTTTTTTTTTTTATAGTGAAGTGTGTATTTTAAAATGTACCAACCTGTAAATAAGAAGAAGGTTGTAAATTATGACAACTGTGATATAATTATATCCCAGCACATTGCTTGTGAAGATGACATTGGTGAGGTGTTTTTGTAGTATTAGAATGAAAATTGAGAAGTAACACTTGAAACACCTTTGGCTGCCCTGTTCCACTGCAAGCAGCTGTGTGCATTGCACTTTGTAATCCAGGTAGTGGGAATCAAAAATTAAATAATATTATAACTAGATCAGAGCATATTTCACAGCTTTTTGTTCAACTAATAAGCCTAGGAAAAGTTGTAACATTTTCTTGAATGTAGTTATACATTATGCCCTGTGTGTGTGGAAGGAATATACTTGTTACACCTTGACCTCAGTTGCTTTACTTAGGTGTTGGTTGTGGACAGATCTCTGTGAGCTTAGCAAAATGGAAAACACAAATCTCCCTGCCCGCTTTACTGTACCTGACTTTTGCTATAACAAACAGTTCAGTCATTAGTGTATGTGAATTTTGCTACAATGAATGTTTATGCTTCAGATCACACAGGCACATTAAATCCTAAAACACTCTCTTATGTTATGCACGGTTACAGGCGTTGTTTGTCAGAAAAGATGTTTTATTGAGTGAAATATATATAGGTTAATAGAACTATTCCTGCTTAAATTTTGAGTGTGTAATTTCCAGCTAGAACTTAGAATGTATTCATTGGGTGAAACTCTGTATCTTCAACAGGGACCAGTGGCAGGTGATTAGGGAAGAATATAAGAATTCCGTAAACAAAGCGCAGAGGTCTCCTCTTTTGAAAGATTTCTTCCGTGAATTTGTTGGTTGGGCTTTGGGATTGTTTTGTTTTGTGTTTTAAATTGAATCTCTTGCAGAGAGGAGTTCCACAGCTCTATTGCATTTTGTGTAAACACCTCCTTTCATTTGGGTTTTGGACCTACTGTGGTGTAGGAAAAGCACGTCAGAACCTTAGAAAAATCTCATTCTTTGTAGTCCTGCTCTGCCATCAGCCAGGATTTCTATGGATTTTTATTAGGCTTTGTGCCAAGTCAGTAGTTGCTTGGGAACCCATTTTGTCTGTTTTATTTGAAAATGCTCAGTGTGAAAGGGGAAAGGTGGAGTGCAGTGGAGATAGAATGAAAAGGTCTATTATTCTGTCTGGACTGGTGCTCATTTGGATGATAAACTTGAGGAGACTGGACATGAAGGAAGAGGTAGTAGTTAAGAGGGCATGTAACTAACTGGCTGACTAGTTTTAGAGGTTAATTCATAGTTACTTTAACAGGCCATTTTTCTGAAGAGAGAACCAGTGCTCTAAGCAAACACCTGCTAATTAAACCTGGTAACTAGACATATTTGGTTTTTTTCCAAAGATGAAGTGTAAGCCGTCCAGCCTGGCTCATGCAGCTGGAATACCCAAGAGGTGTCCTGCCTGAGGAAGTCACGTTCTAGTTGTGTACTGTGACGGTGTGCTCCCCCCTCTCCAGGCACCACCTGATCTTTATCTCCCGTAACCCTGCCCAAACAGTAACCA
Organism: Chionis minor; assembly: GCA_013398295.1. Lineage (NCBI taxonomy): Eukaryota > Metazoa > Chordata > Aves > Charadriiformes > Chionidae > Chionis > Chionis minor. The sequence continues at coordinate 657,292 of VZSF01003121.1, read as the reverse complement.
CCTACGGTGGGCAAAAGGGGTGCATGTAGGAGTGATGGCAGTATCCAGGGCTCAATGTGTTTTTTGGGGAGATGGATAACAGCACAATAGCCAAGGGCTAACTTGAACAATGCTGGTACTGTGGTCAATATGCTGTTACGACTATACGTCAATCATCTTACCCTTGTTAATAGTGAACAGCCCAAGAGCCCTTTGAGCTCTCCTGAATGGCAGCATGCTGCACACCAGGATCTCCCCCTGAGCAGGGATGTCGCTCAAGGTTACTCCCCAATGTTCAGAGATTCCTTACTGCAACAGATCCTCGGTAAGTGGCTAGTAGCATGCTGAACTTTGAAATCTTAGCGAAGTGATATAAAGGATTAATTGCGCATATATAATCCTTTAGACATGAACACTTGACCAAGTCTCGGACTAGGATTGGATCCAGCTGTGCCCTGGGAAGGAGTTTAGGAAGCCAGGGGGTCTGCTCTGAACCCTTGGCTCAACAGGAGGGTCTCCCTGATAGCTTTGTCTGACCCTGTCCTCTGTGCAGTAAATAACCAAGTGTGCCTTGCCATCTCAAATCTTGTTAAAACACTGTCACGTTATCCATCAAACTTTGTTAAATCCCTGTTTTATATCAATAAATGCATTGCCGTTTCTCTCTATGAGTGAAGTGCATTGCTCCTTCCGTGACATATACAAACGTGTGAAAGCACCAGTCCTGGCAGTCACACTGCGTTGTTGTATGCACAGCAGAACACAAATCATGGACCTGGTGTTACTCAGCTTCTAGATAAAGCACCAAGAGCCTAGTTCTGCCTTAAAATCATTATAGTCTAATTAATTTAAGGTTGATGTTGTCTTAGTGAAGGAGAGAATTCCTTTCATCCTTGAAGTAAACACTCTAAGGGGTTTAGGATTTATGCTGCAGTGTACAAGCACTGAAAGCTTTACTTTTGCAAGATTCCTTTCTCCTCTTTTAACCATCTATAAACTCTAACTGTATAGTTATAAACTTTGAGTTATGGCAGAAGTGTGAGTTGGGAGGGGTGCTGCAACAGAGAGCTTGGAAATGGTGTTCCAGAAATTCCAAGTTGCATTCTCAGCCATGCTGACCTACTGCAAAGATGGTTGCAAAGGAGGAATTTTGCTTCCACTTTCTCTGTTTCTGCCGGCTACATTTGCTTTTGCCAAGTAATCTAGAATGTTATAGGGAGAAAGATGTGCCTTTGACCTTTTTTTTTTTTTCCTTCTTTTTCTTGCTATCCTATAACCCATCACTTCAGATTATGACTGTAGTCACTGAAGAATGGAAATCATCTTGGTGAGAATGGAGAAATTCAAGAATCCACAAAGAAAAAGAGGCTATAGAGATTATAAACTAGGAGACTAGGTGGCAATAATTCCATGTGAGAAATCTGTAATTTAGGGAACTTTAAAGTGTAATGTACTTGATTGCCATGAAGAAAAAAAGATGCTAAAGATCTATGGCGATCATCCCACAGACATTGTTTTTTCAAAAATCTCCAAAACTGTCTGGAATGAGCCTCTGTATGCACAAAATTACTAGTTATAGACATTTAATTTTTTTAAAAAAAATCAGGTTTAGTTCTTCAGGAGGCCAAAAGACACTTTGGAAGTAAACACTGGGCTCTTTCTTCCTTACTTGATGCTTCGAATCTTATGGCATTTTATTCCTGACTTTTACCTGCAAACTTAACATTAATTTTCAGATGTGTTTATTATTGAAAGCTTTGAAGTCTTGAGAGTTGTCAGAGTGTATGTCCTCTACCTCGTGCTTGGCTCTGTGGAGTGTATTTGATACCTGATAATACTGTGCCTCCTATCCTGTTTCTCGGAAGCCAAGCTTGTTCTGCTTCAACTGCCCAACATCCAAACGCTTCTGTCTAATGTTCATGCACTACAAAAGTATTTCACTGAATAAATTCTCACTGAGCTTTTACTTTTGAGAAGGGTCAGATCTGTAAGGCGCTTGTAACAGCTTACAGTCTTCTGAGGTTGCGTTCCAACGGTGTCCAATGTTCCATAATAGAGCAGAGCATTGATACACGGATGTCCTCGTTTAAAGCTCACTTGGGTGTTCCTGCCTTCTAGTGCTATTTCCAGTACAGTAGAAGCCGGAACAGCGACTGGCTCAGAGCAAGAATTGGTATAAGAACAGGGCTCCAGCACCATCATGTGCAATCTTTTCTTTCCCAAGCACGTGCTGTCTCTTCTGCACTTCTTAGCAGTCCTCTCCACTGTGTTTTGCTGAAGAAGAGGTACCCAGAGCCTTTTTGCTAAACACGCATCACCACCAGAAGTTAGATTTTATCTTTCGTTGATTGTTTTTTTTCTGCAAATTGCTTCTCTGACATTCTGTTTTCCTCATCCCTGATGGTAACGTAAATGTTTAGTAATACGTGACCTGATGTAATCTGGCAGAGATGTCAGCCGGTTTGATAGACACATACTTTGTATCTGGAGTGTTTGGTTCAGATTTAGACGTTGTTTCTCTCTCTAAAATGGAAGTCTTTTCTCTCTTTCATTCAACCAAACAGAAGATTTCTCGCCCCCTCCCAAGTGTAGTAGAGTGTTGAAGACTGCTTTGGCAGAGGAAAAAACTTTTTGTCATTAAAACAAAGCATGGAAAGAGAGCAAGCTGCCAAGGTGGGTTGTGAACCCTAAGCTGGCATCTGCAGGGAACTTCTGTAGAAGTGATAGCCTGAGTACAGAAACAGCAACGGAGGTAGTGCCGTATACAATTGATTCAAGTTGGTGGTGAAACAGGTGCTAAATAAAACAGATCAATATGTTACCTGGCTGTTAAAAGTAATACATAGTAGAAAATGCTCTGTATACTTTAGATGGTTCAGTGTTTTCCAGTGCAAGGTAACTGCCTAGAATTTGAGGGGGAGGGGGGGAAGTTTGAGGCTGTGATTTCCTGTAGAATATGGACTCAAGTAATACAGGGTAATCGACACATGTGCAAGTCTGACTTCCCTTGAGGGAAAATATATTTTTTTGTCTACATAAAATCATTTTAACACTGTTTTCACAGAGAAGTTATAGTACTTTAATGTTCGGTGAACTCGTAGTTCCTTTAAAACGCTGCCTTTATGCCAAGACCTTTTCACATTCTTGCAATAATCTGCCCAAATATGGCTGAATTACAAGTCTCAGGAAGAGACAAGGAGGTTTGGACAGCTAAATTATCTTAAAACTCCATCTGTCCTGAGCATGGTCCAGTGTATGTGTGCCGGGGCTGCTGGCATCTGCCTCTCCCAGCTGTTGCACCATTACTGAGGCGTCGAGCAGGGGACTGAAAGAAAAGCAAGGGCAAGGGTTAACATTTTTATTTGCTACCTGCTATAACACGAAGGCGCTATTTGTGTTTGAAATCAGAGGTGTTTGGAACAAGGAAAGAATAGAAAAAGAAAAGGTATAGCATGAAGGATATTAACACTGAATTAGTTTTTTGTCTTTTTTTTAACAAGTGTTTTAAGTGATTGACAGATACCATCTGTAGAAACTTTCTAATATTAATCCACATGCATCTACATCTATATCCTTTGCAACTCAAAAGTGCTTGGTAAAATACCATAGCTTTACGGGGGTCTCTTTATTTACTTGGTGGGAAATTAGGTCCCTTTCTATTTCCATTTAAAGTTTGCTTGCATTCACACTGCAAAGAGAAACTTTTGAAGACATATCACTAGGATGTTCAAAGATTACTGCAATTATGAAGCAAGGAAGAGAAGACTACTTCTGAAGTTCTAATTATAGTTTCGCTAATGGAAAACAGAGGAATGTTATTCCTTTGGATTTATTTTAATCTGTTTCTTTTTATGCCTGTCCAGATCAAAGTGCCACAGTATTTACAGAATATGGCTCTGGTTAGATGCTGCTTGCCGTGCTATCAAGTGCCACTTTTACGGTCAGGTTACCTGCAGCCTGTTTGGGTCCCCTCCTTTTTTCCTTTTCTTCTTGGCCATGTAGCTAAGCTATAACTGCATTTTGGCTACAGATACGGGAAGTGTGAGCTAGAGGAAGCAGAGCACTGGCAAACATGTTTGTAGTGCTAGATGAGATGGAGAACTGGAGGAGGCAGGATCAGATAGTTTTTTCCATGCTGAAATGGTGCATGTCATAGTAGTGTATCTTTTTATAAGTTTTTCTGCTCACTACTGGTTTTTTCCAGAGGAGTGGAGAACACCTGCTTTCCTACTTCGAGCAATAGTGCCAGCTTCTAACCTGGGGAAATACTGTTGGCATGGGTAATGAAGGTACCAGACTTTATGATCAGCCAGGAGGGAGAGCTTTGACCAGTCCATCACGTGCACAGTAGTGCCGTGTTTTCTGCTCCTGAGAAACAGAACAACTGTAGGTCACTTCTCCAAACTTGAGCAACTTTCTTAGGGCCATTTATCATTGAAGCCATTAAAACATGCAAGTGTGCCACGGGTTCTGTCAAACTTCCCCTTTCTACCTCTGACTAGTTGTAAAGACTTGGTGATTAGGGGAAAATTGCTGTTACACATACCCCCCACGCCCCCGTTTTTTTTTTTTTTTTCTTTTTGTAAAGGACACAATTTACTTGTTCTGAACTCCGTTCCCAAAGAGGAAAAGAAAAATTTTTTAATTTTAATTTTTTTTAAAAAAAATTTAAGCAAAGGCTCGATTTGCTTAGTTTCAGTCAAGAGAAACAGAATTAAGGAATCACTGAACAGCTGACTGAATCCTTAGAATGGAAGTATTTAGTTAGGAAATCTCTGTAGGTGTCGCTACTTGCTATTCCCATAGTATTTATCACAGCTGCATAGTCAGGATTTACTGATCTTACAAATAATCTGAAACTAGTGATCTGTAAATACCAAATACAGTCTCTGTGACTGTACTCATGGAAAAATCTGAAGGGGGGATTCTGTGAAAATTTTGTATTTCTTTGACCAGCTTCTTAATTGCACTGCTACATGTTGGTCACCAGCTTGGCTGAAGTCTGCTCCTGAACTTGATTGGTGGTATGGAAACAGAATTTTGTTTCCTTTATATGTAAAACAAGGAATATTATCTAGGGAGATTAAGAATATTGGTGTGAATGTAAGAATCTATTACGAAAAAGCCCACCATTAGGTGTACTATGAACATAATAAAAGTCTTCTTTAATAGGTGAAACCATAGCAATGCAAAAAGGCATCTCATGAAAAATTTTGTCACCCTAAAAATAGAGTCTTTGACTATAAAAGTGCTTGCAACTGATTGTATTTTTTTTGTTCATTATCAAATATTATTGGTTGCATTGTTCATACCACATCAAGTGGTTATTTCTGATAGGTATTTGTGAAGTTATTCTACTATGTGAATTTATTTTATGGAGATGGGAGAATTCGTCTTGGGAACAGCTAAATGGAGCAAATTCCCACAAGCAAGTAATGCATTGTGTCTAATAATGAGCCTGACACAGAAAAGTACTGGCAGTGTAATTTGACTATCAATCACTGTCATCTCTGGAGCATGTGAAGCTTCTGGCAGCTGCAAGAACAGCTGTAACCCAGGTCTATTGTCCTTGTGACCATCCCATGTATTTCTGAAGCCTATTAATGGCATTTTTAGGGCTTGAAAACTGGATGGTAGTAATATAAATCTGAATATTCTAAATGACACTGGCTCATTAGGCAGTGCTTTCTACAATAATATCTAATTTTTGAGAGTTCACTTGGCAAAAGAAAAGACATTTGAAATGGTACAAGTGTTACAGCTTTACAAATGCAAGCAGCATTTTCCCATTTAGCACAAAGAGAGAGGAAAACACTCAACAGATGCATCTAATTGCTCCTTCTACTCCGTGTGCTTTATTTCTTCCAAATGCCTGAGGGAAGACTTTGCCTTTATGTGAGGGCAAGGCAAATAGAATATTGCCTGGCATAGAGATCAGGCCCTGAACAGATCCAGATGGACCAGTATATTCCATAGCAAGATACAAGGCCAGGAGTATAGTCTTCTATTTACCTGCTTCCACTAACAGCAATATATCATGAACAAGATCTCTATTACAGATTTCTAGAATTTCTGGATTTCTGGATTTAGGATCCACATTCTTCCTCGTTGAGTTTTTCTGTTTACTAATTTTCTGAATGTTTTTGTACCCTCTAGATTTTGAAGTCTTCATGAGAAGAGTTGGACTTTTCTAAGGCGGGCAAAAGCTAGACCAGTAGCTATGTTGCACGTGGAATTTTTATTTATTTAAAAAAAAGTAAAAAACCCCCATGCATTGGAGACTTCTGAAAACGAAGGTTCATGGGGGAAGAAAGTCCAGAATTTCGGCTTCTGGCTTACTAAGTGTTCCAACATAAGCTTCATAGTCTTGGGAGGCTTAGCCCTGGTTTCCCTCGTTGCTCTTGGTTAAGTCAACTGAAGATATTTAATATATTTTAGCATCTCTTCTTCCACATGTGCGCAACTGCTAAAGCTTCTGTAGGATTTTTTGTGCTGCATGTTGAATGTAAAACTTCATAGGCAGTGTTCATTTTCCAAAGTTCTCGTCATTTTGATGCAGTGTTTTGGCTGAAAAGTTATAGTGGTTTTGATGGATGTATTTTGCTTGGCAGTTGTAGGAATGTCAAGCCATATGGAGTCCTGCTGAAAGCTGAGACAAGCTCAAGACTTGTAGTGATGTTTAAAAAAAAAAAAAAAATCAAAAAAAATCTAACACAGCTCCTATTTCTACTAGGGTATTGGAGGGAATCCTCTGACTAGTTTCATATATGCCACCGAACCTCAAAGATATGTGACAGTTGTGGTGGAGAACTATATTTAAAAATACGATGGAGCACTCTGTTACCAGTTCCTCTGGTCAGATTGCTCCAACTCTTTCTGTGGCACTCACAGTGTGTATTGTAATGGCATGCAATCTTCATTGGTTTAATTTAAGCAATGACAGAATTATTATTTGCTTGAGATAATTATACAATGTGGAGAGCATTGATTAACAGTGCTTTTTGTAAATTTATTTCCTCCTTCCTTTTTTTTTTTTTTGCCAGTATTTCTAGCTCAGAAAAATTGGACAACCTGATGAATATCAAGGATCTTTACTACCTTCAGTTACGTTTATCTGTTCCACCAGGCTATTCTCTCTGATAACAAAATGCTCTGTTAGACAATAATATAAAGTTTGGGATGAGACCAAAGCTCAGCTAATGCTATAAGCATTAAAGAAGTTCAACAAGGAGGTGTTTGTAGCTGGTGTAAAGAAAAAAGTAGTGATGCTTTGAGATTTCCTGTCATTCACTTGTTGATATTTCCTACCGCGTCATTTTCGTCAATAAAACCTTTCTGAAAACAGCAGAGATGAATGGCATATCTGACTGATTTATATAATCAAATTAAAGTCAGAGAATTACAATTATTCAGTACTTGCATCTACTGAAAGACAGTAGTAAGCCAGTTGTATTCAGGTATGCTCACCCATGGGATGAAGTTATTTGTATGATTTCGCACCTCCTACTAACGAGATTACTTCTGTCCCATAATGTTTGTGTTGTATTTTATACATGCATCAAAACAACAATTGTCCTGTGTTGTCCAAAACAACTTCTAAATCCACTGCTATTGTTTAACTTTCAGATTTATTTCTTGGTCACTTATTTCTTCTCTAATGTTATGAGTAATAAAATGCAGCATAATATTTTTTGTCTTCTGTAATGATTCTAGCCTATGAAATAATTACGAATAGGATTCAGAGTTACGGGTTAGAACTTAGTCTTCTAAATTTAGTATTTCATTTTGAGCAGACCGATGACTTTTTAAGGAGGCTAGCTTTCAAAATGGAGATATTTAACTTCACACAATGGAATCAAGCAACTCTAGTAAAGACCTGATGACATCTGAAAATGAATATATATGTATATTACATATACCAGAGAGATGTAGCGTGGGTGTGAGACAGCTGAGTGGAGCAGCTAGTCTAGACAAAGGTACTCATAAGGATGACACGAGGGTAGCGATGGTTGGCTTTAGCACTTCAGAAGATGGTTGGTCCTGTGAGGCACGGGATATGGAGCAGCTGACGTGCATACTGCAATCATTGAATAGTATTTGAACAGGAGTGTAGATGGATTATTGTGTCATGTTGTGTAAGATACTTCCATCTATTATAATTCTTGTAAATTGTGGGAAGAGAATTAATAAGGCAACACGCTAAAGGCTGTAAAGTTCTTTCAAGACTGGAAGAGCTAAAGTCAAGTCATCTCTGAGTCCCAGCAAATCTCCAAATTCTTGAAGGAACTCATAAACACATAAAGGAGAGCTAAAATATATATATATACTTTTTTTAAAAAATATTCGGACATGTTAGGCCTTAAGTAATAGGGAACTGTAAGCGTTACCGGACACCTGTGAAAGGGAGCGAATATATAAGAATGTACGTAAGCAGAGGCTGTGTGGATAATTCTACTGATGAAGAAGCGTCTGTAATGTTTACATGAGTTTTATATTGTAAGGCATTGTAAGTAACAGGAAAAATGAGTGGGCGGTAGGAGAGCTGGTTTCTATTTTTGTCTTTGTAATGCTTGTCTCAGTTTTCCCATTTATAAACACAAGGAATGATGTTTGGAATGGCTGTCTTCTGGACTGCTTGAACATGGACACCTGAAGAATATAATAGAGAAAATAAAAGCTTCCCCTTCACTTCTTTTCTGTCATATATATTCCTTCTGCAACTTGGAGTTCTGTACCTCCCTTCTTCCTCATCCCTAAAACCTTGCAACCCTTTTTTTCCCCCCTTTTTTTTCTTACAATGGAAAATACTGAACAAATTCCAAATGAGCTGCAGTGTACAGCAGCATACAGTGGTGCTCTTTTCCTATTTCACTGTATTTTTTTTTGTAGTTGTTTTCCTTTGCATTCAATATTTTAAAACCAAGCACTTTGAGACGCACTGGAATGGATGCACTCTTTCTTTTCTTCTCTTTTTTCCCCTCTGCCATTCTATATTGTGGTCAGCCTACAGTTGAGATCTTGTTGAAGAATCCATTTCAAGCTCTAATTTCACCCACCGCAGTAGCTCTTTGCTCTCTAGGACTGTAGTTGTCAGGATGTCTTGGCTTTGAGAGAAGCACCATTTATTAAAAGCCACTGCTTGGAGGCAGCTGAAGTTAGCTTTGCCGCACAGTCAGTCTCTATGTAGACTTGTCAGCTGTACCTACAGATAGCTGCACGTATTGACCGTAATTTTTGAACAATACCTTTTGGCTTGTTTCAAAGACTGTCTAGAGCTCTGACGCTGAAGTGAAGGTATTTTTGCGAGTTTCCTGAAAACAGGATGGCCAAGGACAACATCATCTTTTGGCTCTGTGTAAGGAGCTGGTACTACGAACAGATGAAAGGTTCACACTGGCTTGTTCTGCACCATTTCTGCTCTGACTTCTGCTTTGCGTTTGAGTGTACAGTACAAAACTGTCTTTACATGAACAAGAGTACGGTGTGATATGCATGTTTTCCTTCAATGAAACTGACTGTTCCTTTCCAAAGGTGCTGAGCCATCCCCGTGCATTATTGTGCTGTGTCCCCGCTGTAGTCTAGAAACAAAATATAGACAAGTTGATTCTGTCATCTACCTTTCAGTTTAATATCACCCTGAACTTGAGAATAACAAAGATTACACACATTAATTATTGTGTATAATCAGAAGTAATACACAGTTACTTTTTAATTAAGTGATCATAAGTAGAATCATAAAAATATACAGTCTACATTTACCAAGCTGCTTTACCTAGAATAAAGCCTTTGGTTTATTTACCAAAAAACCCCTAGAATCCACAAGTTCATGGTGAAAGACACTCAAAAAACTTAAATTAATTTACCTTGCTGAAATAATTTTACTTCTAAATCCACTGCTATTGTTTAACTTTCAGATTTATTTCTTGGTCACTTATTTCTTCTTGATTAAAATATATCCTGATTAACAGTGAACTGAAAGGCTTTGGCTGTTCAAGAACTGACATTGCAAATAGTCCTTCAGCTTTCAAAATTGCCTGGAGGAGACCTGCTCCTTCAGATTTTCAGTTTTGTTTTCCTGTGATAGCTTGATTATAGTATCCAAATGCCCACATCTTTCCTCACGCGCATGCTCTATCACTCACTTTAAAAAAAAGAATGGAGCAATTATTCAGCAAGGAGTAAAAAATAGAAATGTTTACATTTCATGCAAGATCATGGAAAATGTGTATTCAGCTTCTACCACTGAAGAATTCTGTGGCTCTGACCCTGCCAAAAATCTGTGTACCTTATTTTACAAACTCAGCTTTGCCTGTTGAAGCAGACAGAATCACCTGGAGCACATTAACTTGAAGCATGCCTGTAGTATAAAACCCCAAACCCCTGGATTTCAGTGCTAATCCTGTAATTTACTGATATAAATAGCGATACGGCAAGGAATTTACAATGATGTCAAGGACACAATATTAAGACTCTTTACTGAAGAAATGTATAATGGCTAGAAACTGAATCCAGATAAACATAAATTAGATATCAGGTATGCAAATTATTGCATTCTATGTGGATGTAACTGGTTGCTGTATATAGCCTCTGCTACACTGGAGGTCAGGCAGGTCCTTAACTGTGTCTGTCTTTCACAGAATTAATTATGTCTGTTTAACAGAAGACGCTTGGGGATGTTTCTCTTCACAATCATGATCTGTGTTGCAAACCAATATATTAAAATATCTGGCATATCTTCTTGTTTTAGGGAAGGATTTAAATTTTACTTGGTTGATTACTTTTTTTAAAGAGAGTCATTTATGCTAATATCACAACAATATTATTAAGACAAATTAGATTTAGAACATTTCCAATTATTGAACTTTACTAGATGAATAAAGCAGCAGGAAATTGTATTTCAATAACTGGCTTCTGACAGTTTTGCATTAAAACTTGATGAACTGATTCTCTTTCTGAAATTGCTCTGTTTTGCTTTAGATTAGACTAATGTTGACTGAAAACTGGATTCCATCATCAGTTCTTCCCTCCTCCTGATCCTTTTGTGGAGGCATTGATCTTGAAAGTTTTTGGATAAGGTCATTATTTTGGATAAAGGGATGTAACTTCATGGACTTAGTGGAACTCTGATAGACTACACTACCTGAGAATCTGCACCTTTCTATTTAAATATGATAATGATGTTTAAATCTGTCTGAACAGCAAGGCTCTTCCCTATCTCAAGGGAAGTTTGCTTCACTCTGCTTTTATTGCTGCTTGCAGTGAAACCAGTAAAATTCCACCTCGCATGGGAGGAAAACTTGGGCTGGGAGTTATGAGTGGGCAGAGTGGTGTGGCTTGTAATGGCTTTGGATTTCAAACAATGACACCACCAATGCCAAGAGTAGTAGGGAGTTCATTTCCTTCCTTCATCTCACGCTGAATGGAGGCTTTCCTATCTTTCAGCTGCCAGTATAGCCCTATCTGTAGACCCACTTGAAAAGGAAGTGGATAATATCTTGGGAATTCTGCAACCCTTGATTAAAATCTCTGATGGCTGGCTGATAGGATGAATAATGAGAAGTTGCAAAAGGTTATATGCTGAAGGGTGCCTTGTGCAATGGTACATGTTCTGTGCAGTGTAAATCACATGTGGAATGAACTTTGGGGGTATCCACTTTGGTGGAAAAGAGAGGTGTCGGCGCTACTTAACTGGTTGTGTTGTGTCTGACTGTTCTGAGCTGTTGTTCCATGCAACGCAGCGCTTGGCAGCAAAGCCTGTATTAGGAGGCTGTTACTTTGATTGCTGCCCCTCTATGCTGGTCACAGTGCTGGTGACGTAGCTGTTTGTAAGGTTGTGTTAGCAGGGATATGATTGCCATTAAAAAGCAAACAACTGAGTTGTCTAACTAGGTTTTTAGTTTGGGATTTTTTGGTTTTGTTTTGTGGGGTGGATTTTTTGTTTGCTTTGTTCTTAAAGATCGGTTAACTTGCCTGGCTAAGGAAATGTAAATTTGAACTGCAATTGAATCATATCTGGGTGTCTCAGTCTGGAGAGGTAAGTCTCTTATCTTTTCTTCCAGATTCCTGAAATTTTGTTTGGCTGCAGAGTACATGAGGGGAAGGTATGAAAAGGAGGAAGAAACAGGAATTTCTTACACCTACATCATTGTTATAAATGATGTGATCTTGAGTTATATTACCTCAGATGCCTCTTCTGCAAGTTAATACTGGTAACTCAGAATAAAATGTAACCTTCTGTATGCAAGAATTGAAAGAAAGTTTTAATAGAAAATTTCAGTAGTTAAATTTGGCTGTGATTGTGTCATTTTAGCTGTTTTTGGAACATATCATTAATTTATTCACAAAATTACCCTTTGTCAGTCAAGCTGAGAGATACCTCTTAGCAGGTGCAGAAGTACCTCTAAAGTTTGCAAGCACAAGTGAAGAGACATGAAACATATCTTCCAAATTACTGGGGTTATTTAATAAACTGGAATACAAAGACATCAGTTTGATGCAGTCCTGTCTAGTGGGTGACATTCCATTACTAGGGAATGATACTGATGTCTAAGAATCTTCATCATCTTTGAAAGGTCACGGAAAACAGGAGAGGTGCCTGAGAACTGCAGGAAAGCCAATGTCGCGCCAGTCTTCAAAAAGGGCAAGGAGGACTTGGGAAGCTACAGGCCAGTCAGCCTCATCTCCATCCCTGGAAAGGTGATGGAACGGCTCATCCTTGATGTCATCTCTAAGCATGTGGAGAAACAGAAGGTTATTGGGAGGGGTCAACATGAATTCACCAAGGGGAAATCATGCTTGACCAATCTGATAGCCGTCTATGATGGCATGACTGGCTGGGTAAATGAGGGGAGAGCAGTGGATGTTGTCTGCCTTGACTTCAGCAAGACTTTTGACACTGTCTCCCATGACATCCTCATAGGTAAGCTTAGGAAGTGTGGGTTAGATGAGTGGACAGGGAGATGGATTGAAAACTGGCTGAATGGCAGAGCTCAGAGGGTTGTGATCAGTGATGTAGAGTGTAGTTGGAGGCCTGTAACTAGCAGTGTTCCCCAGGGGTTGGTACTGAGTCCAGTCTTACTCAACATACTCATCAATGACCTGGGTTAGGGGTCAGAGTGTACCCTCAGCAAATTTGCTGATGACACAAAACTGGGAGGAGTAGCTGACACAGCAGCAGGCTGTGCCACCATTCAGTGAGACCTGGACAGACTGGAGAATTGGGTGGAGAGGAACCTCATGAAGTTCAAGTGTAGAAGAAGGCAAGTGTAGGGTCCTGCACCTGGGGAGGAATAACCCCGTGCACCAGTGCTAGTTAGGGATTGACTTGCTGGAAAGCAGCTCTGCAGAGAGCGACCTGGGAGTCCTGATGGACAACAGGATGCCCATGAGCCAGCAATGTGCTCTTGTGGCCAAGAAGGCCAATAGTATCGTGGGATGCATTCAAAAGAGCATGGCCAGCAGGTGGAGGGAGGTCATCGTCCCCCTCTACTCTGCCCTGGTGAGGCTGCATCTGGAGTACTGCGTCCAGTTCCAGGTTCCCCAGTTCAAGAAAGACAAGGAGGTACTGGAGAGAGTCCAGTGGAGGGCTACGAAGGTGCTCGAGGGAGTGGAGCATCTCTTCTGAGGAAAGGCTGAGAGACCTGGGTCTGTTTAGGCTGGAGGAGCGAAGGCTGAGAGGGGATCCCGTCAATGCTTATCTATATCTACAGGGCGGGTGTCAAGAGGATGGGGCCAGACTCTTTTCAGTGGTGCCCAGTGACAGAACAAGGGGCAATAGGCACAAACTGGAACACGGGAAGTTTCTTCTGAACATGAGGGAAAACTTCCTTTACTCTGAGGGTGATGGAGCACTGGAACAGGCTGCCCAAAGAGGTGGTGGAGTCTCCTTCTCTGGGTCTCCACCCTGTCTGGGTGCGTTGCCCTGCTCTAGGGGAACCTGCTCTGGCAGAGGGATTGGACTAGGCGATCTCCAAAGTTCCCTTCCAACCCTTACCAGTTTGTGATTCTGTGTAATAAATAAGTGCCTATTTTTAAAGAAACATTGTTAGTGAAAAATAAGAAATATTTTAAAACAGTTTTAAGAAAGTTAATGGTTGGAAAATAAGGCAAAATCTGGAAACTTTATATTTGTTGCATAGTGAAAGGTTAACAAAAGGAGTAATATATTACTGTGACTTTACCATGTGCATGTAGTCGTGATGGTCTTACTGTGCGGTTTCATATGGTCCTGTGTGTGAATACTGGTGTAAATGCTGTTATTTTAGTTAATTGCACTCACAGTAGGGTCATCATTTTTTACACCATGTGTGTATGTGAGGGCTAACTGATAACCCAGTGTTAGCACCTAGCAAAGCAGCAAATGTTAGCTTGCTTCATTTCTTATACAAATATACCAGAACTTAAGATGTTTCAGTAAAACTACTTTCATTGCAAATTATTGAGTGTCTTTGAAGACCTGACACTAACATGTCTGCAGGTTGCTCTTCTTTGCCACTGTCTTATGTATCTCAATCAACGTGAGGGTGAAGTGTATTTTGATGCCTCGTCCTTTTAGTCCCTTTCCCATCCTCACACCCCTCATCAATAGAGGAGGGTTGGCTTGAGGGTTAATACCATTGCTACTCAACCTTGCAGTAAACCATCTCCGATGTTCTGAAAAAGCACTTAATTCTCTCTTATTCCCTAGAAGAAAGGTGGGGAGACCTTGTCGTTCCTGGGTCGCTTTGAAGCAGCATGAAGTGTCCTGTGGGCAGTACTGCAGAAGGTGCCAAGTGATGCACTTAGCGCCAGGAAGAAAAACAGAGAAGCCTACTCTCCTCCAAGGGCTCTTCTGTGAAACCTCTGTTCTGCCATTGCACCTCCTCCTTCAAAATGGAGCAAATGTTCTGTTTGGTTTTAAATACAAAATATCCTGCAGAGGGCTATCAAATACTGCTGCTGTCACTTGCCTGTAGCTTACGATATTGCACAACAGATGTGATAATGAACAGAAATACAGTCCATAATAGTTAGCCAGAATGAACAACCGTGGTTTTCAGGCACTAGATATAAATACTGCACCGACTGTGTTTGCCCCAGCTGGGGTGCGCCGTCCCTGCCGGGGCCGGGCTGTGGCGCGCTGGGCTCCTCACTGGCCCTGCTGCCTCCCGGTGAAGCCACCAGCTGGCAGATGGGGACAGACCTGACCCTGAGAGCATTGCCACCACCGCTCCTCTCCATTAGCTGGTGGGCTTGGTGGCATCTTAATGCCCCTTTGTTTTGTTCATGAAAGTCGCTTTATATAGCTTTCTAAAAGCCAAAGGAATGTAGACCTATTGTTGATATATTCCATCCCTATGGGGCAATTCCTGCCTTTAAAATTAATGCTATTATGAGTTAATGTGTCATCGGGAATGCTTTGGTGTTGCATCCTCTGGGCTGAGTGCGGTTCCAACTTGCCAGCAGTGCTGGCCTTCAGCTGTAAGCATGGTGTTTGAATACTTGGTGCTATTTTAAAAAACCTGGGTTTCATTTTTTTTCAGTTTGGGGCTGAGTTGAAAATATTAGGGGGGGGAGTTGATCCCGTCCCCCAATAAAATACTGAAATGGATGTTTCTATTTAAATCTGAGAAGGAACATCGAAAGGAAATGGACTCCAGGTGGGGTCTCACAAGCGCAGAGTAGAGGGGGAGAATCACCTCCCGTGCCCTGCTGGTCATGCTTCTTTTGATGCAACCCAGGATACGGTTGGCTTTCTGGGCTGCCAGCGCGCACTGCCGGCTCATGTTGAGCTTCTCATCCATGAGCACTCCCAAGTCCTTCTCCTCAGGGCTGCTCTCCAGCCATTCTCTGCCCAGCCTGTATTTATGCCTGGGATTGCCACGTCCCAGGTGTAGGACTCTGCACTTGGCTTGGTTGAACTTCATGCCATTTGCATTAGCCCACCTCTCAAGCCTGTCCAGGTCCCTCTGGATGGCATCCCTTCCCTCCAGTG